>CM057456.1:526485000-526892500 GCA_016271365.2 Neoceratodus forsteri | reverse complement strand
GGGTTTTGATTTGTTTTTAAGTTTGATTGTGGTATTGATAATAAAAGGAAAACTCTGGAGCTGCATTCTAGACTAAACATAGATCCCCCAACAAGCCAGAGCCAGCAGTCCCCTACCACTACCAAAGCAGGCATAGTCAGGCTCAGGTGGCACACAGGAGAGGCACCAGACAGCAAACAGCAAAGCTCAGCATATAAAAGCAGACAGTGATTGTAGACACTAGCAGGACAGTACAATACAGTAGACAGGACCAACACAGTAGTCAGCACAGCAGACCGACTATGAAAAACATGAAGAGAATTTCTAGCCCAAAAGGTATATGGTATTGGTCTTTTGTACCCCAATACCTAATGCCAGTGTGAACTAATTGGTGCCAAAGAAAACATTTTACTCTCTTTGAAGTAAATGAAGGATCGTAGCTGGTTCTGTAGCAACCGCCAGCTGATCCCTTCCGGCTGCTTATTATGTACGCTCTGACCCTGCACTCAGTGTTTTTGTGATGTGTGAGCAGCAGGGAGAGCACGGGGCAAGCGCCTACTAATAGGGTCCACATTAGAAGATCAGTGCCTTTCATTGCCCTCTCAGACTGCTTCATTCTTCATATAACTGTTTTTAAGAGACACCCTATACACTTGTATAGGGCTGTGGGAGGTGCGCCATACTAGGAATCTGACTTAGATTGACTGGCAGTGGCTATGGAACCAGCTAACATCCCATGTATTTGAAAGAATAATAAACAATGTTTATTTGGCACAGATTGGCTCACGCTAGGCATAAGGTATTGGGCTATGATACCGCACGCCTCAAAAGTAATTTAAACAGAAATATTCTGAACTACTAAATCAAACTAAACTCTGTACAAGTAAACAATATGGTTTTCACAGTGTTCTGAGCTTGTATCTTCATGTTTGAAGATGTGTCCTCATTCTGAAGGTCTGTGTCCCTCATTGTCCTCTTTTTACTGTCATAAAATGTCCGTGTCCCTCATTTCAGTGGCAAAGGTTGAGAGGTATGCCTGCCAGCTGGAAGCTTAGCCCTGACCCCTCCCACTGCAGCATCACCAGCATTTGCAGACAGGCCAGTCATCAGCTTCCTGCCTCCCAGTCCCATCCCAGTTCCCCATCAGAATAACTCAGTCACCCCTAACCCCCCACTGCAGCAGCACCAGCAATTGCAGACAGGCCATCATCAGCCTTCTGCATCCCAGTCCCATCCCAGTTCCCCAAATCATTCAGTAAAGAAAATTCAACCATCCCCACCCACTGCACTGCAGCACCAGCAGCAACAGTTAGACCACAATCTTATATATACCTCAGCAGCCCAGTGCAGCAGACCATCATCAGTCCTCCCGACCACCCCATCGGTCATAAATAATAACCACCCACCGCTCATCTACTGCACTGCAGCAGCACCACAACAGCAATCAGAAAGACCAGTGAGTCATCAGACCTCCATCATCAGACCGCCTGCCTCCCATTTCACACCCAGTCCCCCGCGGCCCCCACCACATCATTCAAAATAAGTAAACCACCCCAGCAGTCACAGACAGACCAGTCATTAGTCCTCCTGCCTCCCAGTCCCATCCCAGTCTCCCCATCATAATAACTCAGCCAGCCCTGACCCCACCACCCTTAGCAGCCCAGTCGCAGACAGACCTTCATCACCACCCAAACCTCACCCACTGCACTGCAGCAGCACCACAACAGCAATCAGAAAGACCAGTGAGTCATCAGACCTCCATCATCAGACCGCCTGCCTCCCATTTCACACCCAGTCCCTCTGCGCTCCCCACCACATCATTCAAAATAAGTAAACCACCCCAGCAGTCACAGACAGACCAGTCATTAGTCCTCCTGCCTCCCAGTCCCATCCCAGTTCCCCATCATAATAACTCAGCCAGCCCTGACCCCGCCACCCTTAGTAGCCCAGTCGCAGACAGACCTTCATCACCACCTAAACCTCACCCACTGCACTGCTGCAGCACCAAACCAGCAATCAGATAGACCAGTGATTCATCAGACCGCCTCCCAGTTCACATCCAGTCCCCACACCCTCCATTACAAATAATAAGTTAGTCAACCACCCCATCCACTGCACCACAGCACCATTAGCAATCACATCAGTGACATGGTATCACAGACCAGTCATCCCCATCCCCATCCTCTGGCTGCCTCCCTCAGTCTCAGTCACATCACAGACTAAGTCTTCTGGCTCTCAGTTGAACTTGCAGCAGCAGATGTATGTGGAGAAGAGTAGCATACACTTACCTGCTTCTTCTGAGATGCAGCAATGCCAGTAACCAGCAGTTTCTCCATGTTCTGTTCCTCTCAACTAGTCTGTCTGTGAAGCACTGAAGAAGTTAGCTTGACTGCTTTTCTGAGTTTTGCAGCCTCACCCGTGACCCAAAAGCCGACAGTCACTGACTCGAGTCTGACTGAACCCAACCTCTTAAAATTATTACTGCCTCGAGTTACACACTAACATGCCGATCTTGTGAGGCCTGTACCATCGGTACTGAACTGAGTGACTCTGTTGTCTCCTCCTGTTGGTCCCGATCGATCACTGTTACTGTGCTAGCCTCTCTTGTGGAGCAGCAGTTGGACCGGTGAACGACAGGGCCAGGAGCAGCCAGGCAGCCACACAAATGAAGCACCGCACAGGCACCACTAGCTAAGTTACTCGAACTCCTCCACAGAGAAGGCAGCAAGGAGTGTGGACGCGCTCTGCTCATCGACGACACTAGCTCTCCTCACACAAGCGCACGCACGCCTGGCAGTCAGTCTCCCACCCGCCTCATCGGACCTCGCTAATTGGTTACAGGCAGGCTGCTTACTTCCGCACTGGCGCAAGATGCAGCTCGAGAGCTGAAAATACTTTTTTAGATCTGTGTGAAAGTGACTCTGCTGACAGCTTAACTCTGCTATGTTGCTCCTGTCCTATCCAGTTGTCCTTGTTGTTCTGCCCGCCCCCAAATTCAACTGAGGTGGCCGCCAGCGGCACTCGCCCAGCAGCAGTTGCATGAAGAGTTTTGCATACTGGCTACTTCTAGGGCTGATTTTTGATTATTAAATTAAGTAAAATATTGGGGGGACAAATGAGGCATTGAAAGTTGGGAGGACTTGTGCCCCCTGTCCCCTTATAATTATGCCCTGACTACCAGGCCACCCTCACCTCTTCCTGGGGCTTGGCCCACAAGTTCTGGGATAATATTAAACAGTTAAATGGGAAGTCACAGTCCCTCCCCTTCTCAGCTCTCTAGTGATGGTACTACTTCACCGATCCTGCCTTTATAGCTAACTGCCTCAACACCGCTTTCACCGACCTTAGCTTAGTCCTCCCATTAATTTCTTTGAACCCCCAAAACAACCCCCCATCCGCCACCACCCCAGCTTCCATCTGCGCAAGATATCTGCCGGGAAGCCAGACCCATTCTTATCAAAGCTTTAAATGGCAACAATCCGGCAGTGACTCACTGGACCCCAGCATCCTCAGGTTGGTACTAGAGGAAGTCCTAGCCCGCTCACCAGCCTGCTAAACCAATCGCTCTGCCTGGGACAATTTCCTGCCTGGAAAACAGCCATAGTCACGCCATTCATAAAGGTGGTGACAGGTCTGCAACAAACAACTACCCACCAATCTCCATCTTCCTCCTCTCAAAAAGCCCTGGAAAAGTTGTGGCCATTCAAATCACCGAATATCTATCCAAGCATGACATCTTATGCCCTGAGCAGCATGGCTTCCGTGCTGGCCACAGTACCAGCACTGCACTAATTGAATTTCCACCTTCACGCCTCCTGGACACCAGCTCACTAGCTGGAGCAGTGTTCATTGACCTATCAAAGACTTTTGACACTGTCTCCACCCTCTTCTGCTGAGCGCCTTCTGCCACACTAGTCTCACGGCTGGCCCACTAGCATGGTGCTCAAGCTACCTAAGCGCCCGGTTGCAGTGTGTTAAAATCAGTGGAACACTCTCTGATACCTCCCCATACTTCAGGAGTTCCCAAGGCTCCATCCTGGGCTCCCTCCTCTTCTCACTCTATCTGAACACCCTGCCCAGTGCTTGCTCTGAAATGCTCCTGTATGCTGACGATGCGTAATTTTTGCCACCCACCGTAACCCCATCTCCTCCAGGATTCCTAAAACAGTCCTTTTCAATCAGGCAGATGCCTGGTTTAAGGAGCACAGACTCATCATTAATCTTAAAAACCAAAGCTATGCTTTTGCCCACCCCAAAACAAAGCTAGCAACCACCCGCTCCATATTCTTCCTAGTACCAAACAACCCTGAACAAGTCTGCTCCTACAAATACCCGGGATTACTTCGACTCAGCACTCACATTCCACTTAACACATTGATGCTCTTGCTT
The DNA here is from genome assembly GCA_016271365.2 of Neoceratodus forsteri. NCBI lineage: Eukaryota > Metazoa > Chordata > Ceratodontiformes > Ceratodontidae > Neoceratodus > Neoceratodus forsteri. The sequence continues at coordinate 526,888,132 of CM057456.1, read as the reverse complement.
CCACCACCAACAAACGGCTTGGCATCCTCTTCCACCATCGAAACTGCCTCCCCCAAATGCTCTCCAGCTCGCTGTCACATCCTCAGTACTGTCCCTGGTAGACTATGGCTCACCAATCTACGGTGCTGCTAGCACCACAGCCCCTCAAAAATTCACATAACCCTAAATAAGGCCTGCAGACTGATCACTGGTACCCCAGGCTCACACACACCTGTCAACTGTATAACAATGCTAAACTCCTGACCCTAGAGGAACGGCTTGCCACCATACCTGCCTACTCACAAAAAACCCTACTAGGGCCTCTCCACCAGGGTGACTGCATCCATCCAAGATCCCGCCCACTGTCTCTACATGGTCCTCCATAAGACCACTCTACTGGTCCTCAGATCAAGAACCACTCATGGTCAGAGGTCCTTCTGTACAGAGCCCCACTCTGGTTTAACTCTCCTGCCACCATCTCCAATGCCTCCACAATCTCCAAATTCAAAACCACCCTTAAGCAGCCAACTCCTCAACACTGTAACTGTTCTTGTCTCTGATTGAGGCCCCACCTCACCTCTCCCACTGTGACAATGCCCACTGGCAGCTCCCACCTAGCCCACCCCATCCCCTACCCAACTCACTATTCCTAAGTAGAACCTGGCCAGAGCCTGCTGTCTCACGACAGTTGATTGTGCAGCTATTGAAACCAATTGTGTCAGACCTATCTCTATTACATGTACAATAGCTTGCAGAAGACACCAAGAGAAAGGACTGCTGTGTGACTGAACTTCTCTGCTGGACTATATTGCCCTCCTTCCCTCCCTCCACCCCGCACCCAAAGCTAGTTCTATTTTTATAGGCACAGGATTTGACTGACAACAGGAACTTCCTGTTTAGGGGCAGGAAGTGAGTGAACACAGAACCACAAGGACCCACCATCCTAGAAGGGGCAAGAGTAGCTCTTCGGCCCCTCTAGCTGCTGGAGGTCTGCCTCTGAACAAGTAAGTGGTCTACTGAGAAATATAGGATATTCTTGTCTCAGAACAGGACAATCAGGAGCTTAAAGGGCACACAGGCAGAAAGTAAGAGAGAGAGAAAAACAGATGAAAGAGTAAGGATTGCAAACAGTTAAGGGGTCAGAAATAAGACATGATTGGAGTGGTGCAATGCAGTGGCTGTGGAGCAGCAGTCTTCCGGAGATATTCTGGAAGATGCAGTGTTGTCCCATCTGCAGGCACCTCTCTGGGCTGAGGGAGGAGGTTGCTCATCTCCTGGCTGAGTTGGCCAGGATTTGTGGGAACTCCTCTTCCATCCAGGGACCACCAGTGCCACTGCCATTGCCTCAGAGGTTGCCAAGAAAGAGGAGCAGTTGGACCACAGTGGGCCCAGGGAGGGTGAGGGTGGTGGAACAGAGGCACATCCCTCCAGTTGTACCTCTCCACAATTCCTATGCCATTCTGTCAAAGTGTGGTTCCTCTATGGAGGCACCTGCAGTGGAGACCAAGGAGGATGCTGGGAACCTCCACAAAGGAGACCCACAGGAGGGTGGCAGGGACCCTGCAGGGGAAGGAAACTACTCCTGGTGGGGACTCCATTGTTAGGAAGGTAGAACTGGGCAAGGAAGGGAGAGGAGGTAAGGTGCCTGCCTGGCACCATGGCTTGAGGGACAGGGAGCGAATCCTCAGGATTGCTGGAGCAGCTACACAGGGGGGAGCTGGATGTCATTGTCCACCTAGGGACAAATGACCTGGCTAAGAAAGAGATTAGAGAAGTGCAGGAAGAGTTTGTGGAATTGGGAGGGCCTTAGTCATAGCACGCAAGGTAACCTTTCTCAGAGGTGCTACCCATCTATGGCATAGAGAGGCTAGGTGTTCCAGACATGGGATTCAATCAGTGGTTGAAAAACTGTGTGGAGCTCAGGGATTTGGCTTCATTGGGGACTGGGGTCCACCTGGAGTGATGTAGCCTATACTGGCATGATGGGCTGCATCTGTCCAGGAGGGAACCAGGATCCTAGGTGATAGGTTTAAATGCTTCATTGGCAAGCTTTTAAACTAGTCAAGGGGAGGCACTGGAAAGGAGCAGGAAAATCCTAGCCCCCAAACAATCACAGTAGTAAGTGTGGCAAACACCAACATGGAGGTGTTGATAGGAGAAGGGCAGGGTAAATGGAGAAAGTGACAAAGGCAAGAAGGACAGGGATGGGGAAAAAGGGGGTAAGGCCATCAGGAAATGGAGGGTAATGAGTACCAATGCTCGAGTCTGGGCAACAAGCCCCTGAGCTGGTGGCCTTAATGGAACAGGGATGCCTGGATATCGTAGCAGTCACAGAAACATGGTATACAGAGAACCATGACTGGGATGTTAACATACCAGGGTACATAACCCACAGGAGAGACAGGCAGGGAGAGGAGGGGAGGAGTAGCTCTCATGTAAAGGAAGGGATAAAAGCAACTGAACAAAAGAGTAAACAGGGAGGAGAGGAGGCACTGTGGGTCACCTTGGAGACTGGAAAGGACACCACAATCCGCACAGGGTTTGTACAGACCCCCATGTCAGGGGGAAGGAATGGACAAGGATATGATGGAAGGAATTCTTAGAATGGCAGAGAAAGGGGAGATACTGTTGATGGGAAACCTGAATATGCCAGATGTTAACTGGAGCACATTTGCTGCAGCCACATCCAAGAGCAGGGCCATTCTTGACGCCCACAGGTGGCAGGCATTAGACAGCTAGTTTCGAACCCACTGTGAGGGAGCAATCTTAGACCTCAGACTCTCAAACGGGGCAGTGAGAGGATCTCAGATCTAGAAGTAGGTTGCCATCTGGGGACAAGTGACCATCAAACAGTGTGGTTCACGTTAAACTCAGCTACAGAGTCAAGCCATACAAAAGTGGGGGCACTGGACTTTAGGAGGCTGACTTTGGCAAGATGGGAGAGTGCCTCAGAAAAGCACTAGCAAACAGGCTAGAAGGAGGTGTGAGACAACAATGGGGAATTATCAAACTGCCATCACAGATGCAACAAGCCTTTGTGTGAAGCAAATAAACAAATCAAATGAAAGAAAAAGCCACTATGGTTCTCAAGAGAGGTGGCTGTGAAAGTCAGGAAGAAAAGATAGCATTCCAGAAGTATAAGGAAACACAGAAGGAGCAGGACAGAGAGTTGTACCAATTAAGGCAGAAAGAAGCAGGGAGGGAAGTCAGAATAGCAAAGGCCCAAACTGTGGAAAAGATAGCCAACTCAGTTAAGAAGAGGGATAAACCTTTATAGGTACATCAGCGAGCGAGAAAGACAAAGGGAGGGATAGTGAGGCTGAATAGAATGAACGGTGGTGGGCAGAGGGGACAGTGAAAAGCAGGAATACTGAATGAATATTTCTGCTCAGTATTCACAAAGAGGAGGGGGGAAGTGCCTAATCCAATTAACAGAAGCACTTGATAGGGGGTCGATCCCAGTCCTTTCACAGAAGAAAGGGTCTGCAAGAACTCCTAAAACTGAAGGTGGACAAAGCAATGGGTCCTGATGGAATTCACCCCAGAATTCTAAAAGAATTAAGGAAGGAACTAGTGAAACCACTGGCTACTCTTTTAATAAATCATGGGAGGATGGTGTGGTACCCGAGGACTGGAGGAAAGGATGTGATTCCCTTCACAAAAGTGGGACCAAGACAGAGGCAGGAAACTACAGACCTGTCAGTCTGACCTCTGTGGTAGGGAAAGTGATGGAGTCACTTCTGAAGGAAAGAATAGTTGAGTACCTAGAGGTCAGTGGAGCACAGGATCCAAGGCAGCATGGGTTCTAGCGGAAGGTCATGTCAGACAAATCTAATAGATTTCTTTGACTGGGTGACCAAAGTAGTAGACCAGGGAGGGGCTGTGGACATGGCCTACCTAGACTTTAGCAAGGCATTTGACACAATCCCACACAAAGATTGATAGTCAAATTAACCAGCCTGGGAGTGGGTCCCAGGGTGGTAGCCTGGTAAAACATTGGCTGGACAACAGGACACAGAAGGTAATTGTAAATGGAGTCCACTCTGAAGAAAGGCGGTTACTTGTGGGTACCGCAGGGTTCAGTATTGGGTCCAGTCCTTTTAATGTCTTCATCAGTGACATTGCAGAGGGACTGAAGAAAAGTATGCCTTTTGCAGATGACACAAAGATCTGCACAGGGTTGATACACAAGGAGGCGTGGAAAGGATGAAATGGGACTTGGCAAGGTTGGAGGAATGGTCAGACGTATGGCAGCTAGGATTCAATGCAAAAAGTGCAAAATAATGCACCTGGAAACAAGAACCCAAGGGAAGAATACACAATGGGTGGGGAGGTAGCAACAACAACAAAACAGGAAAGGGACCTGGGGTAATCATATCAGATGACCTTAAGGTTAGCAAGCAATGTGAGAAGGCAGTAGGGAGGGCGGGGTATACTGGGATGTATAGGGAGGCATCAGCAGCAGAAAACAGGAAGTTGTTATCCTCTGTACAGACAGTTGGTGAGACCCCATCTGGAATACTGTGTCCAGTTCTGGAGACCCCATCTCCATGAGACATAGACAGGATAGAGGCAGTCCAGAGGAGGGCAACTAAAATGGTGCAGGGTCTGCAAGAGAAGCCGTATGAGGAGAGACTAAAGGAGCTTAATATGTATACCCTTGAGGAAAGAAGGTAGAGGGGACATGATAGAAACTTTCAAGTACCTCAAGGGAATCAACAAAGTCCAAGAGGGTAGCATCTTTCAGAAAAAGAGACTTGCAAGAACAAGGGGACACAATTTAAAGATAGAAGGAGGGCGGTTCAGGGGCAATGTGAGGAAGTATTATTTCACAGAGAGGGTAGTGGATGCATGGAACAGCCTTCCTGAGGAAGTTGTGGGGTCTAAAACTGTGGGAGAATTCAAGAATGCATGGGACAGACATAAGGCAATTCTTGTGGGGGCAGGAAGATAAAGGCTGTTGGTTAACTAGGATCTGCGGCCTATGTAGGTAGGGAAATGGGCAGACAGATGGGCCTAGCGGTCCTTATCTGCGTCCAAAGTCTATGTTTCTATATTACCATGTAACTCAAATTTATGTTGCCTGACCAGTGTGACGTGGCACCTCTAACGAACGCTACTTGAAGAAAACCTGTACTATGTAACCTATATGCTACGTATGTCTCAATTGTGACGAGGTACCTTTGGAAACGAGCCTCTGCCTCAAAGGTTGTAAACTGATTCTCACAATAAATAAATAAAATAAGCTGGACATTGACAAGCAAAGGGCAGATATGGGTCTAGCAGTGGATCCTACTCGAAGATCTGGTACATAAGTGGCAGCTGACAAGGAGCTACAATGAATGGAGGGGTCAAGAAAGAACAGTGGAGCGGTGGGTAAAGATAGAGACTGGAGGTGTGGAAGAAGTATCTCGGTCTCATCAAAGCACAACCTCGCTGCTTTTTGATTTGATAAGACTTTGGTCACACACTTTGGTATCCAGCCATGATGACTGCTGAAAAGACAGATATGTTAGATCCAGCTGTCAGGATCATGATGGGACACAGAGCCATGTCCTTCATGCTTACCAGCGGCAGTATCGGAGTGTATGATCATGATGCTGCAGATCCCTCGTTCAGAGAAGTCAGGCTGTTTAATTATGTCAGGCAGATGATAGTAAATACATAAAAAAGATTAAACCAGTCAACAGACTCGTGTGCCTCCCACATTCACGGCAGTAACAGTATGGCAGGTAAACTTTGTCACATTCTGTACCATGTGGAAATGTCCAACATGCCAACATTTCTTTTTATTTTCTTTAGATTAAAACATTATTGCCTGACAAAAGATGGCTGTTTGACCAATTTGAATATTATCAATGGGAGATTACTGTGTATTTCAGCTTGTAGAATATACACCATACCGCAAGCAACAGGAGCAAGTTCAACATCAAAGTCAACAGCAGTCAAAAACTGTACAATCCAAAAGAAATAAAAAGCATTCGATGTTTTGAAAACCCACAAAAGCTTAGACAAAAGCAAACAGACTAAAAAAAACAATAAAATGAACTGCATTTCCTCAGTGCTCACTGCCTCTTAGGTAGCAACAGGAAAAAGCCAAATGGAACTCACAACAGCAAAACTAAACCTGGATAGACGTATTCTTTTGAACAAAAAACACCATAGATCGAATTGATCTCAGTGTTCAGTCAGATAATGAAAGAGTCCACCACCACCAGCTGAATTCACTTTCGACAGATGGGTGAAGAGCTAGAGTGAAAGAGTGGGATGGAAAAGAAAACGCCACAAAAACGACCTCATTCTGCAAAAAGACAGTGGTTGGCTAAGCAGGATGCTGGATGTAGATACATTGTGGTCCCCTGTGTAGAGTGCTGGGCAGATTTTGCCACACATTACTTTATGTGTGTTTACAGCAGATAACAAAAACATATATGAGGACGAGTTATCACGATAGCAGCAGCAAGTCAATCACATGAGTGGGAAAATATATTATGTTGGTGGCAGTGGGAGGGTTAAAACAAATATTCTTCAACAGTGCATACAGTGCTCCTGTAATGGAAACTATCTATATACCAGGTAGTCGACAAGTTTGCTGTACCAGGAATAAAGTTTAGCTTCAGCATGAAAGTGAGGTCAGACTCTCATTTTAATGACTTGGGCTGACAACAGGTGCTTCCTTTTGTTTGTTTGTTTGTTTGTGTGTGTTCATTAGTAAGCATCAGCAGTTACAGAGTCCCTCTCTCCCAATTTCTGTAACTACATATTTCTGCCACCACTGGCTTTGACAATGGCATAGAGGTTTCAGGCATGGCAGCTGTGTCCTCGATGATCTTGTTAACAGGTCCATGCCATCTTTGGTCCGCTCCAGACTTGTCCTGCTCAGCCTTGGCTCCTTCACACGCCAGCTGTAGCATCAGTAAGCTGGACATTGAACAAATACAAAAAACTGTCCCATTGCTTCCTACCTGCAGCATGTTTCTAATCCACCACTCCCCAACAGCAGCAGCACATTTCTTTCCTTCCCACCTGCATCCTGCAGCATGTTTTTCTTCTCAATGCTGAGACTGCTCCCCATCTCTGCACAAGTTACCAGGATCCATGATCAGTACCTCCCAAAAACAACAACACCTGCAACAGGTCTCTTTACTTCCTATTGCTTCCCACCTGCACGTTGTCTATTATCCACTGCTCCCCACTGCTGAGACTGCTCCCCATCTCTCCACAGCTTACTGGGATTGGCAGTCTGGAGCTAGAGATGGAAAGCAGGACAGGGGTTGTGTCACACCCAGAAGCAGTCCTAAAGACAGAGTTCTTTCTTTATCTCTGTAACAGGGTGCCCTGTTATGAAATGAATAGTCCTGTAGTAAAATGCGTAACCCCCCAAATCTTATTTTTCTACTTTTCTCTCATCTTTTCTTCCTCCTTTCTTTATTACATTTCATGTCAGGGTGGCCAACCTGGCATATCTCTAAAACTTTGCTGTCCCTTTAAATAATCCTAAAATTCTTATGGTTGCACAATGAAAGTTTATCCTTTTCCTTAAGGAGCTCTGTGTTTGAGTAGTGATTGTGCTCCTAAGGTGCCCCAAGTTGTTTATGTTATGCTTCAGCCCTGGAAATAGGTGCCTCGGTGTCAAAAGTGAAGCGCTATGCCCTATTGTAACTGGTGCCCCTTTAAGAAGCACAGAAATGTTGCGCTGCAAGCCCGATGTCGGGTGAAGTAAACAAAAAGAAACCACTTATTGCAGATTTGATGAAAGCTCTTGTGAGCTTAAGAAGAAAAGGAAGTGCTGCAAATATTAGTTGTTTAGACAGCCCAGAAAGTGAGTGACTGGGAGCTGTCAAAAACTAAGCCAAAATGAAATGTTTCAGCTGACAGCTGACATTTCAGCCATCGGGATTATAAAGCTAATAGCAGTAAAATTAGGAAAGACTGCTAAAATGGTTTGTAGAGGCTTACTAGGTATAAAGCCTGCAACTTTAAATAAAAATTACTTTCCTTTTTCTTTGTTAAAATAAATAACCTGTGCTTCAGTATCAGGTCTCCTGGGCTGGCAGGGAAGGCAAATAGGAGCGTGCCCCTCAGTTGTCATTCCCTGTCTAGGCTGGGTATTCCTCTATATAAAACATATGAAAATGAACAAATAAATGTTTTTCTTTTGTTGTTACCTGAATTCTTGCCATTATGGGGAGATTCCTACTATAGGACTAAAAGCCCTGAAGTTACTGCTTTTGTAAAAATCAGGAGAGATGAGGTCACAGCAAGTGGAAGGAGCTATGCTCCAAATGAGGTAGAAACCCCTAATTAGGTTTAGATGATCTAAAACTGATATTTTAGGATATATTCACAGAAGGAATATAACATAAATGCGTGTTTTTCCTATTGTACAAGAATGATCCAAGATAGCCTTAGATAGGACCACATAAGTGTCAATTTTATGTTAAGTGAGAGATCCCCTGATTGTGATGTCACCCTAAGGATTGTTAAAAACCTGCCACCAGGGACTAAGAAGTGTGTGTGTGTCAGTATCTTCTGACCACCGAGGGAGAAGGAGCTACTGTGAGAGCTTACACACTGTATTGTTGGTTGAATATACAGAAGAAAGACAGCAGTCTCAAGAAGAAGTATTTCCGGTGTGTTGAAATTGTGTGATGGACTAACACCCACAATTTTCTTTCTGTAAATATATATTTTTTTTTTTTTTTGTTTTGTAAAGTTTTTGCAAATGAATTGATAAACACATTGATAGCATTTTTTATGCACTAAATTTTACCGTCTGGTGTCTATCATTTATCCCACACCTTCTACACTGGTGTCAGAAGTGGGATTGACCTGGTACATTAAGGTTGCCCAGGAGACGCTACCAGGGAGGTATTGTTCGATGTACCTTGACAGGTGATAGAAGGGGACCAGATAGACCTCAGCACATATCACCTGACACAATCAGTAACTGAGAGAACTGGAATTAAATTGTTACCTGGATTAGGTACAGGAGCCAAACCCAAGATGAAGGAACCAGAAGATGAGGATATTGAAAAGGGAGAAGATGTGCAGAAGACAAAGAGAGACAGATGACCCCAGCCCTGGATGATCCAAGTGAGTTGCTGAAGTGGCTCTGTATGAGGCAGATTGAGATGGAGCAACAACAAGAAAGGACAGATGACAGAGGGATGAGGATCGATGCATCCAGGCAGAAGAAAGAAGATGACAGGACATAAAATGGAATGTTACCCTGAAAGCCATACAGGACATGAATCAAGGTCAGGCGGATAGAACTGGGCCCAGAGACATAAAGCTAGCAAAATTGTCAGAGAGTGATGACATTGAGGCACACCTTACTACCTTCAAGAGGATAGCCCAAACCTGTGTATGTCCTCATGATCAGTGGGTAATAAGATTAGTACCCTACTTATCCGGGAGAGCCCAGTTAGTGTATATAGCCAACTGAGTGGGACTGATGCAAATGATTATGATAGAGTAAAAGAAGAGGTATTGAGATGTTATAATATCATTACTGAGACCTATTGTCAGTGTTTTCATTCTCAGGAAATAGTCCACTATGACACCCCAGGAAACATATGCTCATCTCAGAGATTATTGTGGTAAGGGCTACAACTGATGACTAGCGATCAGATTATGGAGCTAATAATCATTGAACAGTTCATTCAGGTTTTACCACTGGATGTACAGTTATGGGTTAAGGAGCACAAACCAGAGACAGTGGAGGAAACCATTAAGCTGGCGGAGGACTACTTGGCAGTTCGTCCCACCAGACCGAGGGACAACAAGGTAATCCAGGACCATCTACAGCTCTGGTAAGAACTTTTCTTCCCAATAATCAAAGGCAGTCAACTTATGGTAGACAAAATAGAGGAGGCAGGGTCCCATATGCAGACATTATTTGCCATGGATGTCTCGGAAGGGACACATAGTCAGAAACTGCCCTAATAAAAGAAATGATACAGAACATTTGACCCTAGCAAACTTTGGATATGTTACTTCTGTGGGAGTGGGAGACCAACAAACTCTGGGATTGTTAGACTCTGGAAGTAGACCAACCCTGATGAGAGAGCGAACTGGCCTCTGAATTAGACTTAAGCCAGAATGATACAACTGTTCACTGCATACATGGGGATGTCCATCAGTATCACACTGCAAGGTTGGCATTGACTGTTAACAGCCAAGTCCATACCTTGTTAGTTGGATTAGTACCTGCCTACATGCACCTGTTATAACTGGCCAGGATTTCCTTGTTTTGATGCCTTAATGAAGACTCATCAATCATTGGTGGAACCTGTTAATGTAGTTACAAGGGCACAGGCAAAAGTACAGATGGAACCGGTCTTTCCTTTTGAAGAAGATTATTTTGAAGGACAAGGAAAGGCAAGAAAATCCAAGCTAGTCAAAAGGAAGGAAAAGAAAGCTTGGCAGGATTCACACCAGAAAAAAATGTGGAATTAGCACCAGGGTTGTTAAAATCCCACTTCTGACACAGCATTCTTTGGGAAGCAGTATAGCTAGTGGTTTAAGGTTCTGAGCTGCAAATCTGGTGACATCCAGCAGACCAGGCCAGACCTGGGTTTGAATCCCACAGCATCCACTTGCATACTGTGTGACCCTGAGCAAGTCACTTAACTTCCCTGTGTTCCCAGGTCGCATCTGTAAAAATCTTTCAGCTTAGTGTGCTACTCCTGGTTAAACAACTGAAAAAAGGTGATATCAGGCTGGAACAGTTAGCAGATAACACTTTAAGACCTCTAGTTGCACAAATAAATCAAAACGAAAAGAATGGACATTCTCATTTTTATTAAAGCATAACATACTGTATAGAATAACTGTTGATCCTGTTACAAACTGTGAGACGGAGCAGTTAATGGTACCTAAACAGTATAGGAGCAGATAATATGATTGGCCCATGATATACCTATGGCTGGCCATGAGGGAGGATAGAACTTTACAACGGATACTATCCAGGTTTTGTTGGCCTGAGATTCATCAAGAAGCAGAAGCATATTGTAGAGCTTGTGCAAAATGCCAACTGGTGGCTCAAGGAGGAAAAAAATTAAAGTACCCTGCGACCTATCCCTTATGCAACAATTCCTTTTGAGAGCATAGCTGTGGACCCTAACAAAGAGTTCTAAGGAAATCAACTGATACTGGTTGTGTGTGACTACACCACCGGTACCCTGAAGCCATACCAATGAGAACAGTTACTGCCCTGAATAGCTGAAGAATTAGCTAAAATCTTCAGTTGAATGGGAATACCACAAGTGATTCTAACCGACAGAGGTAGTAACTTTAAATCTGTGATGCTGCAAGAATTGTACCATCTGTTGGGTGTCTCTGCAGTAAGTACCTCCTTTATCACCCTCAGACCAATGGGTTAGTAGAAAGATTCAATAAAACACTTAAGAAGATGTTGCAAAGTATGTACAAGAGGAAGGTCAAGACTAGGATAGATTTCTCCCTTACCTCTTGTTTGCCTACAGGAAGTACCCCAAGCAACAACTGGTTTTCCCCTTTCTTTACTGTATGGTCGCAACCCTAGGGACCATTAGCTGTAATTAAAGAACACTGGGAGGAAGGCAAAGGTGGGATTTACAAACATTGTGAAGTACATGACTGACGTATGGAAAGGCTTGTAAAATATGTAACGATGGCTCATAGGAATGTTGACTAGAAACAGCAGGGTCAAAAAGAAATGTATGATAAAGGACTGAAATACAAACATTTTGAACCCAGGGAAAAAGTGTTACTGTTGTTGCCTAGTACAGAAAATAAGCTTCTAATGAGACAGCAAGAGCCTTACGTGGTACTTGACAGACTGGTATTGTGATTTATGAGATTGAAATGCCTGGACGAAGACCAGTAAAAAGGGTATACCATGCCAATCTGTTAAAGAAATGGATATATAAGCCAAACATGACTCTTTACATTCAACCTGAACAAAGGCTATCAGAGATAGAGGTGGCTTATGATAGATTAGAGACACAACAAGGGAGAAGGAAATTCAGAGTACTCTGGAATTAAAGCCTGATCAAAGAGAAGAGGCTGATCAACTCTTGGAGTTTTAACGAAACATTTACTAAAACACCAGGGAAGGCATTAGGGGCAGTGCATGAGATTAAACTGACACAAAATAAACCAATTCACCAGAGGCCTATAGGTTACCACAGAAAATCCAAAAGAAGTAGCAGATGAGGTATGGAATATAGAACAAGCAAAGGTGATTGTTCCTTCACATAGCCCTTGGTCCTCACCTTTAGTAGTGGTAAATAAAAGAAGATGGTGTTCGGTTATGTTTGACTTTTGCAAAATCAATGCAATTTCTGAGTTTGATGGCTACCCCATGCCAAGAATTAATGATCTGCTAGATCATATAGGCTCTGCATGGTACATCAGCATCCTAGATTTGATGAAAGGGTACTGGCACCACAGCACCACAGGCCCAAGCGTTAACAGCTTTTAGTACTCCTATTGGTTCACACTAATTTATGACCATGCCATTCAGTTTGCATGGTGCTCTGGCCACTTTTCAGAGATATATGGACCGTATTTTAAGACCCCATAATCAATACATTGCTGCTTATTTGGATGACGTGGTCATCTATAGCCCAGACTGGAATACCCACTTAATTCATCTTAGCACTGTCATTCAAAGCATCAAGGATGCAGACTTATAATAAATCCATCCAAATGTGCTATTGCAAAAACTAAGACTCAGTTCAGTTTAATTTATTGTTAAAATGTGTATTACAAAGAGTATAACACAAAAATTTAAAACAAATCTGACCAGAATACAAAATTACAAAGTACGACACAGCTCATAGACATGATAAATAAATCATATTACCTTAAATCACACAGTAGCTCATCAAGAGGATTTATACAATCCATAATGAATCATCCATTTTTATTCTAAGGGAAGCTATTGTAAATTGCGCAACACTATACAAAATAGCAACATCATTCATATTTAAAAGGAATTTTAGTTTCCTTTCTTTACTTTCTGTATATAAATCCAAAAGATACTTATCTAACCACTTCTCTCATAAACAAGCTAAATTTTGACATTCCAACAAAATATGTTCAGAATCCCAATTGCCAAGGCAATTTTCCCTGCAATGTAGGTCATTTATATAAGTTTCCCATTTGACAAGGCCAGAGGAATATCCAGCACTTATATCAAATCTTAAATTTGAGATAGTTTTATAATGAAGATTTGTTTGACAAATATGGATATACTTTTCCCTTTATGTGTATCTTTCAACATTTTATAAATCTTAACATTTTGGGAGGATGATAGTCTACTCAAATCATGTTGTATAGAAATATCATGAATTCTCTCTTTAGCAATATCAGAACCTTTTTAATATTTGATCCATGATAATTGGTCATAACTGACAAACTATCCAGACTAAATAATCTTAAATCTTTATCGAGTTCACCTAATACTGTCCATGTTTCAATACTCCCATTTAGCACACCACTTTCTATAAAACAAAGATTCAGAAATAAATGTAATTTTCTAGTATTATTTAACCTTTCAAAATACTTCACCTGTCTTATCACAATCTTGGATTTCATGGAAATAAATCAGTTTCTGCTCTTAAATATTCAGCAGAAACACATTGTTGTAGATTTAGAGTCAGCCTAATATATAAATTCTGCATAGGTTCTAAACTTAGGACCCTAATATCTTTCCCCATACCTCAGACCCATATAGAATAGTAGATTCAACTTTACCTCTGTAAATATTAAGTAGTGCATTCCAGAGTTATTTATATAATGTTTACTAAATTTATTGATTCCCCAAATAATCTGTCTACCTCATCTTTATTAATTATAATATGTGCTTTCCAAATATCAATGGAATGTAATAACACACAAATACAAATAACTATTTACTTCATCCAACACCATATTATCTATTGACCATTTATAGTTCAGCTTCTTAGGTCTATTAATAACCATTATCTTAGATCTATCTATATTTATACTCAAATCTAACTTTTAAGAGAAATAGCCAGACATGATAGAGCTTTTTTTAAACCTATGTTAGATTTTGAAAGAAGAGGAATTTCATCTGCATACATAATAATATTAAGTTTAGAATTTGCAATCTTTGGAGGGTCCATATTCTGTCTATCAAGATCCTGCACCACCTGATCAATATATAAATTAAACAGAACTGGGGCCAATAAACACCCTTTGTTTTACACCCTTATCTGTAGAAATAGGAGATGACACTCTACTGTCAGTGGACTATATAATTCTTATTGAGGTTAGTATATAACTATTTTATTAAAACCAACAATTTCTTATTTATAGACAGACCTGACAAAATTTCCCACAAAGTCCTTCTATTCACATTATCAAATGCAGATGATAGGTCCAAACATGCCATGAATAAAGGTTGTTTGTTTTTCTTAAATTTCCTAATCAAAAGGTCCAAGATATAAATACAGTCTACAGTGGAAACCCTCTCTAATTCCAAACTGTTGATCACTTAGTGCATTTTTTTCATTTATCCATAAATTCAACTCATACAATAAAGTTCAACAGAAGATTTTGTGAAATATTCTTAAGGGCAATAGGACAATATTTTTTTTATCAACTGTTTATCACCCTTTTTATGAATGGGAATTATTTCTGCTTCTCCATGTTTGCGAATATTTTCTGAGCTTTTAACATAATCAAACAAATGCTTAAAATCAGTGTCCACCATTTTACATCATTCTGATATACTTCAGCTGGTATGTCATCCAATCCTGGGGCCTCTTATTTTGTGAGAAGATAGCATTTTCTATTTCTAATTGAGTAAAACTAAAAGCTCATAGCCTTCATTATCATAGCCTTACTTTTCCTCTGCCTTGTCCATGAGAAACTCATATTAAGATTATTGTTACTGCTTCCAGTATATAGATCAATAAAATACACAACCCATTCCTCTTCAGGAATAGGCACCTCTATGTTTCTAAAAGGGCCATGATCAGCATAAGTAATTAGCTTCCAGAAACCTTGTGAATTTTTCCCATCAATTGCATGCTGTAATAAAGTCCATAACTTAACATTATAATCAAGTTTTTTCCATTTAAATAATGTCCTATATTACCCTCTTAAAAGGAAGAGCTTTATTATAGAATAATTCTGTATCTTTCCTAAACAGCCTTGCCACTTTATTCAGTAGCCTTTTATATTTCCTACATTCATAATTATACCAAGGATTTTTCCCATAGCCCAATCTTCTGATCTAAAAATTTGATTTTTAGTTTTCATTACATTATTAAAATGCATATTTAGTTTTTTAAAATGCACAAAAATATCTTCCTTTTGCACATAAAACCGTTTCTTTCAAATTTAAAGTTAGAATATCCTTTTGCAAAATATCAATTTTATTTTTTTATCAGAGGATCCCATTTTACTCTTTTGTTTGTTAACTGCATATGATTATCCAACTCCAACTCATTAATCTTATCAATATTTGTCTTATATAGACCCCCATATGTTATTGCAACCTGCAATGGGAAATGATCAGAAAATGTTCATTTAGGACTTTAAAACCCATAGCAGTAGAAAAATAGGAAACAACATCTAGCAGGCCAAATCCAGAATGGAACCATCAGTCATAGTTGGAAAGGTAATTTCACCCAATAGATCTGTCTTAGAGTGACCATTCAGCATACATAAATTATTTTCCACAATAAACTCCAATAACAATTTACCTTTATAATAAACTTTCTTAGATTTAGAATTCCTTACTGGTAAATCCCTTAGTAACCTATATCCTGAAATTCATAAATAGATTTAATTCATTGCAGCAGCCAATGTGTGCATTCCAGTCTCCCAATTAAATAAAGTGCTTATTTAACATGTTAATATTATACTTATTTAAACAATCAGTCAAAATATCCAAATGCCTCATATTCAGAAATGGTTAATGAAGGAGAAAAGTATATACTGGATATTACATATGTTTCAAATTCTCCAACAAGTATTTCTAATACCATCCAATTATAGTGTGGGAGAATTCAGATCTCACAATATGTATTTTCTTTTGTGTATTTAGGAGAACCATCAAGCCACCTCTACATCTACCTTTCTTATAATTCCTAATTCCAGGAAGCAGAATCTTATCAAACTAACAATTTGTACCTCCTTATCAGCTTCTAACCAAGTCTCCTGAAGTAGTATAACATCATAATTTTTAATTTTTCTAACTAAGCCCCATCATTAGTTTTCACATCACACCTGCAATATTCCAAGATAAAAATTTAATACATGAGATGGATGATTTAAACTTTCCTTCAGATGGCCTGATGGAATCCTCAACTCAGTCTAGAAGATCTAATATAGTATTGTCAGAATCTGAATCTAAGGATATAGAGTTCACTTTTTGCAGCACCGTACAGTATCACAGTTCATATAACTTGTTGATAACTCATCTTCATATATTGTAGTCTCTCTAAAATTGCACTAGTGTTTATCCTTTGCCCTTGTTGTTTCCTCCCTCTTATAACTGCTGTATACCCAGGTGAAGCTTTTAAATCATATTCTGCAGCTTGAGGTTTTCCCAAATACAAAATTATTGTTGGTTGCTGTGTTCTATTACTGTTACGCTATACATTTTCCTTCATTATGTCCCTTTCCCATTCTGTTTCAAAGTCATAAATATTGCCAAATTTCTAGAAGTAATATCCATATCCACACCCATTTTCTGCATATCATCCTGTATCTTTAACACCCATTCCTAACAGGATAACTCTTCAGTACCAAACAAACTATATCTTTATCAGGAAGTGACCTATATCTATATGCAGAAGAAAGATCTTCCCATGTAAATTTAGACCTCAGGGCCCCTTAATTATATTATATACTGCCTCCTTAGTGAAAAAGGAGTTTCCCTCCTAGATTTAGGGACACCTTTGAGGTAAATCATAGGTAATTTACCATCTTGTGCATCATGCAAATAATTTGTTTTCTCTGTACTGCCCACTCCTCAGTCAGTACAACCATCAATACCTTTCTGTACCATCATTTGACTTCCCTTCTTTATATTTTCCACTGATTCTTCCCTCTCTAACTTAGAACTAATCTTGTTAAAGATATGATCATTTTTGTCTTCGCTCTTAGAAATTTTGAATCTCACTAAACTCAGTTTCTGCAATCTCCTCTGAATTTCCTTAATTGTCTTTGATTTTCCCTTAACCAGGTCATCCTCATTCAATTTACCAACCAAAAGTTTAATGGTGTCTTCAAATTCTTTTAACTGAACATTTTGATCTTCATATTGCTTCATTACTGAACCCAAAGTTAGGTTAGTACATGCAAGCACAGTTTTAATCTCTGAAAACTGTTTGCTTAAGAGCTTAACAGTCTGTGCATAGCAATTTTCTTGCCAATCACGAGACTCATTTGAACAAATATAACCATTATTGGTATTAATTTGGCCACACATCCCTACCATCCTCAGTAGCATGCAAATCAGTGTGTATCTCTAACTGAGAAACATCCCTCACCCCCAAACACTGGCAACTTTTTCAGAAAGAGGTCTGAAAATTTTCATACTCAGAAAATAAATATCCCATTAGTAATCGTAGCACTTTCATCATCTCTTTACATAAATAAGAGGTGTTTCACTAATAGAGTTAGCAGAAACAGAACCTGAAGCTGGATTATTAATTACAATGTCCTTCTGAGATTCCAGTTCTCTGATAGTTTCCATCAAATACTCTCCAGGGTAGCTCTCAAGAGGACCAGCTTAATTCCGTATAGGAGAAGAGGTAGGAGACATATTCGCAAGACCACTGTAAAATAGTGATTTTTTAGCCCTAGACATTTTTGGTTTCACAGCCAAAACTTTCTAATTTCTAAGCTTCATAGTTTCATCCATGTAAGCTGTGCCATTAATTAATAGACATAGAAATAATGAAATAAAAATTAAAAATAAATACACACAAAAACAAACAGTGTACTAAAGCCTCTCTAAAGGTCCATTTATCTCCAGCATGAGGTATAACATATGTGCTTGACTATCCAGATCCAAATCCAACTCCTTGAGACCAATAAAGTCACTGGTACTGAAGTCAGCAATAAAGGAAAAGTTCTACAACATAACCAGGCAGGAAGAGCTGAGAGTCAGGTATCAGACAACCTAAAATCAAACAACAAACAAACTGAAAAAGAAAACTAAAACCAAAGGCCAAAACAGTAAAAAGAAACCAAAACACTCACATTTATTCTTGTACAAGAAGTACACAAACCAACAACCACAGAGTGATCTTGTAAATCTAAAACTGAGATGGAGGGCTCAGAAAGGGGTTCGGAAGGAGCCGGTTCAAAAATGTACCTCTGCCTTAGTATACCAAGGCCACACTCTATAACACAAAAATAACATAAAATATATCTATGACTAATCTATAACGTATTAACAACGCTAAACCCAAATAGAAAAGATGAAAGAGAGGATGCTACTCACTGGAGATTCAGCATTCTGAAAGGCAACCAGGATCCAAGCACCAACTAGACATCAACCAAATGCTAGCTCGTAAATCAGAGACTAAAACCACATATTGCAGACAACGAGACATGTGCGGATTTAAGAGCTAGATCACATGATAAGCCAGAAACCAAACCACGTGAAAATAAAACAAAAAGAAAAATAATAAAAACAAAATACTATGCAGTTATGAGAAAAAGCAAACAGAGTAAAAAACAAACAGCGCATACGAAACATACTAAAAAACGAGGAAAGACCACACAGTAACTCTGAATAATAAAAATAGAATAAAATTAAGGTAAGTATTCCTTAATGTATCTAGGCATAACAGTAAAAAATACAAATTTACTAATGTCCCCAGTCATAAAATCTGTATATTCCTTGTCACTGCAGAATCTCTGAGTTAAAAAAAACAGGAAGTTTAAACTGTATGCTGTAGACTGTATATTATAGACTGTAGACTGTAAAGATTTGTAAAAGTTACTTAAGAGGTACAAAATGCAAAGTAAAACCAGCAGAAAATTCCCTTGCAGAAGCCATCAGGATAACTCAAGGACCGTCGGCCAGGAAACAGCAACAACAGTCTCCACACATACAGCTGCTCGGGCCTTCTCAGTCCCCAGTGGGACTCTCTCCACCTCCACTCCCTCAGGGCAGCTCCACCACCAAGGACTCTGCACCTGGGGAACAGAAACGAAAGCAGGAGCAAAAAGGGAAGCAGGCCACACAAGAACATCTAGAAAAGGTAAGAACTCAGGACAAGGAAAACATCCAGGTAACGGTGGCATACCTTTTCCAAATTTTAGTTTTAGCACTTCTGAACCCCCTGCTATGAGTGTCTCACACACCTACATGCAGCAGCCGCCTTCTTCTGAGTCAAGCCATACAAAAGTTCAAAAACTGAGACCCAAAATTTGGGGTATATCATTGGCCAGGAACTGTAAAGCCAGAAACAGACAAAGTAGAGGCCATTGCCAATAGTCCTATAACCACGACCAAATGCCATGTTAGATCTTTTTAGGACTAGCGAGTTATTATCATAGGTTTATTCCTGGCTTTTTCACCATTGCAACACCACTTACAGAACTGACTAAAAACAGGTATCCAAATAAAGGAAGTGGACTGCTGATTGTGAAACAGCTTTTGGAATATAAAGGCAGATTTATGTTCCGCACCAGTGCTCCTAAGTCCAGACTTTAGAAACCATTTGAGGTCCAAACTGATGCCTCTGACACAGGTATTGGGGCAGTGTTAACCAGCATGATCACAAAGGTGAGCACCCAATTCTGTTCATTAGTAGGAAATTGCATGAGCGAGAAGAAAGTATTCCACAGTAGAGAAAGAGTGCCTGGTCATAAAATGGTCTATAGAGGCTCTCAAATATTATTTATGGGGGCATGAATTCACTATTGTAACTGATCACAACCCAATATGTTGGCTACACCTCACAAAGGATAAGAATATGTGCATCATGCTCTGGTACCTGTCCCTCCAGCCCTATAAATTTTTGGTAAAACATGGAACTGGGTATCAACATCAAAATGAAAATTTTTATCCTGTATGGAGCTGAACATGTTGTGACTGAAAATGTGATGTGACTTGTAATAATGAATGATGTGTTTTAAAAAGACACATACCTCAGGAAAAAACAGGATCAGTTTATTGACTGTATAAATGTAAGTTATATGTTAAGAACTGTTCTGCTTATTAAGGGTCCCTGAGGGGAACTCCTGGTGAGAGTTGGTGAAGTTCCAACCCTTCTAAGGGTGAAGGGTTCAGCCAACATCATACTGTTGCCTTCCTTACATTGGGAGGAGTGTAACAGGGTGCCCTTGTTATGAATGAATAGTCCTGCATTAAAAATGTAACCCCCAAAATCTTATTTTCTTACATTTCTCTCATCTTTTTCTTCCTCCTTTCTTTACTACATTTCATATCAACCTGGCATATCTCTACAAACTTTACTGTCCCTTTAAATAATCCTAAAACCCTTATGGTTGCACAATGAAAGTTTATCCTTTTTCCATAAGGAGCTTTGTGTTTGAGTAGTGGTTGTGCTCTAAGGTGTCCCAAGTTTGTTCATGTTATGCTTCAGCACTGGAAATAGGTGCCTCAGTGTCAGAAGTGATGCACTATGCACTATTGTAACTGGTGCCCTTTGAGAAGCACAGAAATGCTGTGCTGCAAGCCCGATGTCACATGAAGTAAATAAAACGCTTTTAGTAAGTGTTGATGAGAAGCTCATGTGAGCTTAAAAGATATGGAAGTGCTGCAAATATTAGTTGTTTAAACGACCCAGAAAATGAGTTACTGGGAGCTGTCAAATCCAAGGCCAAAATGAAATGTTTTAGACTATGGTTGACATTTCAGCCATTGGGATTATAAAGCCAACAGCGGTAAGATTAGGAAAGACAGCTAAAATGGTTTGTAGATGCTTACTAGGTATAAAGCCTGCAACATTAAATAATTAAATCTTTTTCCTTTCTCTTTGTTAAAATAAATAACCTGTGCTTCAGTATCAGGTCTTCTGGGCTGGCAGGGGAAGGCAAATAGGGGCGCGCCTCAGTTGTCATTCCCCTGTCCGGGCTGGTTATTCCTGTATATAAAACATGTGAAAATGAACAAATATATGTTTTTCCTTTTGTTGTTACCTGCATTTTTGCCATTATGGGAGATTCCTACTATAGGACTGAAAGCCCCTGAAGTGAATGCTTTTGTAAAAATCAGGAGAGATGAGGTCACAGCAAGTGGGAGGAGCTATGCTACAAATGAGGTAGAAACCCCTAATTAAGGTTTAGATGATCTAAAACTGATATTTTAGGATATATTCACAGAAGGAATATGACATAAATGTGTGTTTTCCTATTGTACAAGAATGATCCAAGATAGCCTTAGATAGGACCACATAAGCGTAATTTTATGTTAATTGGAGATCCCCGATTGTGATGTCACCCTAAGAATTGCTAAAAACCTGCCCAGAGGACTAAGAAGTGTGTGTGGGTCAGCATCTTCTGACCACCAAGGGAAAAGGAGCTAGTGTGAGAGCTTACACACTGTATTGTTGGGAATTAAGTACTGAATATACAGAAGAAAGACAGGAGTCTCAAGAAGAAGTATTTCCTGATGTGTTGAAATTGTGTGATGGACTAACACCCACAATTTTCTTTCTGTAAATATATATTTTTTGTTTTGTTTTTGCAAAGTTTTTGCAAATAAATTGATAAACACATTTATTATATTTTTTATGCACTAAATATTACAGTCTGGTGTTTGTCATTTATCTCACACCTTCTACAATGTCACTCAACTAATTTTGCTGCTGCTCCCAAAAGTGCTCTGTGTGGGTTGGGAGAGGGGTAATCCTGACAACCATATCAAAAGCACAAGCACAGAGGCATCACTAGCACAAAAGTCACCTGATTAAAAACATTCTAATGCAAGCAGAGAACTTTTTTATGACAAAGCGTATTTTAAACTAATTTTTATTAACAATTTTTATTAAACTTTTTTTATTGCCCATTTTCTAAGCACAATAATACCCTCCAGGGTAGGAAGTATTCTGCCATACCAGACCTTCCAGGGCTATAAGGTACTCCACCTGTCGCATTGGGCCTCATTACATCCCTGGGCAGTCTGGTATGGCACAATACTGACCACTTTGTCAGGTATTATTGCTACGTAAATAAGAGCTGCACCCAGGGACACTGTAAAACAAGTACAGAAAATGTGTGGAGGCACACACAACAAAGGAATCTTCACTGAATTAGGCATCAATACAAAAAGAAGTGAACTATTCCCACATTTGAGATATGTTGTGTGCACAAGATAAAGCTATTTATAATTTTACCAAAAATGTTTATTTTTCATGCATATAATAAAACATTTTCTAGATTCTTGTTAAAGATAGTGCTGAAATATATTCTCATGAACAAGTCATGTATTTTATTGGCAAAACATTGGGCCTACCATAGAAAAAGCTGTGAATAAACATCAATATATTTGAATCAAAACATTTTGTTGAGTAAAGATTCTTCAGTTGTGAGTGTTCCCACCACCTCATTACATTCCAGGATTGTTTACTGATGCAGCTGGTTAAGGATCCTTCCAGGCAGGCTCTCATTCTCAATATGATGCTCACCAACTCGGAGGTAGTAGTAGGTGTGAGAGTAGAGGAGCCACTAGGGTCCACATCCCATAACTCTATTTGATTTGAGATGGCTCTTATGACCAGAAAGCCCTAATTAAAGATCTGAGGTCATTGATTTCAGAAGGGCAAATTTCAGTAGGATGAGAGAGTTGGAACAGGACAAGTTAGCCAAGGTAGACAGCAACAGAGGTGTTGAGGAGTAATGGGACAATTAAGGTGGCCATTCTTGAAGCATCTAAGTTATGCATGAGAACGATAATCAAAATAAACAGTAACAAGAGACCAAAACCATTCTCAGAAAAGAACAGGAAACCAGTGAGGCCCCTCAAAAAGGGCCTTCACCAAGTGCAAGAAAATGCAGAGAAGAAAGTATTTGGAGAATACCAACTGAGAACTAAGGAAGCAAAGAGGGTTGTTAGTGAGTCAAAACAAACATTGACTTGTGTATTGTGGAGGGGTCAATGGCAAGGAAATGCAGTTCTTCAGCTATATTAGAGAAAAAGAAAGAAAGAAGGAACTTGTTAGAATATCTTAGGGAGGTAGAGTACTAGAGGAAGATATGCAAAAGGCAATCATATTTAAAGATCAAATGCACCACTTTTTCCATATTTAAATAAAAGCTTGAATCCACACAAATTCAAGTCCCTGAGTGACGATTAGTGTTTACTGAAAATTCCATGTTGTTTGGTTTTGTAGTTTTCTTTAAATCAGCATTTGTTAATGTGCTCCACAGTAACTGAAAACAGTGAAGCTTTTTCTGTCCCTATCAAATGAGTTGATGACGTCATATTGGTCTAGCCTGCTGCTTCAGCAAATACAATAAGTCTCTGATTGACTGAAGAGGCTGGAGCACTTCAAAGTCAGAGCAGTCTGTAGAGCCAAATATTTTCACTCATAGGTGTTTATTAACATATCGGGTTTGTGTTTAGATAGATTAGCTTAAAATCTATCATTCTGTTCTCATAAAAGTTGATCATTTTGAGTCAGTGCTGAATTGAAGTGGTGTGAATGTTTGTAAGAAATCACTGTGTCTGTATTACAGCTGTCAGTTCTGTCTCATCTAAATTCTACATTGTTTACTGGCTATATGACACAGGGTAATTTAATGGATATAAGGTAAACTAAATTGTGTTAATTCATTGAAGTAGTGTGTCTTTGATCTAGCCTCCATAAATATGTTCATGTGAGAACAATTTTGTTTTATGTCAGATTGACAAAGATGTTTCTGCCACACTCTGCTATTTCAGGAACATGTACTGTATGAACACACAGTTTGAGGGTGTCTGTGTGAAAATACATCATGTATGTGAATAAATAGAAATACTATATGGCATCCTGATGTCCCTGTCTTGTGCCTGACAGTTGATGCCGCAACACTCTGCTGCCCCATTTTCCCTGCCCACAAGCCCCCATCTCCTTCCTCCTTTTGAGGCTGTTGCATCCCACTGTCCACTGTCTTCTCCACACAGTTGAGGTTGCTGTACCCTGCTGCCTCCTGCATAAACAACAGAGGCTACTGTACCCTGCTTCCCTCTGTCACCTCCCTCACAGTCATGGCCAATGCACCCTGTTGCCCCCTGTTCCTGTCTCCATAGTTGGGGTTGCTGTGCTCTGCTAAGGACTAGAGTCCAAGGTCCACCACCTTCACAGATACAGATACAGCTGCTGCACCATGCTGCCCTGGCCACCAGAGGTGGGGTATTTGCTGCATCTGCTACCCACTTCCATTGCACCACCTGGTAAGGCTACTGCACCATGCACTCTCTGTCCCACAGTCAGGGCTGCCATACCCTGATGCCCCCTGTGTCCTGCCATATAGTCAAGGCTTCTGCTGTTCTCTGTCTCTTCGACCACATCCAAGATTGCTGCACCTGTCTACACAGTCAAGGCTGCTGTGACCTGCTGTGCCCTAGAACCCCATGCCTCCACAGTTAGGGCTGCTGCACCATGCTGCCACTTGCCATAAGACAAGACAGGACATGTGTTGCCCTGTCCCTGCCACCACAGTTGGGGCAGTTTTCCCCCATTGCCCCCTGCCACCAGAGTCAGATTGTTTGCTACACCCTGATATCCATGTCCTTTGTCTGAAATGGATGAGTCTGCTGCACCCTGTTCCACAGTTGAAGCTGCTGTACCATGATGCCTCACCTGTCTCCTGCCTGAACAGTCAGGGCTGCTACACTCTGCTACCCTCTGCCCCCACCCCATAACACAAGATGAAAGTATGTTTTTTCTTTTGAGCAGTTTGGGCAGTGTACCAAAGATCTGACACTGATGGCAGGGCAGCATGCTGCAGCATCCCTAACTGTGGAGGCAAGAGGGTCTATAGTGCAGCAGGGCACAGTGGTAGCAAGGGACAGAGGTCAGCATGGTGCAGAAGCCTTCACTGTGAGGCAGGACATAGTGGGGTGTCAGGGTACAACAGCCCTGACTGTGAGATGGGGTGCATGTGGGTACAGTGGCCCAGCCCATTCAGGGATATGGAAGTGGGTAGCAGGGTGCAACAGAAGCCCCATCTTTGGTGACCTGGGGCAGCATGGTGCAGCAACCCTGTTGAGACAGAGCCCCTGGGACTCTACAATTTAGGAGAGCACAGCAGCCCTGTCTGTGGAGACAGGAACAGGGGGCAGCTGGGTGCATTGGCCCTGATTAGGGGTTGGGAAACAGAGGAAGCAGGGTACAGTAGCCTCAACTGAGGGGCATAAGACAGAGGCATCAGAATGCCATATAGTATTTCTAGTTATATACATACATATATACATACAAACATACATACATGATGTATTTTCACACAGAAACCCTCAAAGAACTTGATTTTGTGTGTTCATACAGCACATGCTCCTGAAATAGCAGAGTGTGGCAAAGACCCTCTTTGTCAATCTAACTTAAAACTACATTTTTCTCACATGAACATATTTATGGAGGCTAGATCAAAGACACACTATTTCTATGAATTAACATAATTTATTGTATTTTATATACATTAAACTACCCTGTGTCATATAGCCAGTAAACAATGTAGAATTTTGATGAGACAGAACTGACAGCTGTAATGCAGACAAGGTGGTTTCTCACAAACATTCATACCACTTCAGTGCAGCACTGAAACTCAAAATGATCAACTTTTATGGGAACAGAATGACTGATTTTAAGCTAATCTATCTAAACACAAACCCGATGTGTTAATAAACATTTGGAGTAGAAAACAATTAGCTCAACAGACTGCTCTGACTTTGAAGTGCTCTAGTCTCTTCCAGTCGGTCAAGGACAATTGCTGAAGCAGCAGTCTAGATCAATATGATGTCATCTCTCACTGATAGGGACAGAAAAATATTATCTGTTTTCAGTTGCTGCAGAGCACATTAATAAATTTAGAAAACTACAAAACCAAACAGCACGGAATTTTCAGAAAACACTAATCATGAAGAAGGACTTGAATTAATGTGAATTTAAGCTCTTTATTAAACATATAGAAACAGTGGTGCATTTTATCTTTAATGATTACTTTTGCTCTTTCTTCACAAGGGAAGACAGAAGGCCCCTACCAAAGACTGGCATCAAGGCAGCCGTAAAGGAGGTACTGGAGATATGGTAGCCAGTATTTAGCAGTGAAAGGATCCAGAAAGATAGATAAGGCCCCAAGACCTGATGAGATGCATCTGAGGAACTCAAGAAAATTGCAGCAGAACAGGCAGAACCTCTGGCGGGGCTATTCAATAGCTCATTACACACAGGGTAGTTCCAAAGACTGGAGGGTAGTGATTGTAGTTCCACTCAATAACAGGGAACAAGAAGCAATCAAGGGAACTATAGACCAGTCAGTCTTACCTCTGTCATAGGTTAACTGATGAAGGTACAGGTCAAAGAGGACACTGTGGACTACCTGGAGAACAATGATCTAGGCCAAGGACCCCAATGCATACCTCGATACCTGTTGGTGTGTGAGGGTGGGGGTTTGGGGTGGTAGGGTGTAACCCTAACATCACATTTCCTTACTTTTGTCACTGTGCTATGAACCATAACTGATGCATTAATAGAGTTTTTGCCATGAATATATATCGTTTTTGCCATGCCATGAATATATATATATATCTATATATATATAATATATATATGAGAGAGAGAGGGATAATGGATGGGCAACAGTGAACAACACTGTTGTTCACTTTGAGAGGTTGACATCACAACCATGTAAATGCTTACGATGTCATACAACCTTGGGAAGTGAAGACAGTGTTGTTGTTTACTGATGCCCATCCATTGTCTTGTATAGTATATGGGCATTAGTAAAACAACAGCGGAACACTTCTTTGGTCCATGTGACTCTACTTCCATCTTTGCATGACCCCCCATCCACAACCCAAGAACAATCCTCACTCATACCCCAGTCCCACAATGTCACAAATTACTTTAGAAAAAAACAGTTCTGAAGTACTGCTGTGCCCACCACTAAAGGTAAGCCCAATGTAATATCTTAGTTTGTGATCTTTGGATCGTGAATGTTAATTTCATTTCCCCAGCAAAACAATGAGGCCATTTCCCTGAAGAGCAGTGCATATGTTGGGTGCATGCGAAAATGCATTTACTGCTGTTGTACCATCGCTGTGACATACCTAAGATGGTACAACAGCAAGATTCATTGCATCGATGGTACAACAGTGTTAACTGTCGGTGAAATTCCGCCAACAAAAACGTTCTACCATTCTCTCTCTCTCTCTCTCTCTCTATATATATATATATATTCTATGCAAAAACTTTGTTAATGCATCATTTAGGGTTAAAACACAAAAAGTCAGGAAATTAGACCTTTAAGATTGCCCCATCCCCTCCTTGTGGACCTGCCCATCATCCCAAGATTGACAGCTGACAGGGTGTGTCATTGGGGCTGTGAGGCCTAAATTTCACCGCATTCTTCTTTACTGTAGCTTGTGAATATGATTATAGATGGAATGGGTGACATTTTAGGCCTCCACAACCCCAATGACACACCTGTCAGCTGTCAATCTTGGGATGATGGGCGGGACCACGAGGGGGGGGATGAGGCAACCCTAAAGATCACATTTCCTGACTTTTTGTGTTATAACCTAAATGATGCATTAACAAAGGTTTTTGCATAGAATATATATATATATATATATATGGCAAAAAATCCATTTAATGCATCAGTTAGGGTTGTTCCACAATGACAAAGTCAAGGAAATTGGTGTTAGGGTTGAAAACCCTAACTCCAATTCACCCCCAGCACCACACACACACACACACCATACAGACACACACACATGCATGCAAGTGGGGAAGGACCAAGGCAACATGAACAATGACAGACAACCAGCAGCAGGTGACAGAAATAAAAACAACTGTCTAAATGTACTACAAGACATCCCCACCCACCTGACCAGGTACTGCATGCTCAGTGGAGATCAACAGCAAAACTGAGGTCATGTACACAAACGTACACATCCCTGATTGACGGTGCACACAATGTACCATATGTAGTAGTTGTATGGCCTTACCTAAGCGATGCCCCACACCCCACCACACCTGGTACTACACCCTTACTGGACATCAATGATGCAACTCTCTGATTGCAGCTGTACAAAGGTTTGTACACTTAGGAGAAAACAGAAATAAAGACAACAACATAAATGTGCTAAAAGACACATCCATCATCAAGATACAAGAACTGTTGCATTTAAGTATGTAATTTACATAGTAGTAAATTTACTACATCTGTCCACTCAAGATACACAGGCTGATCTGGAGGTATGGGAAAACTATTGCCTTTACAAGGCTGTGCAACTCTAATGTGGTATCAGATATACAGTTTCAGTGATGTAGGTGTACTGTTGATGTCCATATACTTACATTCAGTTTGTTTGTATACTAAGAATGCAGTAACTGCTATGTCTAATACGTAGTGGAATTAGCTGGCTGAGGCCAAGCAACTTCTACATGTGCTAACATTACTGTACCTACAATGATGGAGGTGTATCATGGATGTCTATAGGCTCAATGTTGCTGTAGTTCTCTACTGAGGATGTACCACCTGGTTATCAAAATTGTGGTAAGTTGAGTATCCTTGCAATGAGTGAGCTGTACCATTTATGCCCACAAGCCTCACTTTTTGTAGTTGGTCTACACTCAGGTTGTAGTACCTAGTCTTTGGGTTTGGCAGACCATTCTGTGGCTGATGCCATGCAAGTGATAACTATATTAATTGTAGTACGCCAGCAATCAAGTAGGTGTACCATAGATATAAACAGAATTTCTTTTACTATAGCTTTTAGTCACAATGGGTCAAGTGTTGTACAATGGGAAGGGCATTCTCTACACACAGAGTCTGTGATTCATAATTGTGCTAACCTTTGTAAGGCAGTAATCATGGAGTTACTGTGTTCATCTTCATGGGTTCATTTTAACTGGGGTTCTCAGTAACTACGCAGTAACTGGTCTGAGTGGATGGGGCACTGCCTCATGAGGTCCTCCAGTGCCTAACAGTGGAGGTTGTGTATACATGAAATCAACCACACATATTATACCTGTATAACTACTTAGTTTTGCTGTGCTCTATAGCGAGGTGCAGTACCAGGTGTGGTGGGGTGTGGGGCATCACTAGGTAAGGCCATGCAACTACTAAGTGTGGTATGTTGTGTGCACCTGCAATCAGGGATGTGTATGTTTGGTGTACATGGCCTCAGTTTTGCTGTTGATCTCCACTGAGCATGCAGTACCTGGTCAGGTGGGTGTGGATGTCTTGTAGTACATTTAGACAGTTGTTTTTATTTCTGTCACCTGCTGCTGGTTGTCTGTCATTGGTCGTGTTGCCTTGGTCCTCCCCCTACTTGCATGCGTGTGTGTGTCTGTGTATATGTGTGTGTGGTGCTGGGGTGACTCGGAGTTAGGGTTTTCAACCCTAACACTGAATTTCCTTGCTTTTGTTGCTGTGGAACAACCCCTAACTGATGCATGAAACTGAGTTTTTGCCATAAATATCCTGTCATTTGAGAATGATAAGTACCAATACTACCTGAAAATGTTGTTGTAGCACCACCACACATACATAGCCAAATGCACACAAATGAAGAACACAGTAACTCATCTAGAGAATTTCCTGTTATGAAGAGTAAGACAACATCCATCTCAAGCATATGCCTCTTAATATTTATCTATTTCCTTTTGCTTACCACTGTTATGTCACATACTAACTTATGGTGTTGCAGTGTTTCACTCACTATCTTTTGCAATCAATGAGACTACTCTTGTGGGACATAAACAATGTGGAACTCTATTTCTCAGCACCACTGTTAAATATTTAGATATCTTACATGGTCCTCTTCTGTACCTTTACTAGACACAAATTCTGAACATAACTCATACTTATTAATGTACCTACAAAAATGTTGTCATAACACTGCAAGATATGTAACACAACAAGAATTTAAATGTGTTATCTGTTTAAACCTGACATTTTGTGTATAATACCCTTCTTTACAAACTAATGAAACCAACTTATTTCATATAGAATATTTAACCAATAAGTCATGATCAATGGTTCTGTTAATGGTCTGTTAATCACCTGCTAAGGGTGTACTGTGGCACAAGGTGTGGCCGACTACCACATGCAGCTAGAGGGTGATTAACTGATCATTACATAATACCTGGGAGTGAGTTATTGCTATAATAATGAAACATGGTTTTAAATAATGTTAAACCTTGTTCAGCATATGGTTAAGCTCTACATGTATGGTAACAAAACATTTACATAAGGCTGGTAGAATGTTTGCAGCCAATCAGAAACCTTCATTTTTGAGACCTTTTTTATAAATATTGATGACAAAGATACCCAAAACTTAATAATACCACAAGAAAAATGTTATATTCAAAAATATTTATTTTCTATATATATAAAGTAAGAAAATATTATTTTAAATGTTCAAATGAAAACAGTCATTCATCACAGAAAAATTTAAAATAAATTAATCACATTGAATACAAAATAAAAAAATATTGATTTTTTATCTCCAAAATAAATGCTACATAAAAAATAGATATATTCATTTTAAAACTTAGAGAAATGATTTTGTTAAAATATATAGAAAACATATAAATAACTATTTACAATATTAACAACAAGTCTTATGGAGAGGTGTGCTGCTGCTTGAGGCAGCCCAACCCATAAGATGGACTCAATGTGGAGGAGCAATGGAAGTGGAAGCTGTTGCGCCTCCAGAGGAGATACCAGAGCAGCTGTGGAGGCTGGTCACTGTGTCCCAGGGAAGATGGATGCCACTGATGGAGGTGAGGAGCTGGAGCTGGCCACGGTGTCACTAGCCGCTGTCACCACAGGCTCAAGCACAAGATTGGCAGTCTTCTGTTGCGCTTCCATGAATGACAGCAATTTCTCCTGTCCTTCATGGAGCACAACATTGTCTCTTATCAGACTGTCAACCTTCAGCGCGAGTCTGTGGTAACAGCGGCAGTGGCCAACGACCGCTTTTAAGCAAGGGCGTCCTGCAAAGTGACAAAAACATGAATCAATATATGAGCCTCTAAAATGGTGATTACCTACCTGTCTTTCACTTACAATATTGATATGTAATTCAATAAATGTAATCGCATTTTGCTGGGCACTCTCAAGACTATTTATGAGTGTGATGTAAATCAGAATCCTCTCTTGTCAGTTGTGTTATAGTATTTTTTGTACCATATTATGTTCTTCGGTGGACAACTTGAAAAGATCTATAAGAACAGTATACTTTCTACACTGTTGTTCTATATCACTTAGTGTTTGGTAACACTCAGTACCTAAATGTTTTGGCATAATAAACAACACAGTCTGATATACAGTGATACTAGCTCTTCAGTTGTGTATGAACAAGTAAACTTGAATATCTGAACCTATGTTGTTTCTTCACACTTGCATGAGAATAATAGCATGACGTGTACACAAACAGTACTATTTCCATTATCTAATGTTCATATAATCATCTGTTTAATAACTGCAACAAAAGAGACACACATGTCATCATAGTTATTCTGGACATATTTTCATTGAAACAAATCATATTTTACTGCTGTTATATTAATTAAACAGTAAGACAGACCAAGAGTTATGTTATTGTTCTGTTGATCACCTGTATGGTTGTAGTGTGGCAAAAGTGTAACCGAATAAGCCATATGTGCCTAGACGGTGATTAACTGACCACTAATATCTCTGGGAGTGCCTTATTCATATTATAATGAAACATGTTCTTTAACACTCTTAAACCTTGTTGACCATATGACCAATTTGATATGTATGTTAATTAAAGTTTACATAAGGTTGTTCGAATGTTTGCTGAACAATCAGAAAGCTCTGTTTCTCACTTTCTTTTTATAATACTTAAAATAATGTTAGACATTTACAAACCAACAAGTCATTTATTTTTACCTATTATTTTACCAGGTGAGACACACTAAGCTGAAAGCTTGTTTGCAGGTGCAACCTGGGAGCACAAGGAAGTTAAGTGACTTGCTCAGGTCACACAGTATGCACCTAGGGGCTGTGGATTCAAACCCAGGTCTCCAGATTTGCAGCTCAGAGCCTTAACCCACTGTGACATACTGCCTCTTACTTAACTTACTTTGGCACTTAATTAAATGAAATATCAGTTCTTTACACATCATGTTAAGAAACAGTGGGTGGGGTATTCTAGAAGGGTTGTGCCAACGAACAGTGTCGCCATGCACAACCTACTGATGCTGCCACTGTGATGTTCAAAAGGAATGTGCCTGGTACAAATGCCAAAGAGTCGAAAGCACAATAGTAATGTATGAGCACAGTTAGGAGGTCATTCCATCCATGTTACACACATCCTGATATTCAGCCCAGGATGTACTCAACCCATGCAGTCACAACCTCTACTTGCACTACACAGTTGATCCCTCAAAAATGAGCAACAGCTGGCCACCCATCAGCTCAGCTGTCATATTACACCTTGCAACATGGCAGCTGACAGCAATTAGTGACAACCCAAGCTACAGTGACACTTTATGCTGGCCACCCATGCTGCTTGCAGGCATTACTATAGTAATAATGGTGTTATATACCAGGTGGTCCAGTATACCCACTCGCAGGCTGATTGCAGGCATCAGTGCATATATGTCAAACCAATCCATCCCTGGTGGTCCAGCGTTACACCGGCCCTCCCACCCCTAAGCCACACAACTGGCCCCCCATCAACAGCGGTCAGCTCCTTACCAGCTTGCCACCCTGACGCCCAATGATCTGATTCTGTACAGTAGGGCTGTGTACAGCTCTTAGGCACAACATAACAGTCAATGGGTGTGCAGCTTATACTGTACTACACAACCCAGCTATATGAATGGATCCTTTCACATTTCTGTACTGTGTAGTGCGATACGACCCTGCACAACCATTGCTTACACTGTGAAACAATGGATGTACAGTCCCTATCTATGGAATCAGTCGGCAGACAGCACAGTGGCAAGCAGATGGTGTACTGCCACCTACCACTTAACCCGGGGGAGCGGGGCAGTGGGGCTCAGTACATGGGTGTGCAGGGAGTAATGCTGAGCCACCAGTGATGCGATTGGTTTCTCATTATATCTCACTGACAACCACAATGATGCTGCGAGCAGCACACCTCACCACCGAAGGCATTGGGCCATAATCTCATTACATATGACCAAAATCAGACTGAAAGTGGGCTACTAGACCACCAGGATTATAGGAAATTGTAGTTTATCACATATCCCCACAATCGGGCTATAAGTGTTCCACTAGACCACCAGTGATATTGGACTATTATTTTCATTACATATTCCCGCAATTGTGCTATAGCGCTCACTGGACTACCAGTGTTATACGACGTGTAGTTTAGCACATATACCCATGATCACTCTCATAGCGTTCAGTGGACCAGCAGTGACATGGTTGTTTATTGTTATATATGCACACAAACGGTCCTTGGAGTATGTTGCCAGTAGTAGAAAGGCTGTCATTCCCCAATGACTGCAGCCTGGCAGGTGGCAGGCATAAGTCATCAGGATTAGACACCGCATGCAAATGGGGCTATTATGACATACAAATGGCACATTTCCAGCTTGCATTCATGATAGCTCTATTTGCATCTACATCGCTTAGCATATTACAGCAGTCTGCTATAATAAAACAAACTGCAACAGTAATTGGTGCGAAAATAAGTGTCCGTTAGCAGGCATGGTCATCAGTCTACATTACTCACTCTGTAATCTGTGTCATATATACTCAGCATACTAACGTCCACTGTCTCTGTACAGGAGTATGGTGTGAGCATACACCATAGGCAAACAACAACAATATGTACCTACTTACAGATGACTTGACACATTGCAAAGCATTACAGTAATAGCCATCATCTGTGAATGGCAAGTACACCATGTGACATATCCATTGTACCTCAACATTTTGTCATAGTCTTAGAATATGGTGACAAGCTCTATTACTACACTAGGCACTCCCATTGAAGTGAAAACTGCTTTTGAGTTTGTTGAGTATGCATTGTAGTACACTAGGCCTTATTATCTTGATTATCAGGAACTTTCTGTATATAACACTTCTTATACCAGTACACTCCCCTTCATACAGTTAACTTATTATGACATTACATGCACATGCCAGTCCAGTACACTCCATCACCCTCCACACACATTGCAATAGTTATGATAACATACTCAGAATTGGCTTAGTACAGCTGCTGTCATGTACCACACTTGTCTTACCACATCACCCTTAATGTAGTACTACCACCTCACCACGTGCACTCACTGAGAAACAAAATGTCATCATAAGTGTACCATCATAATGAATAGGGTACACTATTCAACAACATACCTCCCAGCTATGCATGGAGTGACACCATATAGTGCGCCTGTATGCATACTAAAGGAAAAAGTAGGTATGTGAACATAGATAACAGACTGTGTCACAGAATCTCAATATACAAATGATCCATTCACATGTTGAGACTGTCTACTACAGTACTGTTTACATTACCACTTGCTCATCGTTTTCAGAAATAGCCACACTGCTCTCACAGTACCCTAGCAATTAGTAGCTCTATGACTGCTTAGGGTGAAAGGTCCTCCATACTACTGAACAGACATTGTGGGTGCAGGGACTGGACACTATTTCTTGTGTGAATATCTTTTATGATGGTACTTACGCTGAGAGCTGGTGCCTGGCTTCTCCTTCACCTCCACAGTTCTTACTGCCACAGCTTCCCTGGCCACTATAAAACATATTAGTAAAAAATATCATAACATATGCCACAATATATTAATCTATACTGTCTCATTGTGTAATTCAACCATGTATCACATTTCTCTTTGCTACGACACTTCTGTGTTTCCATGGATGTTGTATCATTCAGCAGCAGTGACATCCACGCACTAGGACTGCTTGTGGGTACAGCAACAAACTCACTTAAATGAACAGTAACTGCAGTGCCACAACCAATCTTACAGAGAAGTTCCTACACCTTAACAGCCACATCAGTACTGCACACCCCACTGTAATTCAGAAACTCTCTCTGTGCAGTACTGCACGCGCCCATGCAGCTTGTTCAGTGACACCCACTCCATTTTCAGTTGATTACCCCCACTGTTACCATAGACATACAATACTGTCCATTCAGAAATATACAGATTCTGGCAATATATTACCAGGACATAACATGCTCAATATCACAGTGTGTATGTATGCATGGGCAGCCTCCAACCTCATTCACATATATAATACTATTCTTCCTTCTCACATCATTATGTGTACAACAGAACATTCTCTTGTGTATATTGTGTCTGGTCACATCATCACGTCTTCACCTAAGTGGGTAGTATATCAATATGCTAAAACACTTTAAATATACCAGCCAAGATCTAGATAACATATATTTCACTGAGTACCTGTATTACTCATTTTAAACATGAGATGACACAAAATAAATTAAAATCTGTACAAATATCTTCTTAGAGTGCAATGAAGGCAACATTCACTTACAAAATAATAGATAAGAAATTCATAAGACTACAATATTTCACATACCATTGCTGTCTAGAAACATCATGACCAGTTCTGGATCACAGTCAGTTAAACTAAACTGAGATGTATACAATTACCATACATCTGGCTATAAAATCTGTTCCTTTTGAAGCACCATTTATATAATGAAGTACTAAACCTTGTTTTTAGAATTTTTAAGCAATATACCTCAACAGAGTGTTGGTTTACTGGAGGATCTACCACGGCAGAAAATTTCAAGCCTCCCTCACAAAACATGGCAGGTAGTAAGGTAAACACTGAGGTACAGAGCTCAGAACAGGGTAAATGGAAAAATAGACACAGGAAAAAGAACAGGGGTGGGGAAAAAGGATAAAGCCAACATTAAATGGAGGGCAATGAGTACCAATGCCCGTAGTCTGGGAAACAAGCTTCCTGAGCTAGTAGCCCTGATGGAAGATGAACAACTGGATATTGTGGCAGTCATGGAAACATGGTACACAGAGAACCATGACTGGGATGTCAACATACCAGGGTACACAATCTACAGAAGGGGCAGAGAAGGTAAAAGAGTAGAGTGGAGTAGCTCTATACATGCTCTATACTTTCGACATGTTCAGAAATCAAATTCTTGTTGTCTGGGACTATCACGCCCCCTAAGAAGCAAAAGGGTAGGAAACCCACTCTCCTTGGGTCTCCTGCTGACATCATTTCCAGATGTCGCGCCAGAGACCAGGCCTGGAAAACAAAGGCAAACAGGCACCCTTGAATCCCAGCAGCATTACTGTACCCTCTGCAACAACTGTACTAAAGGCATAAGACAGGCTAAAAGAACTACTTTGAGCAGCCCTCCTCTAATCTTAGCCTCCCATCCAAATTCTGGAAATCAATTAAAACCTTGCTCCTCCCCCTGTCCAGCCGCCCACCCCTACCCTAACCATTCAGGGCAAAATTGTATCTGAGCCAAGTGAAGTTGCCTCAGCTTTCCATACTTTTACCAACTGTGCCTAAATCTCTCCTAACAAACCTATAAATCACCACACCCACCCAACCCTCCCATGTCCGCCCAGCATTCCCCCACTCCACCAAGTTCTCTTTCTGTCCAGTCACCACAACAGAAGTCCTAGCCGCCTCTGTTCCCTTGACCCTAGTAAGGCAAATGCCCTTTAGGACTGGATGCAAAACTCCTTTACCTATCAGCCCCTGCCATTGCAGCCTCCTAGCTGACCTCCTAAACCTTTCCTTCTCCTCAACACAAATTCCAACAGCTTGAGAAGGCAGTAGTCATCCACTACCAAAGGGTGGCGACCCATCTGCTCGGAAACTACTTCCCTATCTCCTTCTACCAATTCTGGACAAATTACAGGAACACCTGGCCCTCTCCCAACTCACACAATTCCTCGATACTACCTCCTTTTTCACCCCTTACCAGTCGGAGCTTTCAAAAATCACACTCCACCATCACAGCGCTACTAAGACTCACAAACGATATTGCCTCAGGTATGGACAAGGGTTCCTCACTTGACCATATTCATTGACCTGGCAAAAGCATTTGATACTGTCTCCCACCCCAAGCTTATCACAAAACTGCACAATGCAGGCCCTATCCAATCTAGCCACCAGTTGGTTCCAAGCTACCCATCTGGCGGAAACAAGCAGTAAAAATTGGACCACTATATCTCTCTCCGCTCCCAGTCACCATGGGGTCCCCAGTGCTCTGTCCTGGGCCCCTTCTCTTTTCCATGTTTCTAAATGACCTACTACTGACATGCCAAAACTCAGCTATACAAATGTACGCTGACAATGCCATTCTGTACACCTCCGCCCATCCAGCAGGGTCTTAAGCTCTGCCCTACAACAGGATTTTGATGCCATTCAAACCTGGCTTAGGTCAAACCAACTTGTCCTAAACACAAAGAAAACCATCTCCATAACCTTCGCACGCACTAGACTCTCCTGGCTAGCTGCTCCCTCCTGCTTTCCATACATTGGACTGAACAACCTTGGAATCCTGCACCTCATTTAGGTACCTGGGAGTATGCCTGATCACACTTAGATTTCTCCGTCCACATTGACTCCCTACAGAAAACACTACACCCAAAACTAGAGCACTATAACGCAACAAAGGCTGCCTACCTACCTCGGTCAGGAGGAACTAGTGCATATAATGATTCTCCCAATCTTAGACCACAGAGACGTGATCTACAGTGCAGCCCCCATCCACCCTGGCCAACTTGGACTCCTTTTCATTCTTTCTGTCAGCTCATCCTAGAATGCCCCCACCACCCACCACTGCGACCTATATGGCCCTAGCTCTTCCCTCGCTGCACTCAGGCATCAGCTTCATTGCACAAATCTCATAGTAAAGCACTGGTCCAACTCTCTCCCCATCTCAGCTCTGTCCTGTCAACTCAACCCCCGCATACTCCCTGAGATGCTCTGACTCAAAACTACTACAAATCCCTTTCATGCACACTTCAAAGGGCCAATCAGCTTTCAAATATTGGCTGCCCAAACTCTGGAATGCTCTGCAGTAATTAGGCAGTCCACCACCCCAAGGACCTTAGGTATCATAGGTAATTTCAGAGCAAAGAAGACTTATGTCCATTATGCTCGCTGTTTATTCTAATTATTGTAACTCCTATTTTGTTTGCTATGCAATATTTGTCCAATTTCCTCTTAAACTCAAATATTGTCTTACTTGTAACTACCTCTTCAGGTAAGTTATTCCACACTGGAATGACTCCTAACACTAAACCAGTGTCTTCTTTTACGTGGTCCTAAAATTTTGCCCTTAAGTTGCCATGAATGTGTCCTAGTGTCATATCGTTGTTCCCTTAATGAAAGTCCCAATTTATCCCTTAGATTTGAGTTTTAAGTGCATTATACACTACATACATGTCCTCTCTCAATTGTCTATACTCCAATGTGAACATCCCAAATCCTCCAATCTGTCTTCATAGTCCAGGTCCCTAACATCAGCTATTAACCTGGTAGCCCTCCTTTGAACCCTCTCAATCTCTTTACATCCAACCTGAAACCAGGGGACCAGAACTGTGTCAATACTCCAACTCGGCCTCACCAGTGCTCCAAAGAGAGGCACAATCACTTCCCTCTTCCTACTCTTTATATGTTTCTTGATGTTGATAAGAATACCACTAGCTGACTTTATAACCTGGCTACAATGCTGATGGAACTTGATATTGCTTGTCACTTCTTTTCCAATCTCTTTCTTCCACTACTTTACCCAATATATGTCCATTTAAAAAGTAATCAGCTTTTTATTTTCTTTCCAAAGTGCATCACTACACATTTGTCGGTATTAAAGGATAACTTTTTCCCTAGCCCAAATTTCCATTTTAAATAAGGCTTTTTGCAATTTTATTCACGTCCTCTCCGTTTCTGATACTAATACCAATTCTAGTGTCATCTACAAATTTGGTTTCCCAAACATCACCTCCTCCAGACAATGAATGTATATAAATATTAAATAAGCAGGGCCCCAGAACAGATCCCTGAGGGACTCCGCCGCCACCCAACCAATCAGAATAAGCTCCTTTAAACAAACCCTCTGCTTTCTCTCATTCAACCATGCCTTTACCCAGGTTGTAATGTACCCCAGTATTCTATGTTCTATCAGAGCATCAATCAATTCACCATGTAGGACTTTGTCAAACGCCTTTGAAAAATCCAAGAACACCACATCCACAGAGTTACCTTCATCCAAGGCCCTACTCACGTGTTCATAAAATTTCAGGAGATTTGTTTGACATGATAACCCCTTTTAAAACCATGTTGTGCATCAGCAAATCCTCTATTGTTTTTAGAAACTCCACTATTTGGTCCTTTATAATGGTTTCCAATATTTTCCCCAGGACAGCAGTCAAACTCACAGGTCTATAGTTACTCACTTCTTGTCTAGATCACTTTTATAGACAGGGACCACATTTGCTTTTACGCCATACCTCAATCACCTCCTCATTGTCCAAAGATTTTGAAACAATGCTGCTATAGGTTCTGCCAATTCTGTTGCCAATTCCCTAAGAACTCTAGGATGGATTTCATCTGGTCCCTGAGACTTATTAGGGTCCAGGTGCTTTAGTCTACCCTCAATATCTTTTTTATTTAGGACAATTCTATAATCAATATTTGTCAGATGTTCTCTGTTATTTTTGACTTACTATTAAATACTGATGAAAATAAGTATTAAAAGCCCCGGCCATGGCTTGGCAGTCCTCGGTTAATTCACCATCCTGGTCCTTTATGGGCCCTACAGTAGTTTTACTACCCTTTTATTATTTTATTATTATTGAAACTCCTCCAGGCCCACTTCTCAGACAATATGTAACTGCAACCTGCAGTCCAGATCTGATATCATGAGGCATCGTGAACATGCCATGACTGTACAATTGACCAACAACTTTCTATAATTGTGTTTACTTATTGTCCTTGTCTGTTATGCACCGCGTCATAGACACCAATTATGACATAGCAACTCATGCACTCTGGTCTAAACTTGTAATAAATAACAAATGCATAGTCCAGCCTGTAACAATTCTGGACCTGATGTTAGCACCCTATATGTACCCACTCTGAACCTGTTGTAAGCACCATTGCCTTTGCACCATTTGTATTGTATGCATGTAACATCCAGGTCACATCTGAAATGAACGGTCCCCACTCAGTATGCTTATCTGGTAAATCTCTTAAATAAATAAATAAATAATACTGTAAGGAAGGATCAAAGCTACAGAACTAAAAAAGTAAAGGGGAGGACAAGAGGCACTCTGGGTCACCTTGGAGACAGGGAATGGCATCACAATCCACACAGGAGTTGTATACAGACCCCCATCTCAAGGGGACGAAATGGACAAGAAAATGATAGAGGACATTCTCAAAGTGGCTGAAAAATGGGAGATACTGTTGATGGGGTACCTGAATATGCCAGATGTTAACTGGATGACATGTACTGCAGCCACATCCAAGAGCAGGGCCATTCTCGATGCCCTGCAGGGGCAGGCCTTAGACAGCTAGTGTTGGAACCCACTCAGGAGGAAGCAATACTAGACCTGGTACTCTCAAATGGAGAGAGGATCACAAATTTAGAAGTCAGTAGACAACTGGGAACAAGTGAGCACTGCACAGTGTGCTTCACAATGAGCACAACCATGGAGATAAGCCATACAAAACAAGGATACTGGACTTTAGAAGGGCTGACTTTGGCAAAATGGGAGAATACCTGAAGAATGTACCAGCAAATGGCCAAAAAGGAGGGGTGGAAGAACAATGGAGAAAAATCAAAACTGCCATCATAGAGACAAAAAGCCTTTGTATGAAAACAAATAAAGAAAACAAAGCGGAGTAAAAACACTATGGTTCTCAAAAGAAGTGGCAGGAAGGTTAAGGAGAAAAAGGCTGCATTCAAAAAGTATAAGGAATCACAGAAGAAGCACAACAGGAACTGTATCAATTAAAGCAGAAAGAAGTGGGAAGGCAGTCAGAATAGCAAAGGCCCAAACTGAGGAAAAAATAGCCAACTCAGTTAAGAAGGGGTATAAAACCTTTTA
The DNA here is from genome assembly GCA_016271365.2 of Neoceratodus forsteri. Lineage (NCBI taxonomy): Eukaryota > Metazoa > Chordata > Ceratodontiformes > Ceratodontidae > Neoceratodus > Neoceratodus forsteri. The sequence goes on along the minus strand of CM057456.1, from coordinate 526,846,901 downwards.
TAGGTACATTAGGAGCATAGAAAGGTTAAGGAGGGATAGTGAAGATTAATAAAGGAGAGGAGGTGGGCAGAGGGAGACAGTGAAAAGGCAGAGATACTGAATGAATACTTTTACTCAGTATTCACAAAAAAGATGAGGAGGAGTTACCTAAACCAGACAATAGCAGCCTGGGTAGGGGTTGACACCAGTCCATTCACAGAAGAAAGAGTCCTGAAAGAACTCCTAAAACTCAAGGTGGACAAAGCAATGGGGCCTGATGGGATTCACCCCAGAATCCTAAAAGAACTAAGGAGGATCTAGTGACACTACTGACCACACTTTTAACAAATCATGGCAGGTTGGGGTGGTACCTGAGGACTGGAGGAGAGGCAGATGTGATTCCCCTTCACAAAAAGTGGGAGCAAGGTAGAAGCAGGAAACTACAGACCTGTAAGTTTGATCTCAGTGGTAGGAAAATGATGGAATCACTTCTGAAAGAAAGAATTGTTGAGTACCTAGAGGTCAGTAAGTACAGGACCCAAAGCAGCATGGATTTACAGCAGGAAGGTCATGTCAGATGAATCTAATTGATTTCTTTGACTGGGTGACCAAAGTAATAGACCAGGGAGGGGCTGTGAATATAGCCTACCTAGACTTTAGCAAGGCATTTGACACAATCCCGCAAAAAGATTAATAATCAAGTTATCCAGCCTGGGAGTGAGTCCCAGGGTGGTAGCCTGTAGCAAACTGGCTGCACAACAGGACACAGAAGGTAATAGTGAATGGAACACATTCCAAGAAAGGGTTTCTAGTGGAGTACTCAGGGCTCAGTACTGGGTCCAGTCCTCTTTAACATCTTTATAGGTGACATTGCAGAGGGTCTGAGGGAAAGGTATGCCTCTTTGCAGATGACACAAAGATCTGTAACAGAGCTGATACACAAGAGGGGGTAGAAAAGATGAGAAGGGACTTGCAAGGTTGGAGGAATGGTCAGACATATGGCAACTTAGATTCAATGCAAAGAAGTGCAAAGTAATGCACTTGGGAAACAAAACCCAGGAGAAGAGTACACAATAGCAGGGGAGGTACTAACAACAACAAAAATGGAAAGGAACCTGGGGATAGTCATATCAGATGACCTAAAGGTGGGTAAGCAATGTGAAAAGTAGGTAAGGAGAGCCAGAGGGATACTGGGATGCATAGGAAGGGGCATCACAAGTAGAAAAAGGAAGTGGTTATCCCTCTATACAGACAGTTGGTGAGACCCCATCTGGAGTACTGTGTGCAGTTTTGGAGACCTCATCTATGCAAGGACATAGACAGGATGGAAGCAGTCCAGAGGAGGACAACTAAAATGGTGCAGGGTCTGCAGCAGAAACCATATGAAGAGAGACTGAGAGAGCTTAATATGTATACTCTTGATGAAAGGAGGGATGGGGGTGACATGATAGAAACTTTCAAGTACCTCAAGGGAATCAACAAAGTCCAGGAGGGTAGCATCTTTCAGAAAAAGAGATGTGTAAGAACAAGGGGCACAATTTAAGAGAGAGGGGGACTGCTCAGGGTAATGTGAGGAAATTTTTTCATGGAGAGAGTGGTGGATACATGGAACCACCTTCCTGAGGAGGTCATGGGTCTAAAACAGTGGGGAATTCAAACATGCATGGGACAGACATAAGGCAATTATAGTGGGAGGGTTGCAGGAAGTAGGCTGTTGGTTAACTAGAATCTGCAGCTTATCCAGTAGGTAGGGAAATGGGCAGACTGGGTGGACCAAGTGGTCCTTATCTGCCGTCAAAGTCTATGTTTCTTTGGCTGCTGTAGTTCAGTCACAAGATGCAACCATGAGCCTTAACCATGCCAAGAGTGGTAGATCCTCCAGTATACTCACCCTGGAGCAGTATATTTCAATTATACAAAGGGCTTATTTGTTTTTTACAAAAAATATGTGAAAATCCATTTGATTTCAAACTTGCTGCTTGTTTTCTTTGCCATCCATCCATTAGCTTTGCAGTGGTGTTTTTGCAATGAACATATGCATTTACCACGAGTTCCTGATGTGGTTGAGTGAGGGCTGGCACCTTTACAACAGTACACAGTAGTATTTACAACGCTGAAAAGGTGGCAGCTAGATAATCAAAATCCAGAATTCTTATTACATTTTTTATTGTATGTTGTATTATTACAAATATTACATGGGTGTTGGAAGTCATATTAACTTTCTGAAGAATATTTCCTAAAAGAATGAGTTAAGTAGTCCAGCTCACACCTTACATGATAGCCTCATACCACCCCAATTACGTAATGCAATTATTTCTATCAGCATCTTACCATCTGACTTGACAAGAATGACACTGTCGGTGTCAGAGTGATCAGCCTCCACAGCTTCGACTGTGCTGGTACTGTCTCAGCTGCAACTGGGGGCCCTCAGCTGGTCTGTGAAAGAAGATAATAAGTAGATCCACTAAGTTTTGTATGTAAATGTCATCACATTCTAACAACACTTTCTTTAAGAATTAAACATGTTTCAGGCACCTAACATTGCCTGTAATCAGGTACCGCAGAGCCATTGCAGACACATAGAAAATCACAATTACTGCAACATAGAGGATAATGGCTGGGGATCAGGTGATGCTGTAATCACTCGAATGGTTGACTAGGGCAACATGGTAAACCCCGAGAGCGCAGCTCAAGAGGTTTACTGTAGCCCCAGCAACCACGTAAAGGTGATTTCAGTGTGTGGTTCTCACCAGATCCCCAGCCATCATCTTTAATAGTGCATGTTAAAAATAACACTGTTTGCATTCTATGTGAGAATTATGGGACTCGTGTATTCTTGTTTGTTATGCCACTGTTTGGAAGTTCCAAAGTGTGGTTAACAACTTTAAAATCTAAACAGTGCATAACAAAGCTGTGTGACTGCTGATTATGGTGATTAATAGACACTTAACATACATCATAAATATTTCATAAATAAAAGATCATAAGCTGACTCAGTACACAATACTTAATACTTATATAGTATGCCACATGAAATACAATTCTGCTTAAATTAAATGGATTCTGGATAGTAACTCCAACACTATCATTGGGTGATTCATTCAAAAGCATCGTAAAATACATGTTATACAATGGGGTATGAAAATTCAGTAGCCTCATTGGTCAAAACACATCACATAACAGTGATAAATCCTCCAGTATACTCACTGTAAAAGTTTTATGTTACTATAAAGACAACATAACAAGTTGAACATTGTAATAATAGCAATATACTATGACAGACAGTGGGTATATGGTGGATTTACCCACCTGGTGTGATTAAGTCACTCAGCAGCACCCGTGACCGAACCACACCAGGCGTGGCAAATACATCAATATACCCACTCCTGTGATGGTATATTTCTTAATTTTATCTAAGTCAATATCAAGACACATGTATTGTATGAACATATATATATACATATTTATATATATATATAAAAAAAAAATGCATCATTATTTAGTAACAGTTATAAATACTTTTTCCTTAACACAAAAAAATAAAAGACTAAATAAATGATGCCTCTTGTGACGCATTTAAATATATTTACTTGTTTGACACTACAGCAACTTGACTCATAACATGTTATTGTGATACTAACATGGCTACAACAACAAAGACTTCAATAAGAAAAATACTTTTTATAACCGATTGTGTACCTACTTTAATATCATAGAATCTGATGAATTCTGTTGAGTAACTTATGATGAGTGAGGCGCCCCACAGCTGGCTTTCCTGCAGCCTCCCATAATTCGTAGATGCAGGTAGTACCAGCACTTATCATTCTCCGTATCTCTCCTCTGCTTCAACACATAGAAGTTGGAGCGCAACAGCTTCCACTTCCTCTTCAGCTGGACTATTGTTTTGTTTTTACCTTCAAAACCATATGAAGGAAACTGTTATGCACCTCCATACTGAGTCCAACTTCGGTTTGTGCTCCGTGATTAAAATGCGGGCACGTCTCCTGGCTTGACTGCCTCAAACAGCAAGCACACCCTCTCAAGGTCCACTGCCTCATGTTGATTTATTGATTCTGCAATAAAACATACACAAACATTCCATTACTGACACATCTCAGAGTCTATATATTTCTATGTATTCTATGAAGTATTCTGATTAGAACATGACAAGAATAGCATTTCACAATCCTACCATACCACTTCACACAGAAATTATTTTTACATGGGTTGTATTGTGGTACAGTAACGCTCGTATGCACGCTTATACATCCTGGTAGTGATCCTGTAATAACATGGGCACCTGGAACCACAACCCATACTTCTGCGCACACTGTTGAAGCCCTCAAACAAAAAAGTTGTAAAACAACAACCACAGTGTACCTGCAGCATTGCACATTACAATATGCAGCCAACAGCTGTGTGTGGCCACCAAGGTCCAGGGCTACTGTGTGTTGGCATCAGCCTCCTCACCCACTATGATTTGCTATATGGAAAATATATCCATGGTCCACTGCACCCCACCCTCGCTCAATTGTGGGCTTTCTGTTTAAAAGTAACCATTGTGCTGTACTGCAGCTACCACTCCAGCTCAATTCAACAAGGAAGTAGACTTAACCGAGCCACAAGGATAAATTTAATACAGTTAACCCATTATAAGGTGAAAGTGTACAGTCCACTGTACTACCAGCAGTATTTTTTATTGAAAAAACAAGATCCAGTTTTGAAATACATTACCACAAAACAACCGGGCATCACTAGCTAACAGGTACTGACACACACAATACAAGTGACAAGTTACTGATGAACACCACACCTGACACTAATGACACCATTATTATATGCAAATAGGCGTATTAACACCTTGCATGCATAATGGCTCCCATTTGCATGTACAGTACAAAATACTGTAATACTTGAACCTACCACGCAGCACTTCAGTGTTGTATCCCCCTACTTCTCTCTGCCCACTTACACTGCAGTGCCAGACAACATACAATGCAGGCTGCCATACTGAAATATTTAACAATGATAACCATGCCACAGCACTGTAAAATATTGTCCTGACAACAGCCTGCTGCATTGCAGTTGCACTTTGCCCAGGCTTGTTCCACAGCCTGGCACAGTCTGAATAATCCCAACCCATGAGTCACATATCGTGAGTGATGTATGCAGCTGTTCTATTTTTGACTAACATTTTTTGGTTCTGAAAAGAACCTTTGTTCGACTTTGTTATTTTTTCAAACAGTCTGACATTCTTAGAGGACATTGAGGATTGCATCTCAAAGGTCTCCCAGGAAATGGCAATTGCCAGCATGTGGAGAAGTGTATACCATCTGGTAGGTATAGCCAATTATAACAATGCTTAATTTCTGGGTGATGTATGGTGTACATTCCAGACATGCGGAAATGCAGATATCTGTATGTTGACTTTTCTTTGGGCTCTGTCAATCAGGTACATATGGTGTTCTGCTAGTCAGACCCAACGCTCTGCAATACCGAAAAAATGATTTTACAGGCAGGCAACATAGACATAATGAAGCAAGGTCCATTTTGCTTCTGTTACTAAATCTACCCAGCGTTTGGTTCCCAAATCATTGCCTCCAAGATGTATCAGCAATATGTCTGGATGAGGCTGAGTACTCAAAGTCTGTGCATGGTTGGCATGAGGTGCTCCCACCTCATTTCACCCCTACCAAACCACTTAACTAACAAGCAATTTGGGAGCTGCAGGTTTCTCCCAAATCACTATTTTGAGTATACTCAGGCGCTCACCTCACAATACTGCTTCCAACTATCCACAAAGTCCTTTTGCTGTTTTCTTCCATCCTCAGCTTTTAAACTTAGAAGTGGACAGATAGCTACCAAAAAGTCAGTGTTTACCCTGCAGTGCCTAAGCAGTAGTGAAAGTAAACTGTTATTTTCCTCCTAACTTCAAGCCAGCTTCACTCTTGATCCATAACACACAATAAAACAAATCATTGGCTACTACTGTGCCTTCATTATCCATGTAGTCTATGTAGTCTATGTACTGACTATCACTACACTTCTGCTACAGCTAAAATGTCAAAAATTAAGAGGTGGAAAATGCATCATTTCATAGGCAGTTTTAAACAATTACAACTGCAGAAACATGTCTGATTGGTTCCTCTTCTGTTGTGGGTCCATGTGCACCTTCCTATCTCCCTCCATTTGCAGCTGTATCTGTGCAAGTAAGTACTAAATCATTTCTGATTTTAAACACTTTTACCTAAATAATGCAGCATCCTAGGTTACTTCAAGCAATAGAGCAGTAAAAATGTTTTGATTAATACTATTACCTGTTAGTAACAGTTTTTTATCATACTAGAAAAATGGTTTATATAAATATTATGTACTTACAGTTCTAAATCTGCTGTCTCTCTCGTTAACTAAGATGGCTGCTGTTGACTTATTCTTCAGTTGTTGTCCTTCTCTGATTGGTTTTCTCATGGCCTGACAAATCTAGCATAAGACTGGCAGAACGAACTGTCACTCAAATAGCAATCAGGATATGATTCGATAATGAATACAGTTGTCACTCCCTGCTTAAATTGTGACACTTTCGCATGCACGACACTACTTTGTGACACTGTCGAATGCACAACACTACTTTTTTGACACTGTTAGATTGCACGACACTACATTTTGTGAACTTTTGTGCACCACGACACTATTTTTCCAAAACTTTCAATTTACAACAAAATTTGATGATTTATTATAAAAACAAGCAATTTTTCAATGCCGGTTATTGTCATGCTGGCATTGGCAGACAGAGGTGGAGAGGCATAGCATGAGTTTGTTAATGTGCCCCAAAATGTGATTTTGCACAACGAGTATGTTATCAGTGTGGCAGAATTGCTGGAATGCATTTTGCAGTTGCTAAGCACGCTTGTAAAAAGTATTTTATGGAGTATTGTTACCAAATTTTCACCATAGGCATTTTAGGACCTTCTGCTCCATGAACAGTTCACTGTCATTTTTGTAATGTGCTCTGAACACTGATTTAAGACAGTGATGGTGCTATTCTGCACCGGGAAGTGCGAAACACATTTTGTACTAATACCAATTCTAGTGTCATCTGCAAATTTGGTTTCCCAAACATCACCTCCTCCAGACAATGAATGTATATAAATATTAAATAAGCAGGGCCCCAGAACAGATCCCTGAGGGACTCCGCTCGCCACTCCAACCAATCAGAATAAGCTCCTTTTAAACAAACCCTCTGCTTTCTCTCATTCAACCATGCCTTTACCCAGGTTGTAATGTACCCCAGTATTCTATGTTCTATCAGAGCATCAATCAATTCACCATGTAGGACTTTGTCAAACGCCTTTGAAAAATCCAAGAACACCACATCCACAGAGTTACCTTCATCCAAGGCCCTACTCACGTGTTCATAAAATTTCAGGAGATTTGTTTGACATGATAACCCCTTTTTAAAACCATGTTGTGCATCAGCAAATCCCTATTGTTTTAGAAACTCCACTATTTGGTCCTTTATAATGGTTTCCAATATTTTCCCCAGGACAGCAGTCAAACTCACAGGTCTATAGTTACTCACTTCTTGTCTAGATCACTTTTTATAGACAGGGACCACATTTGCTTTACGCCATACCTCAATCACCTCCTCATTGTCCAAAGATTTTTGAAACAATGCTGCTATAGGTTCTGCCAATTCTGTTGCCAATTCCCTAAGAACTCTAGGATGGATTTCATCTGGTCCCTGAGACTTATTAGGGTCCAGGTGCTTTAGTCTACCCTCAATATCTTTTTTATTTAGGACAATTCTATAATCAATATTTGTCAGATGTTCTCTGTTATTTTTTTGACTTACTATTAAATACTGATGAAAAATAAGTATTAAAAAGCCCCGCCATGGCTTGGCAGTCCTCGGCTAATTCACCATCCTGGTCCTTTATGGGCCCCACAGTAGTTTTACTACCCTTTTTATTATTTTATTATTATTGAAATCTCTCCTCCAGGCCCACTTCTCAGACATATGTAACTGCAACCTGCAGTCCAGATCTGATATCATGAGGCATCGTAACATGCCATGACTGTACAATTGACCAACAACTTTCTATAATTGTGTTTACTTATTGTCACTGTCTGTTATGCACTGCGGGTCATAGACACCAATTATGACATAGCAACTCATGCACTCTGGTCTAAACTTGTAATAAATAACAAATGCATAGTCCGGCCTGTAACAATTCTGGACCTGATGTTAGCACCCTATATGTACCCACTCTGAACCTGTTGTAAGCACCATTGCCTTTGCACCATTTGTATTGTATGCATGTAACATCCAGGTCACATCTGGAAATGAACGGTCCCCACTCAGTATGCTTATCTGGTAAATCTCTTAAATAAATAAATAAATAATACGTAAGGGAAGGGATCAAAGCTACAGAACTAAAAAGTAAAGGGGGAGGACAAGAGGCACTCTGGGTCACCTTGGAGACAGGGAATGGCATCACAATCCACACAGGAGTTGTATACAGACCCCCATCTCAAGGGGACGAAATGGACAAGAAAATGATAGAGGACATTCTCAAAGTGGCTGAAAAATGGGAGATACTGTTGATGGGGGACCTGAATATGCCAGATGTTAACTGGATGACATGTACTGCAGCCACATCCAAGAGCAGGGTCATTCTCGATGCCCTGCAGGGGGCAGGCCTTAGACAGCTAGTGTTGGAACCCACTCAGGAGGAAGCAATACTAGACCTGGTACTCTCAAATGGAGAGAGGATCACAAATTTAGAAGTCAGTAGACAACTGGGAACAAGTGAGCACTGCACAGTGTGCTTCACAATGAGCACAACCATGGAGATAAGCCATACAAAACAAGGATACTGGACTTTAGAAGGGCTGACTTTGGCAAAATGGGAGAATACCTGAAGAATGTACCAGCAAATGGCCAAAAAGGAGGGGTGGAAGAACAATGGAGAAAATCAAAACTGCCATCATAGAGACAAAAAGCCTTTGTATGAAACAAATAAAGAAAACAAAGCGGAGTAAAAAAACACTATGGTTCTCAAAAGAAGTGGCAGGGAAGGTTAAGGAGAAAAAGGCTGCATTCAAAAAGTATAAGGAATCACAGAAGAAGCACAACAGGGAACTGTATCAATTAAAGCAGAAAGAAGTGGGGAAGGCAGTCAGAATAGCAAAGGCCCAAACTGAGGAAAAAATAGCCAACTCAGTTAAGAAGGGGTATAAAACCTTTTATAGGTACATTAGGGAGCATAGAAAGGTTAAGGGAGGGATAGTGAAGATTAATAAAGGAGAGGGGAGGTGGGCAGAGGGAGACAGTGAAAAGGCAGAGATACTGAATGAATACTTTTACTCAGTATTCACAAAAAGATGAGGAGGAGTTACCTAAACCAGACAATAGCAGCGCCTGGGTAGGGGTTGACACCAGTCCATTCACAGAAGAAAGAGTCCTGAAAGAACTCCCTAAAACTCAAGGTGGACAAAGCAATGGGGCCTGATGGGATTCACCCCAGAATCCTAAAAGAACTAAGGGAGGATCTAGTGACACTACTGACCACACTTTTTAACAAATCATGGCAGGTTGGGGTGGTACCTGAGGACTGGAGGAGGGCAGATGTGATTCCCCTTCACAAAAGTGGGAGCAAGGTAGAAGCAGGAAACTACAGACCTGTAAGTTTGATCTCAGTGGTAGGGAAAATGATGGAATCACTTCTGAAAGAAAGAATTGTTGAGTACCTAGAGGTCAGTGGGGCACAGGACCCAAAGCAGCATGGATTTACAGCAGGAAGGTCATGTCAGATGAATCTAATTGATTTCTTTGACTGGGTGACCAAAGTAATAGACCAGGGAGGGGCTGTGAATATAGCCTACCTAGACTTTAGCAAGGCATTTGACACAATCCCGCACAAAAGATTAATAATCAAGTTATCCAGCCTGGGAGTGAGTCCCAGGGTGGTAGCCTGGGTAGCAAACTGGCTGCACAACAGGACACAGAAGGTAATAGTGAATGGAACACATTCCGAAGAAAGGGGGGTTACTAGTGGAGTACCTCAGGGCTCAGTACTGGGTCCAGTCCTCTTTAACATCTTTATAGGTGACATTGCAGAGGGTCTGGAGGGAAAGGTATGCCTCTTTGCAGATGACACAAAGATCTGTAACAGAGCTGATACACAAGAGGGGGTAGAAAAGATGAGAAGGGACTTGGCAAGGTTGGAGGAATGGTCAGACATATGGCAACTTAGATTCAATGCAAAGAAGTGCAAAGTAATGCACCTGGGAAACAAAAACCCAGGAGAAGAGTACACAATAGCAGGGGAGGTACTAACAACAACAAAAATGGAAAGGGACCTGGGGGTAGTCATATCAGATGACCTAAAGGTGGGTAAGCAATGTGAAAAGTAGGTAAGGAGAGCCAGAGGGATACTGGGATGCATAGGAAGGGGCATCACAAGTAGAAAAAGGGAAGTGGTTATCCCTCTATACAGACAGTTGGTGAGACCCCATCTGGAGTACTGTGTGCAGTTTTGGAGACCTCATCTATGCAAGGACATAGACAGGATGGAAGCAGTCCAGAGGAGGACAACTAAAATGGTGCAGGGTCTGCAGCAGAAACCATATGAAGAGAGACTGAGAGAGCTTAATATGTATACTCTTGATGAAAGGAGGGATGGGGGTGACATGATAGAAACTTTCAAGTACCTCAAGGAATCAACAAAGTCCAGGAGGGTAGCATCTTTCAGAAAAGAGATGTGTAAGAACAAGGGGCACAATTTAAAGAGAGGGGACTGCTCAGGGGTAATGTGAGGAAATTTTTTCATGGAGAGAGTGGTGGATACATGGAACCACCTTCCTGAGGAGGTCATTGGGTCTAAAACAGTGGGGGAATTCAAACATGCATGGGACAGACATAAGGCAATTATAGTGGGAGGTTGCAGGAAGTAGGCTGTTGGTTAACTAGAATCTGCAGCTTATCCAGTAGGTAGGGAAATGGGCAGACTGGGTGGACCAAGTGGTCCTTATCTGCCGTCAAAGTCTATGTTTCTTTGGCTGCTGTAGTTCAGTCACAAGATGCAACCATGAGCCTTAACCATGCCAAGAGTGGTAGATCCTCCAGTATACTCACTCCCTGGAGCAGTATATTTCAATTATACAAAGGGCTTATTTGTTTTTTTACAAAAAAAAATATGTGAAAATCCATTTGATTTCAAACTTGCTGCTTGTTTCTTTGCCATCCATCCATTAGCTTTGCAGTGGTGTTTTTGCAATGAACATATGCATTTGCTACGGAGTTCCTGATGTGGCTGAGTGGTGGCTGGCACCTTTTACAACGAGTACACAGTAGTATTTACAACGCTGAAAAGGTGGCAGCTAGATAATCAAAATCCAGAATTCTATTACATTTTTTATTGTATGTTGTATTATTACAAATATTACATGGGTGTTGGAAGTCATATTAACTTTCTGAAGAATATTTCCTAAAAAGAATGAGTTAAGTAGTCCAGCTCACACCTTACATGATAGCCTCATACCACCCCAATTACGTAATGCAATTATTTCTATCAGCATCTTACCATCTGACTTGACAAGAATGACACTGTCGGTGTCAGAGTGATCAGCCTCCACAGCTTCGGACTGTGCTGGTACTGTCTCAGCTGCAACTGGGGGGGGGGCCCTGCGCTGGTCTGTGAAAGAAGATAATAAGTAGATCCACTAAGTTTTGTATGTAAATGTCATCACATTCTAACAACACTTTCTTTAAGAATTAAACATGTTTCAGGCACCTAACATTGCCTGTAATCAGGCCGCAGAGCCATTGCAGACACATAGAAAATCACAATTACTGCAAACATAGAGGATAATGGCTGGGGATCAGGTGATAACAATGCTGTAATCACCTCGAATGGTTGCTAGGGCAACATGGTAAACCTCGAGAGCGCAGCTCAAGAGGTTTACTGTAGCCCTAGCAACCACGAAAGGTGATTTCAGTGTGGTTCTCACCAGATCCCCAGCCATCATCTTTTAATAGTGCATGTTAAAAATAACACTGTTTGCATTCTATGTGTGAGAATTATGGGACTCCGGTGCATTCTGTTTTGTTATGCCACTGTTTGGAAGTTCCAAAGTGTGGTTAACAACTTTTAAAATTCTAAACAGTGCATAACAAAGCTGTGTGACTGCTGATTATGGTGATTAATAGACACTTAACATACATCATAAATATTTCATAAATAAAAGATCATAAGCTGACTCAGTACACAATACTTAATACTTATATAGTATGCCACATGAAATACAATTCTGCTTAAATTAAATGGATTCTGGATAGTAACTCCAACACTATCATTGGGTGATTCATTCAAAAGCATCGTAAAATACATGTTATACAATGGGGTATGAAAATTCAGTAGCCTCATTGGTCAAAACACATCACATAACAGTGATAAATCCTCCAGTATACTCACTGTAAAAGTTTTATGTTACTATAAAGACAACATAACAAGTTGAACATTGTATAATAGCAATATACTGACAGACAGTGGGTATATGGTGGATTTTACCACTCTGGTGTGATTAAGTCACTCAGCAGCACCGTGACCGAACCACACCAGGCGTGGCAAATACATCAATATACCCACTCCTGTGATGGTATATTTTTAATTTTATCTAAGTCAATATCAAGACACATGTATTGTATGAACATATATATATACATATTTATATATATATAATAAAAAAAATGCATCATTATTTAGTAACAGTTATAAATACTTTTTCCTTAACACAAAAAAAAATAAAAGACTAAATAAAATGATGCCTCTTGTGACGTACGAAATATATTTACTTGTTTGACACTACAGCAACTTGACTCATAACATGTTATTGTGATACTAACATGGCTACAACAACAAAGACTTCAATAAGAAAAATACTTTTTTGTACCCGATTGTGTACCTACTTTAATATCATAGAATCTGATGAATTCTGTTGAGTAACTTATGATGAGTGAGGCGCTCCCCCACAGCTGGCTTTCCTGCAGCCTCCCATAATTCGTATGCGAGGTAGTACCAGCACTTATCATTCTCCGGTATCTCCTCCCTCTGCTTCAACACATAGAAGCGTTGGCGCAACAGCTTCCACTTCCTCTTCAGCTGGACTATTGTTTTGTTTTTTACCTTCAAAACCATATGAAGGAAACTGTTAATGCACCTCCATACTGAGTCCAACTTCCGGTTTGTGCTCCGCATTAAAATGCGGGCACGTCTCCTGGCTTGGACTGCCTCAAACAGCAAGCACACCTCTCTCAAGGTCCACTGCCTCATGTTGATTTATTGATTCTGCAATAAAACATACACAAACATTCCATTACTGACACATCTCAGAGTCTATATATTTCTATGTATTCTATGAAGTATTCTGATTAGAACATGACAAGAATAGCATTTCACAATCCTACCATACCACTTCACACAGAAATTATTTTTTACATGGGTTGTATTGTGGTACAGTAACGCTCGATGCACGCCGTTAATACATCCTGGTAGTGATCCTGTAATAACATGGGCACCTGGAACCACAACCCATACTTCTGCTGCACACTGTTGAAGCCCCTCAAACAAAAAAAGTTGTAAAAAACAACAACCACAGTGTACCTGCAGCATTGCACATTACAATATGCAGCCAACAGCTGTGTGTGGCCACCCAAGGTCCAGGGCTACTGTGTGTTGGCATCAGCCCTCCCTCACCCACTATGATTTTGCTATGGAAAATATATCCATGGTCCACTGCACCCCACTCCCTCGTTCAATTGTGGGCTTTCTGTTTAAAAGTAACCATTGTGCTGTACTGCAGCTACCACTCCAGCTCAATTCAACAAGGAAGTAGACTTAACCGAGCCACAAGGGATAAATTTAATACAGTTAACCCATTATAAGGTGAAAGGGTACAGTCCACTGTACTACCAGCAGTATTTTTTTTATTGAAAAAACAAGATCCAGTTTTGAAATACATTACCACAAAGCAACCGGGGGGCGCATCACTAGCTAACAGGTACTGACACACACAATACAAGTGACAAGTTACTGATGAACACCACACCTGCACACTAATGACACCATTATTATATGCAAATAGGCTATTAACACCTTGCATGCATAATGGCTCCATTTTGCATGTACAGTACAAAATACTGTAATACTTGAACCTACCACGCAGCACTTCAGTGTTGTATCCCCCTACTTCTCTCTGCCCACTTACACTGCAGTGCCAGACTAACACCAATTGCAGGCTGCCATACTGAAATATTTAACAATGATAACCATGCCACAGCACTGTAAAATATTGTCCTGACAACAGCCTGCTGCATTGCAGTTGCACTTGCCCAGGCTTGTTCCACAGCCTGGCACAGTCTGAATAATCCCAACCCATGAGTCACATATGTGAGTGATGTATGCAGCTGTTCTATTTTTTGACCAACATTTTTTTGGTTCTGAAAAGAACCTTTGTTCGCACTTTGTTATTTTTTCAAACAGTCTGACATTCTTAGAGGACATTGAGGATTGCATCTCAAAGGTCTCCCAGGAAATGGCAATTGCCAGCATGTGAGAAGTGTACACCATCTGGTAGGTATAGCCAATTATAACAATGCTTAATTTCTGGGTGATGTATGGTGTACATTCCAGACATGCGTAGAAATGCAGATATCTGTATGTTGACTTTTCTTTGGGCTCTGTCAATCAGGTACATATGGTGTTCTGCTAGTCAGACCCAACGCTCTGCAATACCCGAAAAAATGATTTTACAGGCAGGCAACATAGACATAATAGAAGCAAGGTCCATTTTGCTTCTGTTACTAAATCTACCCAGCGTTTGGTTCCCAAATCATTGCCTCCAAGATGTATCAGCAATATGTCTGGATGAGGCTGAGTACTCAAAAGTCTGTGCATGGTTGGCATGAGGTGCTCCCACCTCATTTCACCCCTACCAAACCACTTAACACAGCAATTTGGGAGCTGCAGGTTTCTCCCAAAATCACTATTTTGAGTATACTCAGACGCTCACCTCATAATACTGCTTCCAACTATCCACAAAGTCCTTTTGCTGTTTTCTTCCATCCTCAGCTTTTAAACTTAGAAGTGGACAGATAGCTACCAAAAAAGTCAGTGTTTACCCTGCAGTGCCTAAGCAGTAGTGAAAGTAAAACTGTTATTTTCCCTCCTAACTTCAAGCCAGCTTCACTGGGCTGATCCATAACACCAAATAAAACAAATCATTGGCTACTACTGTGCCTTCATTACATGTAGTCTATGTAGTCTATGTACTGACTATCACTACACTTCTGCTACAGCTAAAATGTGCAAAAATTAAGAGGTGGGAAAAATGCATCATTTTCATAGGCAGTTTTAAACAATTACAACTGCAGAAACATGTCTGATTGGTTCCCTCTTCTGTTGTGGGTCCATGTGCACCTTCCTATCTCCCTCCATTTGCAGCTGTATCTGTGCAAGTAAGTACTAAACTACTTTCTGATTTTAAACACTTTTACCTAAATAATGCAGCATCCTAGGTTACTTCAAGCAATAGAGCAGTAAAAATGTTTTGATTAATACTATTTACCTGTTAGTAACAGTTTTTATCATACTGAAAAATGGTTTATAAAATATTATGTACTTACAGTTCTAAATCTGCTGTCTCTCACTGTTAACTAAGATGGCTGCTGTTGACTTATTCTTCAGTTGTTGTCCTTCTCTGATTGGTTGTCTCACATGGCCTGACAAATCTAGCATAAGACTGGCAGAACGAACTGTCACTCAAATAGCAATCAGATATGATTCGATAATGAATACAGTTGTCACTCCCAAGCTTAAATTTGTGACACTTTCGCATGCACGACACTACTTTTGTGACACTGTCGAATGCACAACACTACTTTTTGTGACACTGTTGAATGCACGACACTACATTTTGTGAACCTTTTGTGCACACGACACTATTTTTTCCAAAACTTTCAATTTACAACAAAATTTGATGATTTATTATAAAAACAAGCAATTTTTCAATGCCGAACATTGTCATGCTGGCATTGGCAGTGACAGAGGTGGAGAGGCATAGTGCTGTGAGTTTGTTAATGTGCCCCAAAATGTGATTTTGCACAACGAGTATGTTACTGTGTGGCAGAATTGCTGGAATGCATTTTTGGCAGTTGCTAAGCACGCTTGTAAAAAAGTATTTTATGGAGTATTGTTACCAAATTTTCACCATAGGCATTTTAGGACCTCTGCTCACTGAACAGTTCACTGTCATTTTTGTAATGTGCTCTGAACACTGATTTCGGACAGTGATGGTGCTATTCTGCACCGGAAGTGCGAAAACACATTTTGGGCAGGATGTTAAAAATAACAGTTGTACTGTTCACAATAAGGTGTGGTGAAATGGCAATATTGAGAATCTGGCATTAAAATAATGCAAATATGCTAACTTACAAGTGTGTGTTGTGCAGTTACTATGCACGCTCGTAAAACAGTCATTTTATGAAGTATTGTCACCAAATGTTCAACACACGCATTTTAGGACCTCTGTTCATGAACAGTGTCACAGTCATTTTTGTAATGTGCTTCAAACACTGCTTTTGCACAATGAATGCACTATTCTGTGCCAGAAGTGTGAAAACACATTTTGGGCAGCATGTGAAAAATGACAGCTGTACAGTTCACAAGAAGGTGTGCTAAAATGCCAATGTTGAGAATCTGGCATGAAAATAGTGCAAATGCACTAACTTGCAAGTGTGCGTTGTGCAGTTGCTAAGCACGCTTGTAAAACAGTCATTTTACAGAGTATTGTAACTAAATTTTCAACACAGGCATTTTAGGACCTCTGTTCATGAAAAGTGCCACTGTCATTTTTGTAATGTGCTCTGAACACTGATTTCACAGAGCAACCACGCTATTCTATGCCAGAACTGTGAAAGCACATTTCAGGCAGGATGTGAAAAATGACAGCTGTATGGTTCACAAGAAGCGGTGCTAAAATGCCAATGTTGAGAATGTGACGTAAAATATTGCAAATGCGCTAACTAGTGTGCATTGTGCAGTTCCTATGCACGTTCGTAAAACAGTCATTTTATGGAGTATTGATACCAATTTTCCAACACAGGCATTTTAGGACCTCTGCTCATGAACAGTATCACTGTCATTTTCATTATGTGCTCTAAACACTGATTTTGCACAGTGACTGTGCTACTCTGCGCCATAAGTGCGAAAACACATTTCAGCAAGAATGTGAAAAATGACAGCTGTACGGTTCACAAGAAGGTGTGCTAAAATGCCAATGTTGAGAATGTGACGTGAAAATATTGCAAATGCACTAACTTAAGTTAAGTGTTTGAAGTTGACTTATTAATTTGTTACTCATTTACAGAAAGATTTTAAATAAAGTAGTTGTTTGACCAGCAGTTTAACAACACTAGGCCAAAATCACTATACAGAATTACACTGATTCTGCACTGCTGAACAGTGAAAAGAACGAGAAAAATATGTGGCATGGTGATAACGCTTATATTGGACAGTGTAACATGAATGAAAATAAACCTGTCAAAATTTGAGCAACCAATCTGATTAAAACATTTTATGATTCTTTTTTAATATTTTATATATAAATCTTCTGTCTCAATATTCAATGTTAGATGTAGCAATCAAGAAGCATATACTAATATTGTCTTTTTCTCTGTCTTTTATACAGTTGTCTGATACTTCTGTAACATTGGTGACTACCACTGTGAACTAACAGATTGAAGATGCCTAGTAAATACAGATGTGCATGTATAGAAAATGAAACAGGTATCGTAGTACTTCACTGTTGCTTAAGAATGATGAAAAAAAGTGATGTGAGTTCAAGACGAAAACAAAACAGAGTTCTACTGAATAGTAAGTTTCTGTTACCTCACTCCACAACATAACACATGCACTTGCTCAACAGCAGTATAAATGTTCTTGAGGCAACAGTTGTGTAGCTCTCTCAGACAAAAACACTATTGTACTACAACCATCAACAGACCTTCTAAATAGCACGTCAAAATCACAGCTGGTGATTTTCATCTGAGAAAGCAAAGTATTTCCAATCACTAGCAAGTAAAGCTAAGATTGGACGTTTATTGCTGCTGTGATGAGGCATGAGCGCAAAAATACAAAGAGTCATCTGACTTTGATGAAATTGAATCTCAATGTATGCACATTTATTAACAGAGCAGTATTTGTTCTTCAACGTTTATGGTGTAAGATGTCTCATGTGCTTGAACTATTCAGAAAAGTTGTGAACGACATCAAAAAAGCTATCTCGGTATTCTACTTTGACTGTGCACAATTTCTGTGATGTATTCACAAGTCACTGGATGCACACACAGCACTCAGAGGAATATTTCTGGGAAGAATCTTATTATTCACAGAAAAAAGAAAAAAGTTCACCATTGATGAGTCCGGTAAGCTGGTCAATGTGCTCAGTGTCTGTGATGACACCCAATGGACACAAATGATGACTGTGATGCAACCACTGTGTCCCATAAACAGCACTGTCTCTCAAGGCCATGTGATGAAACCTGCAAACGTAGGTAATCGTCATTTGAAAAAGTTGAACAGTTTGTCAACCTATTTGTGATAACAGATCGCAATAGAAAGATATAAACTGTTTAACAAGATTGACCTTTGTGAAATCCATCCACATACTTGACTTATGGGTCACTTACTAGCATGCCTCAATAGCAGGGTTTGTGACAGTGTATTTCACAACATGCGGATGCTGGGAGTGCATCAAACAGACATGCGAAACTTGTATACAGGGTATATGAAGTCCCATGTTGTCAATCAGTACACTTGTTTAAATGACTTATTGCTGTCTGGTGACATGCAGGGTGCCATCACATTTCTCAAACAGCTGCAACGTGTAACTTCTGTAACAGACACAACTATCAGTCAGCAAGTTCATCTGAAACATCTGTTTCTGTGTTAGAAACTGACATACTGAAACAGAATGGCAAAGAAATTGTTAAATTTGAGCTGACAAAGGCTCAGAAGTTTGACTCTGTATGTGTGTCATGTGACTGTCTGTGCTACAGTAAATAAACAGTCACAGTGAACCTGGAAACCTTGACATGTGGGTCCATCTCTCAGCATTTTTGCTGACTAAATCTGACTTTCAGTTACAGAACACCATTCTACTGTGTAAACACTGTTTCTCCAAACTAAAGTCTAACATTCTGCCACCAAGGTCATTGTTGAATACTATGGAGGCACATGTTACATTAAGTGAGATTGCAACACTGAATATGTTTGAACACATTCTAATTCAGACAATGAAACCATTGTAAACCATTCTACGTCTGAACACAAAGACATGGAACATTCCACAGAAAGAACTCATTAGATCTCTAAAGGGTTCAGTGATGTATCTCCCACTTCCTCTACAGGAAAATGTGGAGGCAGTCTCTATGGAAAATAGTTTGGTGATTCTTGTAAATGGTGTTCCAACTAAGTCCAAGGTCATCTGGCAAGATGCTGTCAACGTACAGAAGGTAAAGCTTGCTCTTACTTATTTAAAGAGTAACAATCCCTTCTATGCAGACCTTGACATAGATCACATGACTAGTCTCTCTGTTCAACATGATCTCTTAGAAACAACTAAGCCAATGATTGAGAAGGTCAGTGGACAGACAAGTGACAATGTGTATGAACAATACACAATTCACCCACTACATGGTAGAGATCCAGTAGAAGACAACACTGATCTCTATCAAATGAAACAGGTGGAAGGTGAGCCTGTCAGCATTTGGGAGGCAACACTAGAAGCACTCTGTTTCCCAGACTTATTCCCAAAAGGGTCAGGTGGATGGCTAGATGAAAGGGAAGTGTGTGTACACAGTGCTGAGTACTGCACTAGCCATGAGCTCTGTAAAGAGGGAAATTCAGACGTAACATACAGTACCTGTTTCATCTCCTCTGGGAGAGTGAACTTAGCATTCTGTATGCGACTATTGCACATACTATTCGTCTCACAAGTCCACTAGCTGGAATAACAGCTGCTCAATTTCTAGAGAAATTAAAGCAGAAAGATGAAAATGTGCAAGTGCATCTGTCTTCCATACTTTCAAGTCTTTGTGGCACCAAAGAATATTGGTATCGCAGACACTCCAAAGTGATGGCAATGCTGCAAGAGTATGGTGCAGCCACATGTTTTGTCACACTTAGTTGTGCTGAATATGCCTGGAACGAGACCATTGAACTGTTGAAGTGGGCAAATTCTGATGTTGACGGCATTTCATCAATGACTGTTGGAGAAATGTGTTCACTTGATCCGGTGTCTGTCACATTTTCATAAGTGGTTCCATGACATTCTGACTTTCATATTGTCAAAGAAGAATCCACCTCTTGGTACTGTGGAGCATTACTTTTGGAGGATGGAATATCAAGCACGGGGTGCCCCTTATATCCATATGTTATTGTGGATCAAGGATGCACCATGCATAGGTGAACATGAAGAGCAAAAGTGCTAGCATTCATCAAGAAATATGTCACTTGTCACATTCCAGACAAGGATGACAGTCCTACACTATGGAAGTTTGTACAAAAGTTCCAGTGACACATTTGTGCAAAATACTGCTGGCGAGTAGTAAAGAGCAAATCTAATTGGTGCACACAATGTCACTTTGGATTTCCTAGATGAGTTTGTCAGGAAAGTTCCATGAATTAACTTTTTTCAGCAATGCGACACCACTTGAAGGCAAACTCAACCAAGAGGGTATATGAGTTACCCAGAGATGAGAAATAGGTGTACATCAATGACTATAACCCAACTCTTCTCCTAATGTGGCAAGCCAACATAGATGTTCAGTTTGTGGCTGATAACTCATTGGCCCTGGTGTGGTACGTGACTTTGTTCATAGCCAAACATGAGCAGACTAGCTTGCAAGATCTTTGGGAAGATATTGCCAGTTCAAGCAGGAGCCTGACATCTCAGCTGTGGTCATTGGGCTTGAAGACCCTTTCACACAGAGAATGTGGAGCTTATGAAGCAAGTGACCATTTAATGGGTACACATTTGTATGGGAAGTCTGATGCTGTACAGTTTTTCAGTGTGAACTGCAAAGAGAAATGCAAGCGAGTACTGATACCGCATGCCAAATTTGAAGATCTCGCTGCCAATAGATCTTCTTCAGAACATATCTTGAAGAATATCCTGATGGACACATACTACCCCCATAGACACGACGACATGGATGATATGTGTCTCTTTCAGTTGGCTAAGTGGTATGACTAAAAGGCAGATATATCACCTGACTCCACACACCACATTTACAAGGTGAATGAGTGGATGGCTGTCTCATAAAGAGACACAAGCCATGGCTCAATAGACCACTGTAAGTTGCATCTAGGCACATCGGGAGCAGAGAACACTACTACTTTGCTCTCCTATTCCTATTTAGACCCTGGAGAATGAGTCTGAATTAAAGGTGACTGTGATACATTCGAGGAAGAATTCTATCTCAGTTGTGAGATTCTCAAACTGAAAACTCAGAGACATACATACATACAGAGACTAGAGGCTGAGAAAAGAACAGCTTGAGAAGGCAGAGAAGCAGCTTCAGGAAGACACTCCTGTTAGCTCCTAGACAATCTTGATCCAGAAGACAAGCTGTTCTGGGTGAACCTCTGCCTTTAAATGCCCCAAGTGTTAATCTCAGAAATTGAGACAGCCGTGGAACATGGAACACACTTCACTGTCAACCCAGCCGACTTGAGAGAAAGACTTAATCAGCAGCAGCATGTAGTTCACTCTCAAGTCATTGACGCTGTTTGACTTGGCCCACTACATGAAACCAAAAAAAGGTGACTGTCTTGACTATAAACTACTACTGATCTTTGTCAGCAGTTCAGCTGGCACAGAAAAAAGTTTCCTTATTGAAGTTATAACTGCTGAAATACAGAGCCTGACAGGGTCATCAATGTCTGTTTCTGTTACTGCTCCCACAGGACTAGCTGCATACAACATTGATGGAGTTACATTACACCGTCTCATTAAGTTGCCAGTAGAACATGGCAAAACAGGAGAGTATCGTAAGCTATCATTTGAGGTTGCATCTTGGCTCTGTTCCATGTTCACAAAGATGAAGTTACTCATCAATGATGAAATAAGCATGGTCTGCAATGTAATGCTTGCCTGTATACATCTACGTCTGCAGGAGATCTTCGGTACTAACGATGGAGTACCATTTGGTGGCAAAAGTATTGTTGTATTTGGCGACCTTTTACAGCTTGCACCAGTTAATGCAGAGCATGTGTTTGCAACTCTGACTGCCACGCAAGCTAAGAACATTCTCGGCTGCATTGCAGGTTATAACATTTGGGAGTTATTTACCTATGTTGAGTTGTATGAGAACATGCTCCAAAGTGGTGACCTGGCTTACAAATAACTTTTAGATGAAGCTCATACAGGTTCTCTATCACCAGAACATGTTGCTATGTTAAACGATCGGAGAATCACAGTAGATATTGCATCCATAGAAACAGCATGCAATGTTTTCAGTGATGTGTACTCTACAGGGACACACATAGTGTGTCTTATGCCATGACTAAAGAAATGTACTGAGTTCAACAATATTATGCTGCAGAAAGAAAACCAAGAAATTTTAACTCTGCATGCTGTTTATACAGTTGATGGTGTGATTCTCAGTCGCAACCTAGTAGCAAAGATGACTGAACAACTCAGTGAATTGAAGTCAGATGTTTCACACACAGCTGGCTTAGAAGCTGTTCTTACACTTTGTAGGAATGCACATATCATGCTACGGCGTAATCTCAATGTTGAACAAGGCATGGTAGACGGTGCCATGGGAAACATCACTGACTTTGTCTACAATATCCAGAAGACGCATATCGAGACACTTGTAGTTCACTTTGACAACATGGAACAGCCTGTACACATAGAACATACCTGTGTGAAATTTCAGGTATTTAAGGATATCTATACAAACAGAAAACAGTTTCCACTATGTGTTGCATATGCTGTTTCTATTCACAAATCTCAGGGCTAGCGTTTGGATTCAGTAATGGTGGACATAGGTACAGACATTTTCAAGGATGGCTTGAGCTACGTGGCACTTTCATGTGTCTGTAGTCTTTCTGGGTTGCACATTATAACTCTTGCACCTCTGAAGATATGAGATGACAAGCGATGTATTGTTAAGTACAACTTGTTATGTACTCTCCATCAGCCACAAATGTCTTTAATACCACTGCCTATATATCTGGCTGTCTCACATCATACAGTCATATCTACAGGTGTCAGCAAACAGGCACAAGCATCCTCAAGTGATTCAACTCTAAAGAGTTCAACAAAGGTCACAATATCAACTAAACATTCAGAGCCAGCAATTCATCAGAAATCAGTTGGTGTAGCTCATGTACCAGTCTTTGACAACAGCACTAGAGTGAACTGCTATGCTAACTCAGCTATGCAAATTTTTCTACACATGGCACACTTTGTGCAGGCAATATCTGCTTCACAAGACACTCCCCTATCAAACACATTGAAGCAGATTGTCAACATGACTTCTGACCAGTCTAACAATGTGCAGTCACTAACACCACTACGCCAGGTGTTAGGTACATATGACAGATGTAGTACATTTGCTGCTGACATACAGCAAGACACTAGTGGGTTTATGATGGCTATCATAAACAACTTGGATGAAGACGGCACTCCAATGCGCCACTACTTCACAGTGTCATATGTAATCAGATATGTATGTGTATCATGTGGTCATTCACAGCGTGAAACCACAGAAGACATGCTGTGGATTACTCTTTTTGTCTCTCAAGCCAAAAGTGTCAAATTTCAACAGCTATTTACCAATGCTCAATGTGGTCACTCCTGTAAAAGGTGTGGAGGCAGATGCACTCAGTTCATACGTCTCAGGAGTTCATCTCAATATCTGTTGCTTATGTTGCACAGATTTGACTCCAATGGGCTCAGAGTTGACACTCCTATCATAGATTACACAGCTGGTAGAATAGTTTTTAACCAATCAGTGTTTGATACTCACAGTGCAGTCTATCACCATGGTCAATCCATGCATTCTGGCCATTACACCTGTTTACTAAGATACAGAAGTGGATGGGTAGCATGTGATGACTCTACAAGCAGTTTTAAGCAGAGACTGTCATGACACTTAAAAAATGCATATCTTTTAATATTGAAGAATTATGATGACCTTCATATTTTAGAAGAATAGCAGAAAACATCTGGCATTTGTTAAATGACTACTTTGTGACAGAAACAGTCATAGGTCAGTACAATTGTTTCCAATCTATGACTCTCAATAAACCATAGCATATCAACAAAATGATATACTGGCAGAGACATTTCATGCACTATAACATCTAAGATCTTGTGTGGATCAGTGACAACATGGAAATTGTTGTAGTGGCTTAAATCGGAGCCAACAGTATTCACAGTCACTAGAGAAACCATGCTTACATGTCTATCAAAGATTGTACATGTCAAAAACGAGGCCTTTCTGGCTCTCCTGTTCTGTACATATCTTTTCTTGTAGCTGTATCATACCCATACATAACAAGAAGTTGTTGGCAGCTAATTACTTTTTGCCTCTGCAGAGACACAAAAGTTGTCCCTTATCATTTTAAATAACTGTGTAACACATGTCTCATTCACCAAAGAGAACACAGTGTCACAACTTTTCTATCACCAGTTTTTTTTTTTTTGTCTATTAGCTGTTGACATCTAGAAAATAGCATCATTTATTTTATTTATTTAATTTTGTTTTTGTTGACCAGGTAAATGCACTAGATAAATTCTGCCTATTTTCAGGCATGACTCAGGGGAGGGGGATACAGATGAATGCCAACTGACCTTGAACCAGATTAAGCTGTTTGTGGTATTTTTTTAGTGAATGAAGGAAATTTTGCCAGGACACCAGGGAAATTCCTCTACTCTTTTTGATAAGTACCATAAGATCTTTAACATCCACCTGAACTACCACCAATCCAGGCAGATTCTTTCTTTCACCATGCAACAGTGTTGAACTATGCCTGATGTATTTGTTACAGTGAAACTGTACATATGTAAAAATAAAACTCGTTAGTCATAATGCAGCAAGTGAAATGAAGCAAGTGTAAATACTGAACTATTGCAGCTTATTATCAAATGACTTTTGCATATCTTTGTAATGACATGTTAATAATATTTACATTCTCATTCCGTCTCACCATTGTTGTTAACTAGTTTAATTGTTCTAGTAAAATTATTACTATAAGAGTCAAGTAAAAATTAATCCTTAACATGTAATACAATACTATAGTGGTTAAGTTCAGTGACCAATGTCTTTCATAAAAACAACACACTACATGCATTATTTATTTACTAGTTCAGAACCAACATAGTAACTAATGTAACAATTGAAAGAAATGCATACTGTACCTGTAATAATATGAATTTTTTTGTACTCGTCATACAAGTAATTGCAACCTATGTTAATAATACTGAAAATTGTAAATCAGGCACTGATACTGATCACAACGCACTTCATACCTGTTCTTGACAATGTTTATGATTGCCTCTATTGAGGGGTCGGGTTGGAATTTTCCATATGCACCCAGTCAGTGATATAACTTAAAATATTTAACGGAACATACCAGTTATCTAATGTCACTGAAATCATAACATTTTAATATTCTATTACTTGAACACTTAGCATCTGTTTTTTCACCCACCCCAGGAATATACACATTACCAGTCACACAATAACAACAAAACATCACTGTTTCATGTGTGTAATCACTGCTTAGAAGCTCCTGGCATACCTTCATTAATATAGGACAGAACTAAGGGACGGGACATGACTGGAACATTCAACTACTTAAAAGGTATAAATAATATTGTTAACCAAAGTCTCTTCAAGTTGAGTAGCAAACATATCATGAAGGGGCACAGGCTTAAGCTTCAGGGTGGGACGTTCAGAAGGAATGTCAGAAAGCACTCCTTCCCACAAAGAGTAGTGAACACTTACACTGCACCGCTAAAAGAGGTCTCCTCATTAAAGACAGTGACCAGCTATAAAAGAGCCAGGTATATGCATAGCTGGAAGATACGAAGCATGCCTAGAAAAGATGGGAGAACAGTGCAGGGATAGCAGAGACATTAGCTTAAGATGCGAACCCTGCAACACGAGCAGACATAATAGACCAAATTGCCTTCTTCTGCTGCTTTCTTTCTATGGTGTATTACCATATACATACTTATTCCAATTCATATCATCTACTTACTATAAATGACACACATTTAGATATATTCCAAGTAATGGTTACACATGCAAGGATTGTATTGTGAGACTGATTTTGTAAAAGAAAATAAAATCTTAATGGGCCCTTTTTCAGTTTTACCAATTGGCAATAAATCTTTCTTAAATGTAACTGCCTGTGTTGAGTCTTTACTGAACCACAGCATAATAAAATTAGAATGTAACTCTTGTTTCCATTAAGTATGCAAATCAACTGTAATAAATACTATCACAACTACATGTCCATGGGCTTATTTTTTGGTATGGCTCTCCATTCAATATCCACCACGTGGGCTACGGTGTGGCACATTGTCTGACACAGTTCACATAATTCCTAACTGTGTTAAGAAGTCTGTACCGCCCTTACTTTTCTTGTGCCTCTCCAGTCAGTGGGCAGTACCTGCTGTAGCAAGGTGTGGTGCATCACAATGTAACACTATCCAGCTGTGGCTATACACTCAGGATGCAGTAACTGCTATGTGTGCTGCAATTCCCTGGCTGAGCCCATGCAACTCCTAACTGTGCTAACTTCTCTGTACCTACAATTACAGAGCTGTACTGTTGATCTCCAGTGCCTTATTGTTCCTGTGGATCACCATTCATGACACAGTACAAATTTTGGGGGGAGGAGCAGCATTAGCTGCCTTAATGCATGCAAATCCTAACTCAGCTAACTTCACTATCCCTGCAGTCACTGATATCTGCCATTGATGCCCATACCCTCACAGGTGTTGTGCATCTCCACTGAGATGTCCATACCCTCACCTGTACTGTGTATCTACACTGACAATGCAGTACCTGCTGTCACGTTTGAAGATACATCACTTGCCTGAATCCATTCAAGTGATAACTGTGCTAACTGGACAGTTCTTGTAATCAAAGAGCTGTACAACTGATGTACATTGCCTATCTTTTCCTCTGACTGTTCACTCAGGATATAGCAAGTGGTCTGCAAGTACAGTAACCCCATGACACTGTTCATCTCCATAGGCTATTTTGTTCTGTACTCTCCACTCAGTATGCAGTATCTGTGCTAGGAGTTCAGACATTGCCTGACAGAGTTCCTGTAATTCCAAGCTATGAGCCACCCTTAATTTTCATCTGAGTCTACAGTCAGACTGCAGTGGCTGTTGTAGAGAAATTCCATGAAGCTGTGGTTGTACAGTCACAATCAGTAACTAGTATGCATGAAAAATTCCCTGGGTGAGCCCATACAAATCCTAACTGTGTAAACTTGTGTCAAGCAACAAATACAGAGGCATACCATTGATGTCTATTGCCTCACTCTTTCTACATCAGTACTCATGATGCAGTACAAATTTTTAGGGAAGCATTACCTCTTTGATCTACCCCCACAAACACTAACTATGCTTACTTGAGTGTCTCTGCAATCACTGACACTACCATAGATGTCCATACCCTCAGCTATGTTATGGGTCTTTACTAAGGATCCAGTACTTGCTGTCACAGTTTGGAAAGCATTACCTGGCTAAGGCAATGTAAGTGATAATTGTGCTAACTACACTGTACCTGTAATCATGGAAGTCTACAAGTGATCTGCATCACCCTTCTTTGCCTGTGCCTCTTCACTTAACATGCAGCAACTGGTCTGTAGGTGTAGTCACCTACCACATTAGACTATGCAACCCCTAAGCATACTAAGTTCTGTACAGCTGCAATAATACTCCTAAGTGTGCTAAGTTCTCTACAGCTGCAATGACAAAGCTACACTATTCATTTCCATAGATGTATTTTTACTGTGTCTCTCCACTCAGTATGCAGTATATACACTAGTTGTATATTATTCCTCATGCCTCCTGCTGATTGTCTGTGATTTGGCCTGTTGTATTGCTTCTCCCCCTACTCCCCTGTCTGTGTGTCTCTCCATCTGCCACTGGTCCTCAGGAGGGTGAGGGGTGAATGCACATTTATGCTTTTGAGCCGTAACACAGAATTTCCTTACTTCTGTCACTAATAAACAACAGTAACTGAAACAGTAAACAAAGTGTTTCTCTCTAATTTCCCTTCTTTTTAAAAATTACTCTGACAAATATTGAATGTAATACATCAGCAGTAACACGGGCTGCAGCTCCTGCCATGTGATGTCTTTTCGCACACTAACACAGTGCCCATAAACATGCTCACGCCATGTGATGTCTTTATACAGAGCCCACAAACACAAATGGTAATGCACATGGTAACACAAAGCGAAACACAAAGATAAACAGTACTGAAAAACACTGAAAGTTATACAGCAACAGGAGGGTGGGGCCCTGCCCCATGATGTCTTCACACATACTAACACAGTGCCAGCAAATACAAAAGTTAATGTGCATGGTAGCACAAAGTGAAACACAAAGATAAACAGTACTGAAAAATACTGAATGTAATACAACGCCGGGAGTGCGGGGCCCAAACCGCCACATGATGTCTTCACACATAATAACACAGTGCCAGCAAACGCAAATGTTAATGCGCATGGTAGCACAAAGCGAAACACAAAGATAAACAGTACTGAAAAATGCTAAATGTAATACAGCAACAGAAGCAAGGGACCCTTTGGGCCCTGTGCTCCCGCCACGTGATGTCTTCACTCATACTAACACAGTACCAGCAAACGCAAATGTTAATGCGCATGTTAACACAAAGTGAAACGCAAAGATAAACAGTACTATAGAGACAAAATATTAAAATTACAAAAACACAAGCGCAAATGAAAACGCATATGGTAACGCACAAGGTGGCGTAGGCATGAAAAGTAACTGAAACAGGTACAGAACCACAAGCAGAAGCGCTAACGGCAACAGTTATAGAAACACACACAATAATTTCCCCTAAAATCTGCATATAGAAAAACAGTGAGTACAAAGAATGTATGCATAATAAGGCTCTCAGAACAGAAAATGAGGACTTGGAATACTAAATTGCTTATATCTCAGGAACCGTACGACATAGAAAAAAAATGTTAAAGTCATATTAATTATCACTTTCTTGGCTGGTTTGTACTTAGCCCCATTGGGGGCTAAGTATTTTAATGACAAAAAGTCCATATCTCACACCATTTCAGAGATACGGGCCACGAAAGGTGCAACGCAGCCTTAATGTTATCCTAAGGGGGGAAAAGACAAATTTGCAGTCCCATAACTTTCCCACTCTGTAATCTTTTTTCACCAAACCACTGAAAGGCACATCTGTGGTATGTTGCCTTTCTTCCCTGCAAATTTCATCCCAAAAGATCAAACCATAATTTTGCAGCAAGGCGACAAAGGATTCCTATAATGCAGCAGATGCTGTAATGTTATCCTATGGGAAAAAGCATCAACTTTGGAGTGCCGTCACTTTTCCGCCATGTAATATTTTTTCACTGAAATACTGAAAAGCACATCTGTGACATGTTGGCTGCATTCCCTCCAAATTTCAACCAAAAAGACAAAACTGTTCTTTTGCAGCAGGGTGATAAAGAATTGCTGTCATTTTCACACAGCCTGGAAAAGTACTGTTGAACTTTGTGAAAGCTTTCACAAAATTCATTCAACAGTGTCGCACGTTTGACACTACTTTGTGAAAGTACTTTCTCCAGAAATTTGAAAAACATATTTTTGGGGTGTTTTACCCCAAAATAAAGACATGCCTAGCATCCTCAGGGTCTGACTAGGGGAATACAAAAAGAATTAGGTTGCTAGAGGGTCCCAAATTTAAATGCCAAGCATTTTTCTGATCGTTAACTGAAAACAAAATGGCGGATTTGCGACAATAAAAGGTCCATTTGTGAAAGTAAAAACTGCATTTGCAACACTGTCAAACTATTTGTTAACTTTTCCCATTGACTTATAATGGGAACTTGTTTTCTGAATAACTTTTGAACCATTTAATATTTTTTCATGAAATCTTCAAAAGGGCACGTTCCCTGAAGATTTCGGACCGGTTGTGCAAACCGTGCAACCTGTAGTGATGACCAAAGAATTGCAAAAAAGCGTAAATGTGCATGCAGATCACACTTAATAACTCCGCAGCCATATATCCATACAGTACAAAACTTGGCAGATCCCAAGATGTATGGCTCTTGATCATGTATTTCTAATTTCAAGCAAATCTGTTCAATGATTACAAAGTTATTAAGATGCAAAATTTTAGGTTTAACATGTAAATGACTCCTCAACCCTAACTATGGTAGCACTACTGTGCTACCATAATATATATATATATATATATATATATATATATATATATATATATATATGCACACACACATACATGACACACACACACACACATATATATATATAAATATATATATATGCTATACAAAATTTTGTTAATCATCAGTTTGGGTCATTCTACAGTGACAAAAGTGAGGAAATTCCACACTAGGGTTCCCACCCTTTGCACCCCACCCCAACCCCAACAACAGGCAATGGGGTGTGCGTTGGGGTCATCGGCCCTAACTCTCACCCCATCCCATGTGTAAAGCAGCTGAGGTGGTGCAGTGTAGGAGAATGGGGTGAGAGTTAGGGCTGATGACCCCAATGCACACCCCGATGCCTGTTGGTGGGGGCTGGGTGGTGGTGGGGTGCAGGGGTGGGAACCCTAATGTCGGCGTTCCTCACTTTTGTTGCTGTAAGGCTCTCTAACAGTGCATCAATAAGTTTGTATATAGAATTTCCTTACTTTTAAGAAAGAATAGAAAACTTGTAAGTGTTGGGCCACATTACACACCTAATGACTAAAAAGTACATTGACAACACCACGGCCAGCCACCGAACAAATGGTAATGCAGTAGAACAGTAGAAAATGCTGTCCACAAAATGTAAACTGCGCCACACAATATCTCCCCAAAATGTTTATTGTCTGACACATAAACACAGCAATTCACATCTACAGGACATACCATCAACACCCTCCAAATTTCAAGTGAAAAGACCAAACCATGTCCGAGATATAACATTTTAACGTTTGAGATTTTCATTTATCAGACTGGCACAGTTCCACACCTGTTGACATTTAACACAAAAAACAAGTGAAAACTATATCCATGACACTAAGGCTAGGTGTCCTATCAGTTTCAAGCTACAACCACAAGCAAAACGCTGTCTGCAGAATGTAAACAGCACCACGCCATATCTCCGCCCAAAAAATGTTTTGGACACATAATCACTTTAATTGGATGTACCGTAAACACCCTCCAAATTTCAAGTAAAAAGACCAAACCATTTCCAAGATATTC
The DNA here is from genome assembly GCA_016271365.2 of Neoceratodus forsteri. Classification (NCBI taxonomy): domain Eukaryota; kingdom Metazoa; phylum Chordata; order Ceratodontiformes; family Ceratodontidae; genus Neoceratodus; species Neoceratodus forsteri. The sequence goes on along the minus strand of CM057456.1, from coordinate 526,815,345 downwards.
AATAGCAAAGATTAGTAAACTGTCCCAATCTATTCTATTATAAAAAATCTGGCCATCTTGTCCCTATTTTGCGATCAAGGATCACGATCAAAGAATCTCACGATCAAAGAATTTGCAGCTCACGATCAAAGAATTTGCAGGCTCATGAACAAAGAATAAAAAATGTTATAAATCAAAAAAATGAAGGGATTGCATTAAACCATTACCATGGTTCGACAGAACAATGGCCCCTGATTAAAACCACCCTCATTTGACTTCCTAGAACATACCTGGGCTGAGAAAATTGATTTTTAAATTGGGCCATCTCGTTCTCATCACGATGCATGATTGTGATCAAAGAATCTCATGATCAAAGAATTTGCAGGCTCACAAACAAAGAATAAAATGGTCAAACGTGATTTTTTACCGATTTGAAGCGAATCAACACAATGCCTCAATGGAACGAAGCCCCTGAGCAAAATCCACCATCATTTGTGTCCCTAGCCCACCCTGAGCTGAGATATTAGTGTTTTAGGTCACGATGCAAGATCGCAATCAAAGAATCTCATGATCAAAGAATTTGCAGGCTCGCGATCAAAGATCGCTAGTGAGCCACGAATTAAGATTCTAAAGGCTTATAACTCTATTTTTGACTGATTTGGATGAAACCAAAGGCTTGGCTCAATAGATTGGAGGCCCCTGAGTAAAACCCATCCAAGTATTACTTCAGAATTGACCCCTGAGCCGAGATATTTGTGTTTTTCCTATCGGAAATTAAAAAACAAGATGGTGGACCTCCGTGTCAAAGAATTTTGAAAATTCTCAGGGACAAAGTTTCTTGAACAATGAGGCTGCAAATTCTTTGATCGCCAGGTGGGACCAGATGGCCAGAACCCCATTCTTTGTTCACAAAACATACATATACATTTTCCCATTGACTTATAATGGGAACTTAAAAGAGGCATAACTTTTGAATGCCTTAATATTTTTTAACCAAATGAAAAGTGGCATGTTCGGCCACCAAAGCTCTTTCAAACAAGCCATCTCACAGAGTGGCATGCCACATGACAGCCGCTCAGGGCCACATCCAAAATCCCTAAGGCTGCCTCCAAAAATGGATAATTTTGCATTTTTCAGCATTTTCATACACAAAGACTGTACGTCTGACCAAAATGCAATTTGGCATATCAAGAGATATACCACGCCCCTCTGCACATTCCAAATTTCAGGCAAATCCACCAAACGGGTCCAAAGTTATTAATTCCTAGACTTTTGACTTTAGTATGTAAGTGACCGCTGAACTCTAACTATAGTGGCATGACCACGCCACTATACTATATATATATATATATATGTAGATAGATAGATATAGATATATACAGCTATAGATATACACACATATACATACATACACATACTCATATATGTATGTGTGTGTATATAAATATACACACACACACACACACACACACATATATCGGGGTATGTGTGATTTTGTATTTCTTTGAAATTTGGCTTCCCGGCCAGTGCCTTTTGGGCTAACCATTGCCTCAGTGCTTGCATACTGAAGTTAGTTATATAGATAGAGAGAGAGAGAGAGAGATAGACAGATGGACAGACAGATATAGATAGATATAGATAGAGATATAGATATATACCTATTGATATATAGCTATAGAAATGTATATATGTGTGTGTGTATATATACTTGTATATATATATATATATATATGTGTGTGTGTATGTATATATATATTATATTATATTAATGCATCAGTTGGGGTTCATAGCACAGCGACAAATGCATGAAAGTGTGGTGTTAGGATTACCACCACTACCACCCCACCCCACCCTCCATACAGCAGCAGGCATCTGGATGTGGTTGGGGTCATCAGCCTAACTCTCACCCCATTCCACTGTAAAAGAAACTGAGATGATTAAGTATGGGAGAATGGGGTGAGAGTTAGGTACGATGACCCCAAAGCACACACAGATGCCTGTTGGTGTGTGGAGGGTGGGTTGATAGGAGTGGTAACCCTAACATCATATTTTCATGTTTTGTCACTGTGCTATGAACCATAACTGATGCATTAATGGATTTTTTTTGCCATGAATTTCCCTTCTTTTTAAGAAAGTGTAATGTACAATAAGTGGTATGTATTAGTGGGAGCGGGGGCACTCCAGGCCCTGCACTCCCACTTACACATAACTATGGAGTCATACAGGCAGCCCTAGAGGGCAAGGAACCCTTGTAAAACTAATTTGCTAATATCTCAGCAACCATAGCAGCTAGCAAAAAAAATTCCAGTGATGTTGTAATCATGACATCAAGTCCTCCACACAAGATAAATCAACCAAATCTGTATCTCGCATCGTTTACAAGATCTGGGCACCAAAATATGCTGAAAAAGGCACCTTTGGAACCCTTGTGACACTAATTTGATGATATCTCTGTAACCGTAGCAAGTAGGAAAAAAATTCCACTGCTGATGTAATGCATGGTTTGCAAACTTGTTTCTGCAGGTTAGATCAGCTAAAGGTGATATAAGCTGCAAGTAGTGAAAATCCGTATCTCGCTTCGTTTTTGAGATATGGGTATCGAAAGACATCACGGGTGCCGCAATATTATCCTACGGGAAATTTCTCAACTTCAGAACAATGTAAATTTGGGCCCATTGAATGTTTTGGCAGCAAATCACCAAAAGGTACATCTGTGGGGCAGGGCTTGCCACCCTGAAAATTTCAGCCCCAAAGCCCCAACCATTTTGTTGCAGGGTGATGGCAAAGATTTGCAGTTTTTGAACAAAATACTTTCGCAAATTGCGAAAGTTTCAAAAAAAACAGCACAAAACTTTAACATTTGCGAAAGTGTTATGGCAGTTTCTTTTGAAAAAAGATGGGGCTGGCATCCTCAGGACTCGACTAGGTAAACCCAACAGTCAGTGTTTACCTAGTGGGGGCCCAAATTTAAACATAAGGCATTTTTTTCTCTCACTAACTGAAAACAAGATGGAGGCAGCATGAAAGTAAAAGGGTCATTTGAGAAAGGAAAATTGTACTTGTGGCACTTTCATGAGACACATATATTTTTTTCCACATTGACTATAATGGAACATTTGTTTTTTGAATAACTTTTGAACGGTTTAATATTTTTACACCAAATCTTCAAAAGGCTCATCGGAGACTGAGACTGCATCTTCCCTGAAGATTTCAGACCAAACAGACAAATTGTGCGGGCTGTGGACAAGCAAAGAAATGTGCAAAATCCTTTTTGAGTGTTTTTTGGCGTTTTGCAGCTCCGCAACTGTACATCCGACCACAACATAACTTGCCAGATCCAGAGATCTATGGTACCAGACCACACATGCAACATTTCAGGCAAATCTGTCATACGGTGGTAAAGTTATTGAGGTGCAAATTTTTAGGTTTATCATTAAAGTGCTTACTTAACCCTAACTATAGTGACACTATCGTGGCACTATAATATACAGTATATATATACACACACACACACAGACAGCGAGAGAGAGAAAGAGAGAGAGACAGCGAGTAAGAGATAGATATGAATGCTAGGTCATATGGTACATTGGTAAAATACACCCATAGAGAGGGCAAATCAGATTATAAAGGCAAATTGAAATTCATTTGAATATTAAATTAAAATTATATAAAACTGCTGATGCATTCATTGATAAATGGGGTCAATGTTGAAGTTTTTATTGATTGCCACATGCCATTTCAATATACTATAATTACAGTTAAAACCTTTAAAACAGTTTCGTATTGCATCACAACACCTATTTCTCATTAGATTAAAATTGCATAGTACATATTTGCAAATATTTTAATTGGTACTGTATAACAGTCCATCCATATTTCTCCAAATGAGAACCAGTTTCATGCTTTGTAACCTGCCAAGCTGCAAATGTGTATCCTACCAAGATACAAATGTGTAGAAGCAAAATACCCAACCAGTTTCTGAAGGATGTTAATATCAGTTATAGGAAAAATATACAGAACCATTTGTTCAGGAGGGAGACCAATACCACTCATAACATCTCCTAGCCAGTAGCTTCTGTTTTTAGCATACAGTGGGCTGATTAGTAAAATATCCTTGAGATCATCCTCCAATTTATTACCACATTTACATACACAAATACTGTAGATACATAGATAATATCAGTGGATAAGGACCTGTGGCCCACCCAGTCTGCCCATTTGAGCTTGTAAGATTACTTTGTTTGTCTAGAATTCTGTTGCCCCATACCCCTGATCTCCAGGATTCCCTTATGTCTGTCCCATGCATTCTTAAATCCTGTGATTGTTTCAGCCCCAACCACATCCTCAGGCAGGGTTTTCTACTTGTCCACCACCCTTTCTGTGAAGAAAGATTTCCTCATGTTTCCTCTGAATCACCCTCCCTCTAACTTCATCTCATGCCATCTAGTCCTGGAACATCTTTTTCACTGGAAAACAGTGTTTCATGTACCCTGTTCCTCTCCCTAAGGTACTTGTATGCCTCTATCATATCCCCTCTCTCCTTTCTCTCCTCCAGGAAGTACATATTCAAATTATTCAGCCTGTCCTCATAGAACTTGTCATGCAACCCCTGCATCATCTTGTTGTCCTCCTCTGAGCCTTCACCACCCTGTCTGTGTCCTTACATAGGTATGGTCTCCAGAACTGGACACTGTACTCCAGGAGGGGCCTCACTAGTGTCTTATATAGTGGAATAATGACCTCCCTTTTCCTCCTTGTGATGCCCCTTCCTATGCATCCCATACAGCCACCTCTTAAATATGGTAGAGTTATTTCTGGTCTTTTTTGTTTATGATAAATGTATTGAGCAGTATAAATTTCTAATCTGAATCTGGTACATATTCTTCATGACTTTGGATTAGTCAACTTTATTAGATAGGACTCAAGCCCATGTATAGCTTTAATTTGTTTATACCATCTGTATAATTTTAATTCAGACAACTGAGCAAATGGGTTAGTCTGATCTATATTACTTAATCTAGTTTTGACTGAGGTAGCCACCTCATCCCAAGGTTTTAGATATATATCATATAGTAGATGCCCCAAATCTTGTGGAAAAAAATGGCTTTTTTGATCAGCTGAATAGATGGAAAATTAAAGCCTTCTACTGAGTATCTGATCTCTTCTTCAAGGCACCCCCTAGGGAAGCGTGAATAGGCAGGAGAAAAAGCCTCTTAGTATAAACAGAATTTGCCTCTCCAAGACAAGTGTAGTCATAGAATCCTGTCCCAATTCTAGCCTAAGAATGGCTGAAGGCGTTGACTGTGGGACCATTAAAATGTATCTATATAATTTGTTGAAGATAATCTCTAAGGCCTTTAAATTTGTAAAATCCCAAACCTCCAATGCATTAAGAACACTTGTCTTTATCTCTGCAATAAGAACCTTCAGAATCCAAATAATTGTGCTCCTTCCCTTCTTTGCTTTAAAGATTTTACATGCATTTGAGGCTATATTCATTTTCATTTAAATTAACTTCAAATGCCTTTTCCATGTATTATTTTGTGTAAATCTAACCCCTAAGTAGTCATAGGCCCAGATATTCAAAAGGGTTGTACATGGTGCAACAGTGTTGCACCATGCGCAATCCACTGTTGTGCCCCAACGCGATATTCAAACGGGAAAAGTGCGCGGCACAAATCCCGATGCGCGAGAGCGCAGCAGTAATGTATGCAGGTGCAGGTGGGGGGGGTGTGCCCATGCATACTCTGCAGAGCTCAATATTCAGCCTGGGATGTGTGGAGCCATGCATGTGCAACCCCTACCTCTGCAGCACAAAGTTGATCCAAAAAAAAAAAGGAACAACAGATGGCCACCAACAGGTGAGCTGCTGCATTGCAGGGCACAACACAGCAGTTGCCACCTGTGGGTGGCCACCAAAGCTCCGGCTGCACCTCTGTGGTGGCGCCCCCCATGCCTGACTGCGGGCATCAGTATAAAAAGATATATCCAAAATCCCTGGTGGTCCAGTGGACCGCTGCCCACCCGATTGTGGACTAAGTAAAAAAAAGATAAATCCTATTATCCCTGGTGGTCCAGTGGACCGCTGCCTGCCCGATCGCAGGCTACATGAAAAAAGAATAAGCCTAAATCCCTGGTGGTCCAGTGGACCTGTCTGCCCGATTGTGGGCTGAAGTAAAAATAGAATAATACTAGTATCCCTGGTGGTCCAGTGGACCTTCCACCGCCCGCTCCCCGGTCAGTGGTGGGCAGCAGCACCACCTGCCTGCCACCCGCCACCGCCCGATTGATGCTGTCAGTGGGGCTGTATGCCCATTGGTCTGGCGTGAGCCAATGGGCATGTAGCACATACTGTACTACACATTCCAGATATGTGAATGCGGCGGGGTGGCAGGTGGGTGAGGTGCTGCCACACACCGCTGACTGGGGGGGAGAGGGGCAGTGGGGAAAGGTCCACTGGACCACCAGGGATAATAGTATTATTCTATTTTTACTTCAGCCCTTGATCGGGCAGACAGGTCCACTGGACCACCAGGGATTTAGGCTTATTCTTTTTTCACATAGCCCATGATAGGCGGGCAGCAGTCCACTGGACCACCAGGGATTGCTGATCATTCTTTCTGTACCAGCCCGCAATCAGGCTGTGGGGCACATTGCCGTGCTGCAGGGGGTGTCGGTCCCAGACAGCTGCTGCCTGGCAGGGTGCCAGGCACAAGTCATCGGGGATCAGCACACCTGCATGCAAATGGAGCCATAATGACATGCAAATGGCCCCATGTGCACCTTGCATACATTATGGTCCCATTTGCATGTCAACTTTTGAATATCACGGTTGCTGCACCTTGCGCAATGGAACGTGCGCTAGCGCATCCCCATGCTCCACTCTGGTCACTGGCACTGGTGCAGTGCCACTGCGCCATGCGCACTGCGGGTAGCCAGGGTGTGATATTCAGTGATGCTGAGCCATGGTGCAGCTCCATTGAATATCACTGGGTCAATGCCCCTGCGCAGCCAAGTTGCACTGTACCCAGGTTTGCGCCACAGCCAGGCGCAGTTTGGATATCTGGCCCATAGCGTTTTACTACTTCTATTCTGTCAATATTTACCCAGAAGTTTGGTGGTGATTTCATTTTTTTTCCCCAAAATTATAATCTTTGTTTTAACTTTATTCATCTTTAACATGTGGTTCTTACACAAGTCTGCAGAAAAATTGTATTTTCTTTTCAAGCCTAGCGCAGAAGTTGAAGTTAGCACCAGGGCATCTGCATATGCCAAACAATCTCTTCTTTTATCCATTATTTTAGAAGAATGAAAATCTAAATTCAAAAGACATTCCTGTATATCATTAATATAAATATTAGATAGAGTAGGGGCCAATAAACAGCCTTGGCATACTCCTAAATTTACTTGAAATGCAGGGGTGGTTTGTCCAGATTGGTTGTACTGGACTTTAACTCATGTATTTTCATGGAGTCAAATCAGGATATCAAGCAACACTGGCTCCTGTCCCAGGTTTTCCAATTTCTGCCATAATAGCCTTCTACTTCTACAGTCAAATGCGGATAAAAAATCCACAAAACAATAGTACAGTTTTCCACCCTTAACCTTTACATATTTCTAGACCAAGTGATGTAGCACACAACAATGCTGTATTGTTGATCTGCACTTTCTGAATCCATTGTGAAATTCACTAATTATCTAGTGCTCCTCTAACCAGGCCAATAGTCTTGCTAGTATAATTTTGGAGAAGATTTTTTGGGATACATCTATCAGGCTTATTGGCCTATACATTTTAGGATCGTTTGGGTTTTCTTTTTAAATATGGGTAGATGACACTTCCATACCAGCTAACAGGGTATTCTTGTCCCTGTATAGAAAGCATTAAGTAATATTTTAAAAATAGGAAGCCACCATTCACTAAATGATTTGTATAATGTATCCTATTAGCATATCCAGTCTAGGAGCCTTATTAGAAGACAATGAAGTCAGGGCCATACAAATCTCTTCCTCCTATATACTTATCGACAAGTGGTAAATTGCTTGATCCTTGTTAGTAGTAGGTTTGTTGGGAATGTTTTCCTCATCTTTAGAGAAGTACAAATTTGAGAAGAAGCTCACTGAGAGGTTTGGTGGTATGTATAAGTTTCCACCTTTGTAGAGTACTTATTATACCCCTGGGTAACTAGTTTCCAAAAATGTTTACCATCTCTCTTCAAAGCTACTTTTATCAGTCTCTCCCATAATTCTAAAATATGTTTTTGTCATTCTTCCTCCAACTAAAAAAAATGATGCCTCTTGTGACGTACAAAATATATTTACTTGTTTGACACTACAGCAACTTGACTTGTTACATGTTATTGTGATACTAACATGGCTACAACAACAAAGACTTCAATAAGAAAAATACTTTTTTGTACCCGATTGTGTACCTACTTTAACATCATAGAATCTGATGAATTCTGTTGAGTAACTTATGATGAGTGAGGCACTCCCCCACAGCTGGCTTTCCTGCAGCCTCCCATAATTCGTATGCGAGGTAGTACCAGCACTTATCATTCTCCGGTATCTCCTCCCTCTGCTTCAACACATAGAAGCATTGGTGCAACAGCTTCCACTTCCTCTTCAGCTGGACTATTGTTTTGTTTTTTACCTTCAAAACCATATGAAGGAAACTGTTAATGCACCTCCACATTGAGTCCAACTTCTGGTTTGTGCTCCGCATTAAAATGCGGGCACTCCTCCTGTCTTGGACCGCCTCAAGCTGCAAGTACTCCTCTCTCAAGGTCCACTGCCTCATATTGATTTATTGATTCTGCAATAAAACATACACAAACATTCCATTACTGTCAAGTCTCAGAGTCTATGTATTTCTATGTATTCTATGAAGTATTCTGATTAGAACATGGCAAGAATAGCATTTCACAATCCTACCATACCACTTCACACAGAAATTATTTTTTACATGGGTTGTATTGTGGTACAGTAACGCTCGTATGTAAGCAATAACACATGACGAGGTGTGGGTTACATGCTGATAAGAGCACACCTAGGGGTGTGCTAAGGCACCCAGGCGCTTGCGAGTGCCTTATATAAGCGTGCGGCGTTATCAGTACGTAACCTACACCTCGGAGTGTGTTATTGCGCTATAAATGGGCAACTGTAAAGTGAATCAACATTTGTAGTTTTGAAAGTTTTTTATTGGTATTTTAATAAATAATAGAAGAAGAGATTGTAGGAAAAAAAAGTCCCTTTTTCCCATGGTATTATTGCCATTAGGATAGTAATATGCTTACTTGTTTTAAATGAGTAGTTGAAGATTTTAAATATATTATTTGTTATTGAATTGTAGAGGTACAGAAAGAAAGAAAATATTTTAAAATCATTAAAAATACTATTAAAGAAAACCTGTCACTGACGGCAAAGAGGCGATGTATTTAAACATACATTGCAAGTGTCAGCCTGTTTAAAAACGAACGAAAGAAATGAAGTGTCATGTTGTTTAATGAAAGAAATGGTGCAGAGGTCCTGAAAATACTTGCAAATCATTAAAAATAGTTTGAAAAGAAAACCTGTCACTAGCGGCAAAGGGACGGTATTTAGAGATAGATTGGTAGTGTCAGGTTCTTTAAGCGAGCAAAAGAAATGCAGTGTCATCCTGTTTGAAGCGGAATGAAAGAAATGCTTCAGAGGTCCTGTCGCATCATGAGTTATAGCTGTCCATGTATTTTTTGACATGGATTTTGATTGAATAATTCTTTGTTTTCAATTATATGACTAACAGCGTGATCGTGAACTTACAGGAGACAGATCATGGGAGTTTGTGCTGCGGGGGTGTGGAATCTGCAGCTGTGCCAGTCGTCGAGATGGATGCTTTGTCTATGGCGCTGTGACTTCGGGACTGTGATTTTTGTTTAAACTGCTAAGTATTTTTTTTAGTTGGTGTGGAAAATAGGTGGATTGGTGGAAGCTGTGATGCGAGAGGTGCTGTGAAGGATTTCTGTGGTTCACTTTTAAGCAGGATGACACTTTCGGTTTATATTTCAATAGCGTCATTTGCCGTCAGTGACAGGTTTTGTTTTCTTCCTTTTTTTATGATTGTGGCTTGTTTTGGTTGTTTCTGTAGCTTTCTTTGGTTTTTTTATGCTGTGCTACATTAGTGTGAAGCACGATACTGCGATTCAGTGCGCCGGTGTGAGGGAATACATTTCCCGCTGTGGCATCAGTGAGCTCTGCCAGTCAGCATTATTGTTTTCAGTTGGCAGAGCTCACTGATTATTTCTCGTTATGCGGCATGTTGCTGGGTGGTAGTGCCGGTTGGCTACAATATCATCTGATAAGGACACGGGTCAGATGATGTTGTAGCCAATCAGTGAGTTGGGATATCTTAGCCCATTTTATAAGCATGCTTAACACATCCTGGTAGTGATCCTGTAATAACATGGGCACCTGCAACCACAACCCATACTTCTGCTGCACACTGTTGAAGCCCCTCAAACAAAAAAAGTTGTAAAAAATGACAACCACAGTGTACCTGCAGTATTACACATTACAATATGCAGCCAACAGCTGTGCATGGCCACCCAAGATCCAGGGCTACTGTGTGTTGGCATCAGCCCTCCCTCACCCACTATGATTTTGCTATGGAAAATATATCCATGGTGGTCCACTGCACCCCACTCCCTCATCCAATTGTGGGCTTTCTGTTTAAAAGTAACCATTGTGCTGTACTGCAGCTACCACTCCAGCTCAATTCAACAAGGAAGTAGACTTAACCGAGCCACAAGGGATAAATTTAATACAGTTAACCCATTATAAGGTGAAAGGGTACAGTCCACTGTACTACCAGCAGTATTTTTTTTATTCAAAAACAAGATCTAGTTTTGAAATACATTACCACAAAGCAACCGGGGGGCACATCACTAGCTAACAGGTACTGACACACACAATACAAGTGACAAGTTACTGATGAACACCACACCTGCACACTAATGACACCATTATTATATGCAAATAGGCGTATTAACACCTTGCATGCATTATGGATCCATTTACATGTACAGTACAAAATACTGTAATACTTGAACCTACCACCGCAGCACTTCAGTGTTGTATCCCCCCTACTTCTCTCTGCCCACTTACGCTCGCGCAGTGCCAGACTAACATGCACAATGCAGGCTGCCATACTGAAATATTTAACAATGATAACCATGCCACAGCACTGTAAAATATTGTCCTGACAACAGCCTGCTGCATTGCAGTTGCACTTTGCCCAGGCTTGTTCCACAGCCTGGCACAGTCTGAATAATCCCAACCCATGAGTCACATATGTGTGAGTGATGTATGCAGCTGTTCTATTTTTTGACCAACATTTTTTTGGTTCTGAAAAGAACCTTTGTTCGCACTTTGTTATTTTTTCAAACAGTCTGACATTCTTAGAGGACATTGAGGATTGCATCTCAAAGGTCTCCCAGGAAATGGCAATTGCCAGCATGTGAGAAGTGTACACCATCTGGTAGGTATAGTCAATTATAACAATGCTTAATTTCTGGGTGATGTATGGTGTACATTCCAGACATGCGTAGAAATGCAGATATCTGTATGTTGACTTTTCTTTGGGCTCTGTCAATCAGGTACATATGGTGTTCTGCTTGTCAGACCCTACGCTCTGTAATACCTGAAAAAATGATTTTACAGGCAGGCAACATAGACATAATAGAAGCAAGGTCCAATTTTGCTTCTGTTACTAAATCTACCCAGCGTTTGGTTCCCAAATCATTGCCTCCAAGATGTATCAGCAATATGTCTGGATGAGGCTGAGTACTCAAAAGTCTGTGCATGGTTGGCATGAGGTGCTCACCTCATTTCACCCTACCAAACCATAACACAGCAATTTGGGAGCTGCAGGTTTCTCCCAAAATCACTATTTAGGTATACTCAGGCGCTCGCCTCCAATACTGCTTCCAACTATCCACAAAGTCCTTTTGCTGTTTTCTTCCATCCTCAGCTTTTAAACTTAGAAGTGGACAGATAGCTACCAAAAAGGTCAGTGTTTACCCTGCAGTGCCTAAGCAGCAGTGAAAGTAAAACTGTTATTTTCCCTCCTAACTTCAAGCCAGCTTCACTGGGCTGATCCATAACACACAAATAAAACAAATCATTGGCTACTACTGTGCCTTCATTAACCAATGTAGTCTATGTAGTCTATGTACTGACTATCACTGCACTTCTGCTACAGCTAAAATGTGCAAAAATTAAGAGGTGGGAAAAATGCATCCTTTTCATAGGCAGTTTTAAACAATTACAACTGCAGAAACATGTCTGATTGGTTCCCTCTTCTGTTGTGGGTCCATGTGCACCTTCCTATCTCCCTCCATTTGCAGCTGTATCTGTGCAAGTAAGTACTAAACTACTTTTTGATTTTAAACACTTTTACCTAAATAATGCAGCATCCTAGGTTACTTCAAGCAATAGAGCAGTAAAACTGTTTTGATTAATACTATTTACCTGTTAGTAACAGTTTTTATCATACTAGAAAAATGGTTTATAAAATATTATGTACTTACAGTTCTAAATCTGCTGTCTCTCACTGTTAACTAAGATGGCTGCTGTTGACTTCTTCTTCAGTTGTTGTCCTTCTCTGATTGGTTGTCTCACATGGCCTGACAAATCTAGCATAAGATTGGCAGAACGAACTGTCACTCAAATAGCAATCAGATATGATTCGATAATGAATACAGTTGTCACTCCCAAGCTTAAATTTGTGACACTTTACGCTTACGACACTACTTTGTGACACTATCGAATGCACAACACTACTTTTGTGACACTGTTGGAACCCCACGCGACACTACATTTGCAAACCTTTTGTGCACGACACTATTTTTCCAAAACTTTCAATTTACAACAAAATTTGATGATTTATTATAAAAACAAGCAATTTTTCAATGCCGAACATTGTCATGCTGGCATTGGCAGTGACAGAGGTGGAGAGGCATAGTGCTGTGAGTTTGTTAATGTGCCCCAAAACGTGATTTTGCACGAGTATGCTACTGTGTGGCAGAATTGCTGGAATGCATTTTTGGCAGTTGCTAAGCACGCTTGTAAAAAAGTATTTTATGGAGTATTGTTACCAAATTTTCACCACAGGCATTTTAGGACCTCTGCTCATGAACAGTTTACTGTCATTTTTGTAATGTGCTCTGAACACTGATTTCACACAGTGATGGTGCTATTCTGCAACGGAAGTGCGAAAACACATTTTGGGCAGGATGTTAAAAATAACAGTTGTACTGTTCACAATAAGGTGTGGTGAAATGGCAATATTGAGAATCTGGCATTAAAATAATGCAAATATGCTAACTTACAAGTGTGTGTTGTGCAGTTATTATGCACGCTCGTAAAACAGTCATTTTATGAAGTATTATCACCAAATTTTCAACACAGGCATTTTAGGACCTCTGTTCATGAACAGTGTCACAGTCATTTTTGTAATGTGCTTCAAACACTGCTTTTGCACAATGACTGCACTATTCTGCACCAGAAGTGTGAAAACACATTTTGGGCAGCATGTGAAAAATGACAGCTGTACAGTTCACAGGAAGGTGTGCTAAAATGCCAATGTTGAGAATCTGGCATGAAAATAGTGCAAATGCACTAACTTGCAAGTGTGCGTTGTGCAGTTGCTAAACACGCTTGTAAAACAGTCATTTTACAGAGTATTGTAACTAAATTTTCAACACAGGCATTTTAGGACCTCTGTTCATGAAAAGTGCCACTGTCACTTTTGTAACATGCTCTGAACACTGATTTCACAGAGCAACCACGCTATTCTGTGCCAGAACTGTGAAAGCACATTTCGGGCAGGATGTGAAAAATGACAGCTGTATGGTTCACAAGAAGTGGTGCTAAAATGCCAATGTTGAGAATGTGACGTAAAATATTGCAAATGCGCTAACTAGTGTGCATTGTGCAGTTCCTATGCACGTTCGTAAAACAGTCATTTTATGGAGTATTGATACCAAATTTTCAACACAGGCATTTTAGGACCTCTGCTCATGAACAATATCACTGTCATTTTCATTATGTGCTGTAAACACTGATTTTGCACAGCGACTGTGCTACTCTGCGCCATAAGTGCGAAAACACATTTCAGCAAGGATGTGAAAAATGACAGCTGTAAGGTTCACAAGAAGGTGTGCTAAAATGCCAATGTTGAGAATGCGACGTGAAAATATTGCAAATGCACTAACTTAAGTTAAGTGTTTGAAGTTGACTTATTAATTTGTTACTCATTTACAGAAAGATTTTAAATAAAGTAGTTGTTTGACCAGCAGTTTAACACTAGGCCAAAATCACTATACAGAATTACACTGATTCTGCACTGCTGAACAGTGAAATAGTACGAGAAAAAATCTATGTGGCATGGTGATAACGCTATACAGGACAGTGTAACATGAATGAAAATAAACCTGTCAAAATTTGAGCAACCAATCTGATTAAAACATTTTATGATTCTTTTTTTTAATATTTTATACATAAATCTTCTGTCTCAATATTCAATGTTAGATGTAAGCAACAGAAGCATATACTAATATTGTCTTTTTCTCTGTCTTTTATACAGTTGTCTGATACTTCTGTAACATTGGTGACTGCCACTGTGAACTAACAGATTGAAAGATGCCTAGTAAATACAGATGTGCATGTATAGAAAAATGAAACAGGTATCGTAGTACTTCACTGTTGCTTAAGAATGATGAAAAAAAAAGTGATGTGAGTTCAAGACGTAAAACAAAACAGAGTTCTACTGGAATAGTAAGCTCTACAGTAACTCACTCCACAACATAACCACATACTTGCTCAACAGCAAGTATAAAATGCTTACTTGAGCAACAGTTGTGTAGCTCTCTCAGACAAAACACAACTATTGCTACAACAACCATCAACAGACCTTCTAAACAGCACCGTAAAATCACAGCTGGTGATTTTCATCTGAGAAAGCAAAAGTATTTCCAATCACTAGCAAGTAAAGCTAAGATTGACAAGCTTATTGCTGCTGTGATGAGGCATGAGCGCAAAAAGACAAAGAGTCATCTGACTTTGATGAAATTGAATCTCAATGTATGCACATTTATTAACAGAGCAGTATTTGTTCTTCAACGTTTATGGTGTAAGATGTCTCATGTGCTTGAACTATTCAGAAAAGTTGTGTACGAAATCAAAAAAAGCTACTACGGTATTCTACTTTGACTGTGCACAATTTCTGTGATGTATTCACAAGTCACTGGATGCATACACAGCACTCAGAGGAATATTTCTGGGAAGAATCTTATTATTCACAGAAAAAAAGAAAAAAGTTCACCATTGATGAGTCCGGTAAGCTGGTCAATGTGCTCAGTGTCTGTGATGACACAGCAAAAGACACAAATGATGACTGTGATGCAACCACTGTGTCCCATAAACAGCACTGTCTCTCAAGGCCATGTGATGAAACCTGCAAACGTAGGTAATCGTCATTTGAAAAAGTTGAACAGTTTGTCAACCTATTTGTGATAACAGATCGCAATAGAAAGATATAAACTGTTTAACAAGATTTGACCTTTGTGAAATCCATCCACATACTTGACTTATGGGTCACTTACTAGCATGCCTCAATAGCAGGGTTTGTGACAGTGTATTTCACAACATGCGGATGCTGGGAGTGCATCAAACAGACATGCGAAACTTTGTATACAGGGTATATGAAGTCCGACAAGTTGTCAATCAGTACACTTGTTTAAATGACTTATTGCTGTCTGGTGACATGCAGGGTGCCATCACATTTCTCAAACAGCTGCAACGTGTAACTTCTGTAACAGACACAACTATCAGTCAGCAAGTTCATCTGAAACATCTGTTTCTGTGTTAGAAACTGACATACTGAAACAGTATGGCAAAGAAATTGATAAATTTGAGCTGACAAAGGCTCAGAAGTTTGACTCTGTATGTGTGTCATGTGACCGTCTGTGCTACAGTAAATAAACAGTCACAGTGAACCTGGAAACCTTGACATGTGGGTCCATCTCTCAGCATTTTTGCTGACTAAATCTGACTTTCAGTTACAGAACACCATTCTACTGTGTAAACACTGTTTCTCCAAACTAAAGTCTAACATTCTGCCACCAAGGTCATTGTTGAATACTATGGAGGCACATGTTACATTAAGTGAGATTGCAACACTGAATATGTTTGAACACATTCTAATTCAGACAATGAAACCATTGTAAACCATTCTACGTCTGAACACAAAGACATGGAACATTCCACAGAAAGAACTCATTAGATCTCTAAAGGGTTCAGTGATGTATCTCCCACTTCCTCTACAGGAAAATGTGGAGGCATCTCTATGGAAAATAGTTTGGTGATTCTTGTAAATGGTGTTCCAACTAAGTCCAAGGTCATCTGGCAAGATGCTGTCAATGTACAGAAGGTAAAGCTTGCTCTTACTTATTTAAAGAGTAACAATCCCTTCTATGCAGACCTTGACATAGATCACATGACTAGTCTCTCTGTTCAACATGATCTCTTAGAAACAACTAAGCCAATGATTGAGAAGGTCAGTGGACAGACAAGTGACAATGTGTATGAACAATACACAATTCACCCACTACATGGTAGAGATCCAGTAGAAGACAACACTGATCTCTATCAAATGAAACAGGAGGAAGGTGAGCCTGTCAGCATTTGGGAGGCAACACTAGAAGCACTCTGTTTCCCAGACTTATTCCCAAAAGGGACAGGTGGACAGCTAGATGAAAGGGAAGTGTGTGTACAGAGTGCTGAGTACTGAACTAGCCATGAGCTCTGTAAAGAGGCAAATTCAGACATAACATACAGTACCTGTTTCATCTCCTCTGGGAGAGTGAACTTAGCATTCTGTCTGCGACTACTGCACATACTATTCGTCTCACAAGTCCACTAGCTGGAATAACAGCTGCTCAATTTCTAGAGAAATTAAAGCAGAAAGATGAAAATGTGCAAGTGAATCTGTCTTCCATACTTTCAAGTCTTTGTGGCACCAAAGAATATTGGTATCGCAGACACTCCAAAGTGATGGCAATGCTGCAAGAGTATGGTGCAGCCACATGTTTTGTCACACTCAGTTGTGCTGAATATGCCTGGGATGAGCTCATTGAACTGTTGAAGTGGGCAAATTCTGATGTTGACGGCATTTCATCAATGACTGTTGGAGAAATGTGTTCACTTAATCTGGTGTCTGTCACATTTTCATAAGCGGTTCCATGACATTCTGACTTTCATATTGTCAAAGGAGAATCCACCTCTTGGTACTGTGGAGCATTACTTTTGGAGGATGGAATATCAAGCACGGGGTGCCCCTTATATCCATATGTTATTGTGGATCAAGGATGCACCATGCATAGGTGAACATGAAGAGCACAAGTGCTAGCATTCATCAAGAAATATATCACTTGTCACATTCCAGACAAGTATGACAGTCCTACACTATGGAAGTTTGTACAAAAGTTCCAGTGACACATTTGTGCAAAATACTGCTGGCGAGTAGTAAAGAGCAAATCTAATTGGTGCACACAATGTCACTTCGGATTTCCTAGATGAGTTTGTCAGGAAGGTTCCATGAATTAACTTTTTTCAGCAATGCGACACCACTTGAAGGCAAACTCAACCAAGAGGGTATATGAGTTACCCAGAGATGAGAAAGAGGTGTACATCAATGACTATAAACCAACTCTTCTCCTAATGTGGCAAGCCAACATAGATGTTCAGTTTGTGGCTGATAACTCATTGGCCCTGCTGCGGTACGTGACTTTGTTCATAGCCAAACATGAGCAGACTAGCTTGCAAGATCTTTGGGAAGATATTGCCAGTTCAAGCAGGAGCCTGACATCTCAGCTGTGGTCATTGGGCTTGAAGACCCTTTCACACAGAGAATGTGGAGCTTATGAAGCAAGTGACCATTTAATGGGTACACATTTGTATGGGAAGTCTGACGCTGTACAGTTTCTCAGTGTGAACTGCAAAGAGAAATGCAAGCGTGTACTGATACCCCACGCCGAATTTGAAGATCTCGCTGCCAATAGATCTTCTTCAGAACATATCTTGAAGAATAACCTGATGGACACATACTACCCCCATAGACACGACGACATGGATGATATGTGTCTCTTTCAGTTGGCTAAGTGGTATGACTACAAGGCAGATATATCACCTGACTCCACACACCACATTTACAAGGTGAACGAAGTGGATGGCTGTCTCGTAAAGAGACACAAGCCATGGCTCATAGACCACTGTAAGTTGCATCTAGGCACATCGGAGAGCAGAGAACACTACTACCTTGCTCTCCTATTCCTATTTAGACCCTGGAGGAATGAGTCTGAATTAAAAGGTGACTGTGATACATTCGAGGAAGAATTCTATCTCAGTTATGAGACTTTCAAAACTGAAAACTCAGAGACATACATACATACAGAGACTAGAGGCTGAGAAAGAACAGCTTGAGAAGGCAGAGAAGCAGCTTCAGGAAGACACTCCTGTTAGCTCACAAGACAATCTTGATCCAGAAGGACAAGCTGTTCTAGGTGAACCTCTGCCTTTAAATGCCCCAGAAGTGTTAATCTCAGAAATTGAGACAGCCGTGGAACATGGAACACACTTCACTGTCAACCCAGCTGACTTGAGAGAAAGACTTAATCAGCAGCAGCATGTAGTTCACTCTCAAGTCATTGACGCTGTTTGACTTGGCCCACTACATGAAACCAAAAAAAGGTGACTGTCTTGACTATAAACTACTACTGATCTTTGTCAGCAGTTCAGCTGGCACAGAAAAAGGTTTCCTTATTGAAGCTATAACTGCTGAAACACAGAGCCTGACAGGGTCATCAATGTCTGTTTCTGTTACTGCTCCCACAGGACTAGCTGCATACAACACTGATGGAGTTACATCTCACCGTCTCATTAAGTTGCCAGTAGAACATGGCAAAACAGGAGAGTTTCGTAAGCTATCATTTGAGGTTGCATCTTGGCTCTGTTCCATGTTCACAAAGATGAAGTTACTCATCAATGATGAAATCAGCATGGTCTGCAATGTAATGCTTGCCTGTATACATCTACGTCTACAGGAGATCTTAGGTACTAACGATGGAGTACCAGTTGGTGGCAAAAGTATTGTTGTATTTGGCAACCTTTTACAGCTTGCACCAGTTAATGCAGAGCATGTGTTTGCAACTCTGACTGCGCAGCAAGCTAAGAACATTCTCGGCTGCATTGCGGGTTATAACATTGGGAGTTATTTACCTATGTTGAGTTGTATGAGAACATGCGACAAAGTGGTGACCTGGCTTACAAATCACTTTTAGATGAAGCTCATACAGGTTCTCTATCACCAGAACATGTTGCTATGTTAAACAATCGGAGAATCACAGTAGATATTGCATCCATAGAAACAGCATGCAATGTTTTCAGCGATGTGTACTCTACAGGGACACACATAGTGTGTCTTATGCCATGACTAAAGAAATGTACTGAGTTCAGCAATATTATGCTGCAGAAGGAAAACCAAGAAATTCTAACTCTGCATGCTGTTTATACAGTTGATGGTGTTATTTTCAGTCGCAACCTTTTAGCAAAGATGACTGAACAACTCAGTGAACTGAAGTCAGATGTTTCACACACAGCTGGCCTAGAAGCTGTTCTTACACTTTGTAGAAATGCACATATCATGCTACGGCGTAATCTCAATGTTGAACGAGGCATGGTAAACGGTGCCATGGGAAACATCACTGACTTTGTCTACAATATCCAGAAGACACATATCGAGACACTTGTAGTTCACTTTGACAACATGGAACAGCCTGTACACATAGAACATACCTGTGTGAAACTTCAGGTATTTAAGGATATCTATGTAAACAGGAAACAGTTTCCACTATGTGTTGCATATGCTGTTTCTATTCACAAATCTCAGGGCTAGATTTTGGATTCAGCGATGGTGGACATAGGTACAGACATTTTCAAGGATGGCATGAGCTATGTGGCACTTTCATGTGTCTGTAGTCTTTCTGGGTTGCACATTATAACTCTTGCACCTCCGAAGATATGAGCTGACAAGCGATGTATTGTTGAGTACAACAGGTTATGTACTCTCCATCAGCCACAAATGTCTTTAATACCACTGCCTATATATCTGGCTGTCTCACATCATACAGTCATATCTACAGGTGTCAGCAAACAGGCACAAGCATCCTCAAGTGATTCAACTCTAAAGAGTTCAACAAAGGTCACAATATCAACTAAACATTCAGAGCCAGCAATTCGTCAGAAATCAGTTGGTGTAGCTCCTGTACTGGTCTTTGACAACAGCATTAGAGTGAACTGCTATGCTAACTCAGCTATGCAAATTTTTCTACACATGCCACACTTTGTGCAGGCAATATCTGCTTCACAAGACACTCCCCTATCAAACACATTGAAGCAGATTGTCAACATGACTTCTGACCAGTCTAACAATGTGCAGTCACTAACACCACTACGCCAGGTGTTAGGTACATATGACAGATGTAGTACATTTGCTGCTGACATACAGCAAGACACTAGTGGGTTTATGATGGCTATCATAAACAACTTGGATGAAGACAGCACTCCAATGCGCCACTACTTCACAGTGTCATATATAACCAAATATGTATGTGTATCATGTGGTCATTCACAGCGTGAAACCACAGAAGACATGCTGTGGATTACTCTTTTTGTCTCTCAAGCCAAAATTGTCAAATTTCAACAGCTATTTACCAATGCTCAATGTGGTCACTCCTGTAAAAGGTGTGGAGGCAGTTGCACTCAGTCCATACGTCTCAGGAGTTCATCTCAATATCTGTTGCTTATGTTGCACAGATTTGACTCCAATGGGCTCAGAGTTGACACTCCTATCACAGATTACACAGCTAGTAGAATAGTTTTTAACCAATCAGTGTTTGATACTCACAGTGCAATCTATCACCATGGTCAATCCATGCATTCTGGCCATTACACCTGTTTACTAAGGTACAGAAGTGGATGGGTAGCGTGTGACGACTCTACAAGCAGTTTTAAGAAGAGACTGCCACGACACTTAAAAAATGCATATCTTTTAATATTGAAGAATTATGCTGACCTTCATATTTCAGAAGAATAGCAGAAAACATCTGGCATTTGTTAAATGACTACTTTGTGACAGAAACAGTCATAGGTCAATACAATTGATTCCAATCTATGACTCTCAATAAACCATAGCATATCAACAAAATGATATACTGGCAGAGACATTTCATGCACTATGACATCTAAGATCTTGTGTGGATCAGTGACAACATGGAAATTGTTGTAGTGGCTTAAATCGGTGCCAACAGTATTCACAGTCACTAGAGAAACCATGCTTACATGTCTATCAAAGATTGTACATGTCAAAAACGAGGCCTTTCTGGCTCTCCTGTTCTGTACATATCTTTTCTTGTAGCTGTACCATACCCATACAAAACAAGAAGTTGTTGGCAGCTAATTACTTTTTGCCTCTGCAGAGACACAAAAGTTGTCCCTTATCATTTTAAATAACTGTGTAACACATGTCTCATTCACCAAAGAGAACACTGTGTCACAACTTTTCTATCACCAGTTTTTTTTGTCTATTAGCTATTGACATCTAGACAATAGCATCATTTATTTTATTTATTTATTTAATTTTGTTTTTGTTGACCAGGTAAATGCACTAGATAAATTCTGCCTATTTTCAGGCATGACTCAGGGGAAGGGGATACAGATGAATGCCAACTGACCTTGAACCAGATTAAGCTGTTGGTGGTAATTTTTTAGTGAATGAGGGAAATTTGGCCAGGACACCAGGGAAATTCCTCTACTCTTTTCGATAAGTGCCATGAGATCTTTAACATCCACCTGAACTACCACCAATCCAGGCAGATTCTTTCTTTCACCATGCAACAGTGTTGAACTATGCCTGATGTATTTGTTACAGTGAAACTGTACATATGTAAAAATAAAACTTGTTAGTCATAATGCAGCAAGTGAAATGAAGCAAGTGTAAATACTGAACTATTGCAGCTTATTATCAAATGACTTTTGCATATCTTTGTAATGACATGTTAATAATATTTACATTCTCATTTCGTCTCACCATTGTTGTTAACTAGTTTAATTGTTCTAGTAAAATTATTACTATAAGAGTCAAGTAAAAATTAATCCTTAACATGTAATACAATACTATAGTGGTTAAGTTCAGTGACCCATGTCTTTCATAAAAACAACATACTACATGCATTATTTATTTACTAGTTCAGAACCAACATAGTAACTAATGTAACAATTGAAAGAAATGCATACTGTACCTGTAATAATATGAATTTTTTTGTACTTGTCATACAAGTAATTGTAACCTATGTTAATAATACTGAAAATGTAAATCAGGCACTGATACTGATCACAACGCACTTCATACCTGTTCCTGACAATGTTTATGATCGCCTCTATTGAGGGGTCGGGTGGGAATTTTCCATATGCACCCAGTCAGTGATATATCTTAAAATATTTAACTGAACATACCAGTTATCTAATGCCACTGAAATCATAACATTTTAATATTCTATTACTTGAACAATTAGCATCTGTTTTTTCGCCCACCCCAGGAATATACACATTACCAGTCACACAATAACAACAAAACATCACTGTTTCATGTGTGCAATCACTGCTTAGAAGCTCCTGACATACCTTCATTAATATAGGACAGAACTAAGGGACGAGACATGATTGGAACATTCAGCTACTTAAAAGGTATAAATAGTATTGTTAACCAAAGTCTCTTCAAGTTGAGTAGCAAACATATCATGAAGGAGCACAGGCTTAAGCTTGAGGGTGGGACATTCAGGAGGAATGTCAGAAAGCACTCCTTCCCACAAAGAGTAGTGAACACTTACACTGCACCGCTAAAAGAGGTCACCTCATTAAAGACAGTGACCAGCTATAAAAGAGCCAGGTATATGCATAGCTGGAAGATCGAGCATGCCTAGAAAAATGGGAGAACAGTGCAGGGATAGCAGAGACATTAGCTCAAGATGCGAACCCTGCAACACGAGCAGACATAATAGACCAAATTGCCTTCTTCTGCTGCTTTCTTTCTATGGTGTATTACCATATACATACTTATTCCAATTCATATCATCTACTTACTATAAATGACACACATTTAGATATATTCCAAGTAATGGTTACACATGCAAGGATTGTATTGTGAGACTGATTTTGTAAAAGAAAATAAAATCTTAATTGGCCCTTTTTCAGTTTTACCAATTGGCAATAAATCTTTCTTAAATGTAACCACCTGTGTTGAGTCTTTATTGAACCACAGCATAATAACATTAGAATGTAACTCTTGTTTCCATTAAGTATGCAAATCAACTGTAAGAAATACTATCACAACTACATGTCCATGCGCTTATTTTTTGGTATGGCTCTCCACTCAATATCCACCACGTGGGCTACGGTGTGGCACATTGTCTGACACAGTTCACATAATTCCTAACTGTGTTAAGAAGTCTGTACCGCCCTTACTTTTCCTGTGCCTCTCCAGTCAGTGGGCAGTACCTGCTGTAGCAGGTGTGGTGCATCACAATGTAACACTATCCAGCTGTGGCTATACACTCAGGGTGCAGTAACTGCTATGTGTGCTACAATTCCTAGCTGAGCCCATGCAACTCTAACTGTGCTAACTTCTCTGTACCTACAATTACAGAGCTGTACTGTTGATCTCCAGTGCCTTGTTCCTGTGGATCACCATTCATGACACAGTACAAATTTTGGGGGGAGGAGCAGCATTAGCTGCCTAAATGCATGCAAATCCTAACTCAGCTAACTTCACTATCCCTGCAATCACTGATATCTGCCATTGAGGCCCATACCTTCACAGGTGTTGTGCATCTCCACTGAAATGTCCATACCCTCACCTGTACTGTGTATCTACACTGACAATGCAGTACCTACTGTTACGTTTGAAGATACATCACTTGCCTGAATCCATTCAAGTGATAACTGTGCTAACTGGACAGTTCTTGTAATCAAGGAGCTGTACAACTGATGTACATTGCCTATCTTTTCCTCTGACTGTTCACTCAGGATATAGCAAGTGGTCTGCAAGTACAGTAACCCCATGACACTGTTCATCTCCATAGGCTATTTTGTTCTGTACTCTCCACTCAGTATGCAGTATCTGTGCTAGGAGTTCAGACATTGCCTGACAGAGTTCCTGTAATTCCAAGCTATGAGACACCCTTACTTTTCATCTGAGTCTACAGTCAGACTGCAGTGGCTGTTGTAGAGAAATTCCATGAAGCTGTGGTTGTACAGTCACAATCAGTAACTAGTATGCATGAAAAATTCCCTGGGTGAGCCCATACAAATCCTAACTGTGTAAACTTGTGTCAACCAACAAATACAGAGGCATACCATTGATGTCCATTGCCTCACTCTTTCTCTACATCAGTACTCATGATGCAGTACAAATTTTTTAGGGGAAGCATTACCTCTTTGATCTACCCCCACAAACACTAACTACGCTTACTTGAGTGTCTCTGCAATCACTGACAACTACCATAGATGTCCATACCCTCAGCTATGTTATGGGTCTTTACTAAGGATCCAGTACTTGCTGTCACAGTTTGGAAAGCATTACCTGGCTAAGGCAATGTAAGTGATAATTGTGCTAACTACACTGTACCTGTAATCATGGAAGTCTACAAGTGATCTGCATCACCCTTCTTTGCCTGTGCCTCTTCACTTAACATGCAGCAACTGGTCTGTAGGTGTAATCCCCTACCACATTAGACTATGCAACCCCTAAGCGTACTAAGTTCTGTACAGCTGCAATAATACTCCTAAGTGTGCTAAGTTCTCTACAGCTGCAATGACAAAGCTACACTATTCATTTCCATAGATGTATTTTTACTGTGTCTCTCCACTCAGTATGCAGTATATACACTAGTTGTATATTATTCCTCATGCCTCCTGCTGATTGTCTGTAATTGGGCCTGTTGTCTTGCTTCTCCCCCCTACTCCCATTTCTGTGTGTCTCTCCATCTGCCACTGGTGCTCAGGGGGTGAGGGGTGAATGCACATTTATGCTTTTGAGCCGTAACACAGAATTTCCTTACTTCTGTCACTAATAAACAACAGTAACTGAAACAGTAAACAAAGTGTTTCTCTCTAATTTCCCTTCTTTTTAAAAATTACTCTGACAAATATTGAATGTAATACATCAGAAGTAACACGGGACCCACGCTCCTGCCACGTGATGTCTTTTCACACACTAACACAGTGCCCATAAACATGCTCACGCCATGTGATGTCTTTATACAGAGCCCACAAACACAAATGGTAATGCACATGGTAACACAAAGCGAAACACAAAGATAAACAGTACTGAAAAACACTGAAAGTTATACAGCAACAGGAGGGTGGGGCCCTGCCCCATGATGTCTTCACACTTACTAACACAGTGCCAGCAAATACAAATGTTAATGTGCATGGTAGCACAACGTGAAATGCAAAGATAAACAGTACTATAGAGACAAAATGTTAAAACTACAAAAACACAAGCGCAAATGAAAACGCATATGGTAACGCACAAGGTGACGTAGGCATGAAAAGTAACTGAAACAGGTACAGAACCACAAGCAGAAGCACTAACGGCAACAGTTATAGAAACACACACTATAATTTCCCCCAAAATCTGCATATAGAAAAACAGTGAGTACAAAGAATGTATGCATAATAAGGCTCTCGGAACAGAAAATGAGGACTTGGAATACTAAATTGCTTATATCTCAGGAACTGAACGACATAGAAACAAAATGTTAAAGTCATATTAATTATCACTTTCTTGGCTGGTTTGTACTTAGCCCTATTGGGGACTAAGTAGTTTAATGACAAAAAGTCCATATCTCGCACCATTTCCGAGATACGGGCCACGAAAGGTGCAACGCAGCCGTAATGTTATCCTATGGCGGAAAAAGACAAATCTGCAGTCCTATAACTTTCCCACACTGTAATATTTTTTCACCAAACCACTGAAAGGCACATCTGTGGTATGTTGCCTTTCTTCCCTGCATATTTCATCCCAAAAGATTAAACCATTATTTTGCAGCAGGGCAACAAAGGATTCCTATAATGCAGCAGATGCCGTAATGTTATCCTATGGGAAAAAGCATCAACTTTGGAGTGCCGTCACTTTTCCGCCATGTAATATTTTTTCACTGAAATACTGAAAAGCACATCTGTGACATGTTGGCTGCATTTCCTCCAAATTTCAACCAAAAAGACCAAACCGTTCTTTTGCAGCAGGGTGACAAAGAATTGCTGTCATTTTCACACAGCCTGGAAAAGTACTGTTGAACTTTGTGAAAGCTTTCACAAATTCATTCAACAGTGTTGCACGTTTGACACTACTTTGTGAAAGTACTTTCTCCAGAAATTTGAAAAACATATTTTTGGGGTGTTTTACCCCAAAATAAAGACATGCCTAGCATCCTCAGGGTCTGACTAGGGGAATACAAAAAGAATTAGGTTGCTAGAGGGTCCCAAATTTAAATGCCAAGCATTTTTCTGATCGTTAACTGAAAACAAAATGGCGGATTTGCGACAAGAAAAGGGCCATTTTGAAAGTAAAACTGCATTTGCAACACTGTCAAACTATTTGTTAACTTTTCCCATTGACTTATAATGGGAACTTGTTTTCTGAATAACTTTTGAACCATTTAATATTTTTCATGAAATCTTCAAAAGCCGTTCCCTGAAGATTCGGACGGTTTGCGCAAACCGTGCAACCTGTAGTGACGACCAAAGAATTGCAAAAAAGCATAAATGTGCATGCAGATCACACTTAATAACTCCGCAACCATATATCCGTACAGTATAAAACTTGGCAGATCCCAAGATGTATGGCTCTAGATCATGTATTTCTAATTTCAAGCAAATCTGTTGAATGATTACAAAGTTATTAAGATGCAAAATTTTAGGTTTAACATGTAAATGACTCCTCAACCCTAACTATGGTGGCACTACTGTGCTACTATATATATATATATATATATATATGCACACACACACACACACACACACACACCACACACACACACACACACATATATTATATATATATATATATATATATGCTATACAAAAATTTTGTTAATGCATCAGTTTGGGTCATTCTACAGTGACAAAAGTGAGGAAATTCGACACTAGGTTCCCACCCTTGCACCCCACCCCAACAACAGGCATTGGGGTGTGCGTTGAGGTCATCGACCCTAACTCTCACCCCATCCCATGTGTAAAGAAGCTGCGGTGGTGCAGTGTAGGAGAATGGGGTGAGAGTTAGGGCTGATGACCCCAATGCACACCCCGATGCCTGTTGGTGGGGGCTGGGTGGTGGTGGGGTGCAAGGGGTGGGAACCCTAATGTCGAATTTCCTCACTTTTGTTGCTGTAGAATAACCCTAACTGGTGCATTAATAAAGTTTTGTGTATAGAATTTCCTTACTTTTTAAGAAAGAATAGAAAACTTGTAAGTGTTGGGCCACATTACACACCTAATGACTAAAAAGTACATTGACAACACCACGGCCAGCCACTGAACAAATGGTAATGCAGTAGAACAGTAGAAAATGCTGTCCACAAAATGTAAACTGCGCCACATAATATCTCCCCAAAAAGTATATTGTCTGACACATAAACACAGCAATTCACATCTACGGGACATACCATCAACACCCTCCAAATTTCAAGTGAAAAGACCAAACCATGTCTGAGATATAACATTTTAACGTTTGAGATTTTCATTTATCAGACTGGCACAGTTCCACACCTGTTGACATTTAACACAAAAAACAAGTGAAAACTATATCCATGACACTAAGGCTAGGTGTCCTATCAGTTTCAAGCTACAATCCCAAGCAAAACGCTGTCTGCAGAATGTAAACAGCACCACGCCATATCTCCGCCCAAAAAATGTTTTGGACACATAATCACTTTAATTGGATGTACCGTAAACACCCTCCAAATTTCAAGTAAAAAGACCAAACCATTTCCAAGATATTCAATATCAAAGATTAGTAAACTGTCCCAATCTATTCTATTATAAAAAATCTGGCCATCTTGTCCCTATTTTGCGATCAAGGATCACGATCAAAGAATCTCATGATCAAAGAATTTGCGGCTCACGATCAAAGAATTTGCAGACTCATGAACAAAGAATAAAAAATGTTATAAATCAAAAAAATGAAGGGATTGCATTAAACCATTACCATGGTTCGACAGAACAAAGTCCCCTGATTAAAACCACCCTCATTTGACTTCCTAGAACATACCTGGGCTGAGAAAATTGATTTTTAAATTGGGCCATCTCGTTCCTCACTCACGATGCATGATTGTGATCAAAGAATCTCATGATCAAAGAATTTGCAGGCTCACAAACAAAGAATTAAAAATGGTGAAACATGATTTTTTTTACCGATTTGAAGCGAATCAACACAATGCCTCAATGGAACGAAGCCCCTGAGCAAAATCCACCATCATTTGTGTCCCTAGCCCACCCCTGAGCTGAGATATTAGTGTTTTTAGGTCACGATGCAAGATCGCGATCAAAGAATCTCATGATCAAAGAATTTGCAGGCTCGCGATCAAAGATCGCTAGTGAGCCATGAATTAAGATTTTAAAGGCTTATAACTCTATTTTTGACTGATTTGGATGAAACCAAAGGCTTGGCTCAATAGATTGGAGGCCCCTGAGTAAAACCCATACAAGTATTACTTCAGAAGTGACCCCTGAGCCGAGATATTTGTGTTTTTCCTATCGGAAATTAAAAAACAAGATGGTGGACCTCCGTGTCAAAGAATTTTGAAAATTCTCGGGGACAAAGATTCTTGAACAACAAGGCTGCAAATTCTTTGATCGCCAGGTGGGACCAGATGGCCAGAACCCCATTCTTTGTTCACAAAACTTACATACATATACATTTTCCCATTGACTTATAATTTGAATTTAAAAGAGGCATAACTTTTGAATGCTTTAATATTTTTTCACCAATTGAAAAGCGGCATGTTCGGCCACCAAAGCTCTTTCAAACAAGCCATCTCACAGAGTGGCATGCCACACGACAGCCGCTCAGGGCCACATCCAAAATCCCAAAGGCTGCCTCCAAAAATGGATAATTTTGCATTTTTCAGCATTTTCATACACAAAGACTGTACATCTGAACAAAATGCAATTTGGCAAATCAAGAGATATACCACGCCCCACTGCACATTCCAAATTTCAGGCAAATCCGTCAAATGGGTCCAAAGTTATTAATTCCCAAACTTTTGACTTTAGTATGTAAGTGACTGCTGAACTCTAACTATAGTGGCATGACCACGCCACTATACTATATATATATATATATATATATATATATATATAGATATACACACATATACATACATATACATACTCATATATGTATGTGTGTATATAAATATACCCACACACACACACATACGTATCGGGGTATGTGTGATTTTGTATTTCTTTGAAATTTGGCTTCCCGGCCAGTGCCTTTTGGGCTAACCATTGCCTCAGTGCTTGTGTACTGAAGTTAATTATATAGATAGATTGAGAGAGAGAGAGAGAGAGAGAGAGATAAACAGATGGACAGACAGAGATAGATAGATATAGATAGAGATATAGATATATAGCTATTGATATATACTATAGAAATGTATATATGTGTGTGTATATATATATATATGTGTGTGTGTATGTATATATATATATATATTATATTATATATTCATGGCAAAACACTCCATTAATGCATCAGTTAGGGTTCATAGCACAGCGACAAATGCATGAAAGTGTGGTGTTAGGGTTACCACCACTACCACCCCACCCCCACCCTCCATACAGCAGCAGGCATCTGGATGTACGTTGGGGTCATCAGCCTAACTCTCACCCCATTCCACTTGTAAAGAAGCTGAGATGATTAAGTATAGGGGAATGGGGTGAGAGTTAGGTACGATGACCCCAAAGCACACACAGATGCCTGTTGGTGTGTGGAGGGTGGGTTGGTAGGAGTGGTAACCCTAACACCACATTTTCATGTTTTGTCACTGTGCTATGAACCATAACTGATGCATTAATGGATTATTTTGCCATGAATTTCCCTTCTTTTTAAGAAAGTGTAATGTACAATAAGTGGTATGTATTAGTGGGAGCGGGGGCACTCCAGGCCCTGCACTCCCACTTACACATAACTATGGAGTCATACAGGCAGCCCTAGAGGGCAAGGAGCCCTTGTGAAACTAATTTGCTAATATCTCAGCAACCATAGCAGCTAGCAAAAAAAATTCCAGTGATGTTGTAATCATGACATCAAGTCCTCCACACAAGATAAATCAACCAAAACTGTATCTTGCATCGTTTACAAGATCTGGGCACCAAAATATGCTGAAAAGACACCTTTGGAACCCTTGTGACACTAATTTGCCAATATCTCTGTAACCGTAGCAAGTAGGAAAAAAATTCCACTGCTGATGTAATGCATGGTTTGCAAACTTGTTTCTGCAGGTTAGATCAGCTAAAGGTGATATAAGCTGCAAGTAGCAAAAATCCGTATCTCGCTTCGTTTTTGAGATATGGGTATCGAAAGACATCAGGGTGCCGCAATATTATCCTCTGGAAATTTCTCAACTTCAGAACAATGTAAATTTGGGCCCGTTGAATGTTTTGGCAGCAAATCACCAAAAGGTACATCTGTGGGGCAGGGCTTGCCACCCTGAAAATTTCAGCCCCAAAGCCCCAACCATTTTGTTGCAGGGTGATGGCAAAGATTTGCAGTTTTTGAACGAAATACTTGCGCAAATTGCAAAAGTTTCACAAAAAAACAGCACAAAACTTTAACATTTGCGAAAGTGTTATGGCAGTTTCTTTTGAAAAAAGATGGGGCTGGCATCCTCAGGACTCGACTAGGTAAATCCAACAGTCAGTGTTTACCTAGGGGGGCCCAAATTTAAACACAAGGCATTTTTTTCTCTCACTAACTGAAAACATGATGGAGGCAGCGTGAAAGTAAAAGGGCCATTTGAGAAAGGAAAATTGTACTTGTGGCACTTTCATGAGACACATATATTTTTTTCCACATTGACTATAATGGAACATTTGTTTTTTGAATAACTTTTGAACGGTTTAATATTTTTACACCAAATCTTCAAAAGGCTCATCGGAGACTGAGACTGCATCTTCCCTGAAGATTTCAGACCAAACAGACAAATTGTGCGGGCTGTGGGCGCAAGCAAAGAAATGTGCAAAAAATCCTTTTTTTGAGTGTTTTTTGGCGTTTTGCAGCTCCGCAACTGTACATCCGACCACAACATAACTTGCCAGATCCAGAGATCTATGGTACCAGACCACACATGCAACATTTCAGGCAAATCTGTCATACGGTGGTAAAGTTATTGAGGTGCAAATTTTTAGGTTTAACATTAAAGTGCTTACTTAACCCTAACTATAGTGACACTACCGTGGCACTATAATATACAGTATATATATACACACACACACAGACAGTGAGAGAGAGAAAGAGAGAAGACGAATGAAGATATGAATGCTAGGTCATATGGTACATTGGTAAAATACACCCATAGAGAGGGCAAATCAGATTATAAAGGCACATTGAAATTCATTTGAATATTAAATTAACATTATATAAAACTGCTGATGCATTCATTGATAAATGGGGTCAATGTTGAAGTTTTTATTGATTGCCACATGCCATTTCAATATACTATAATTACAGTTAAACCTTTAAAACAATTTCGTATTGCATCACAACACCTATTTCTCATTAGATTAAAATTGCATAGTACATATTTGCAAATATTTTAATTGGTACTGTATAACAGTCCATCCATATATTTCTCCAAATGAGAACCAGTTTCATGCTTTGTAACCTGCCAAGCTGCAAATGTGTATCCTACCAAGATACAAATGTGTAGAAGCAAAATACCCAACCAGTTTCTGAAGGATGTTAATATCAGTTATAGGAAAAATATACAGAACCATTTGTTCAGGAGAGACCAATACCACTCATAACATCCCCTAGCCAGTAGCTTCCGTTTTTAGCATACAGTGGGCTGATTAGTAAAATATCCTTGAGATCATCCTCCAACTTATTACCACATTTACATACACAAATACTGTAGATACATAGATAATCTCAGCAGATAAGGACCTGTGGCCCACCCAGTCTTTCCATTTGAGCTTGTAAGATTACTTTGCTTGTCTAGAATTCTGTTGCCCCATACCCCTCATCTCCAGGATTCCCTTATGTCTGTCCCATGCATTCTTAAATCCTGTGATTGTTTCAGCCTCAACCACATCCTCAGGCAGGGTTTTCTACTTGTCCACCACCCTTTCTGTGAAGAAAGATTTCCTCATGTTTCCTCTGAATCACCCTCCCTCTAACTTCATCTCATGCCATCTAGTCCTGGAACATCTTTTTCACTGGAAAACAGTGTTTTCATGTACCCTGTTCCTCTCCCTAAGGTACTTGTATGCCTCTATCATATCCCCTCTCTCCTTTCTCTCCTCCAGGGAGTACATATTCAAATTATTCAGCCTGTCCTCATAGAATTTGTGATGCAACCCCTGCATCATCTTGTTGCCCTCCTCTGAGCCTTCACCACCCTGTCTGTGTCCTTACATAGGTATGGTCTCCAGAACTGGACACTGTACTCCAGGAGGGGCCTCACTAGTGTCTTATATAGTGGAATAATGACCTCCCTTTTCCTCCTGGTGATGCCCCTTCCTATGCATCCCTTACAGCCACCTCTTAAATATGGTAGAGTTATTTCTGGTCTTTTTTGTTTATGATAAATGTATTGAGCAATATAAATTTCTAATCTGAATCTGGTACATATTCTTCATGACTTTGGATTAGTCAACTTTATTAGATAGGACTCAAGCCCATGTATAGCTTTAATTTGTTTATACCATCTGTATAACTTTAATTCAGACAACTGAGCAAATGGGTTAGTCTGGTCTATATTACTTAATCTAGTTTTGACTGAGGTAGCCACCTCATCCCAAGGTTTTAGATATATATCATATAGTAGATGCCCCAAACCTTGTGGAAAAAAAATGGCTTTTTTGATCAGCTGAATAGATGGAAAATTAAAGCCTTCCACTGAGAATCTGATCTCTTCTTCAAGGCACCCCCTAGGAAAGCTTGAATAGGCAAGAGAAAAATCCTCTTAGTATAAACAGAATTTGCCTCTCCAAGACAAGTGTAGTCATAGAATCCTGTCCCAGTTCTAACCTAAGAATGGCTGAAGGCATTGACTGTGGGACCATTAAAATGTATCTATATAATTTGTTGAAAATAATCTCTAAGGCCTTTAAATTTGTAAAATCCCAAACCTCCAACGCATTAAGAACACTTGTCTTTATCTCTGCAATAAGAACCTTCAGAATCCAAATAATTGTGCTCCATCCCTTCTTTGCTTTAAAGATTTTACATGCATTTGAGGCTATATTCATTTTCATTTAAATTAACTTCAAATGCCTTTTCCATGTATTATTTTGTGTAAATCTAACCCCTAAGTAGTCATAGGCCCAGATATTCAAAAGGGTTGTACATGGTGCAACAGTGTTGCACCATGTGCAATCCACTGTTGTGCCCCAATGCGATATTCAAATGGGAAAAGTGCGCTGCACAAATCCCGATGCGCCGGAGCGCAGCAGTAATGTATGCAGGTGCAGGTGGGGGGGGGTGTGCCCATGCATACTCTGCAGAGCTCGATATTCGGCCTGGGATGTGCGGAGCCATGCATGTGCAACCCCTACCTCTGCAGCACAAAGTTGATCCAAAAAAAAAAAAAGGAAAAACAGATGTCCACCCACAGGTGAGCTGCTGCATTGCAGGGCACAACACGGCAGTTGCCACCTGTGGGTGGCAACCAAAGCTCCGGCTGCACCCCTGTGGTGGTGCCCCCCATGCCTGACTGCGGGCATCAGTATAAAAAGATATATCCAAAATCCCTGGTGGTCCAGTGGACCGCTGCCCACCCGATTGTGGACTAAGTAAAAAAAGATAAATCCTATTATCCCTGGTGGTCCAGTGGACTGCTGCCCGCCCAATTGCGGGCTAAGTGAAAAAAAAAAAGATAAATCCTATTATCCCTGGTGGTCCAGTGGACCGCTGCCTGCCCGATCGCAGGCTACATGAAAAAAGAATAAGCCTAAATCCCTGGTGGTCCAGTGGACTGGTCTGCCCGATCGCGGGCTGAAGTAAATATAGAATAATACTATTATCCCTGGTGGTCCAGTGGACCTTCCCCCACCGCCCCGCTCCCCCCAGTCAGTTTGCGGGCAGCAGCACCCCACCCACCTGCCACTCCGCCACCCGCCGATTGACGCTGTCAGTAGGGCTGTATGCCCATTGGTCCATAGCGTGAGCCAATGGGCATGTAATATACTGTACTACATTCAGATATGTGAATGCGGTGGGGTGGCAGGTGGGTGGTGCTGCGCCGCCGCTGACTGGGGGGAGTGGGGCAGTGGGGAAAGGTCCACTGGACCACCAGGAATAATAGTATTATTCTATTTTTACTTCACCCCACGATCGGGCAGACAGGTCCACTGGACCACCAGGGATTTAGGCTTATTCTTTTTTCACATAGCCCATGATCAGGCGGGCAGCAGTCCACTGGACCACCAGGGATTGCTGATCATTCTTTCTGTACTGCAGCCCGTGATCAGGCTGTGGGGCACATTGCCACGCTGCAGGGGGTGTCGGTCCCCGACAGCTGCTGCCTGGCAGGGTGCCAGGCACAAGTCATCGGGGATCGGCACA
Organism: Neoceratodus forsteri; assembly: GCA_016271365.2. Classification (NCBI taxonomy): domain Eukaryota; kingdom Metazoa; phylum Chordata; order Ceratodontiformes; family Ceratodontidae; genus Neoceratodus; species Neoceratodus forsteri. Next base: position 526,780,424 of record CM057456.1, on the reverse strand, counting down.
CCTGCATGCAAATGGAGCCATAATGACATGCAAATGGCCCCATGTGCACCTTGCATACATTATGGCCCCATTTGCATGTCAACTTTTGAATATCACGGTTGCTGCACCTTGTGCAATGGAACTAGTGCTAGCGCATCCCCATGCTCCACTCTAGCCACTGGCACTGGTGCAGTGGCACTGCGACATGTGCACTGCGGATAGCCAGGGTGTGATATTCAGTGATGCTGAGCCATGGTGCAGCTCCATTGAATATCACTCGGTCAACGCCCCTGCACAGCCAAGTTGCGCTGCACCCAGGTTTGCGCCACAGCCAGGCATAGTTTGGATATCTGGCCCATAGTGTTTTACTACTTCTATTCTGTTAATATTTACCCAGAAGTTTGGTGGTGATTTCATTTTTTTTCCCCAAAATTATAATCTTTGTTTTAACTTTATTCATCTTTAACATGTGGTCCTTACACAAGTCTGCAGAAAAATTGTATTTTCTTTTCAAGCCTAGCGCAGAAGTTGAAGTTAGCACCAGGGCATCTGCATATGCCAAACAATCTCTTCTTTTATCCATTATTTTAGAAGAATGAAAATCTAAATTCAAAAGACATTCAAGTATATCATTAATATAAATATTAGATAGAGTAGGGGCCAATAAACAGCCTTGGCATACTCTAAATTTACTTGAAATGCAGGGTGGTTTGTCCAGATTGGTTGTACTGGACTTTAACTCATGTATTTTCATGGAGTCAAATCAGGATATCAAGCAACACTGGCTCCTGTCCCAGGTTTTCCAATTTCTGCCATAATAGCCTTCTACTTCTACAGTCAAATGCGGATAAAAAATCCACAAAACAATGGTACAGTTTTCCACCCTTAACCTTTACATATTACTAGACCAAGTGATGTAGTACACAACAATGCTGTATTGTTGATCTGCACTTTCTGAATCCATTGTGAAATTCACTAATTATCTAGTGCTCCTCTAACCAGGCCAATAGTCTTGCTAGTATAATTTTGGAGAAGATTTTTTGGGATACATCTATCAGGCTTATTGGCCTATACATTTTAGGATCGTTTGGGTTTTCCTTTTTAAATATGGGGTAGATGACACTTCCATACCAGCTAACAGGGTATTCTTGTCCCTGTATGAAAGCACTAAGTAATATTTTAAAAATAGGAAGCCACCATTCACTAAATGATTTGTATAATGTATCCTATTAGCATATCCAGTCTAGGAGCCTTATTAGAAGACAATGAAGTCAGGGCCATACAAATCTCTTCCTCCTATATACTTATCGACAAGTGGTAAATTGCTTGATCCTTGTTAGTAGTAGGTTTGTTGGGAATGTTTTCCTCATCTTTAGGGAAGTACAAATTTGAGAAGAAGCTCACTGAGAGGTTTGGTGGTTTGTATAAGTTTCCACCTTTGTAGAGCACTTATTATACCCCTGGGTAACTAGTTTCCAAAAATGTTTACCATCTCTCTTCAATGCTACTTTTATCAGTCTCTCCCATAATTCTAAAGTATGTTTTTGTCATTCTTCCTCCAACACCTTTGTATACTCCTTCCTTGCCTTGTTTATAGTTATACAGTATTATACTTTTTATTATCCAGCTTACTCATTTTATGTTGTCTAAGAATTTTATTAAACTTTTGTTTAGCTTTTCTACAGTTTTGATTGAACCAGGATTTATATCCTTTCTTTTTATTAATAGTTGTAACATGATTAATTGTACAGTGGGGCCGAATCAGGGTATTCATTTCCTGCCAAAGTCTAGAAATATTGCTTTATTCTATCCCTTCTATTATTTGAGTACATAGGTCGTAAACTTGTCCAATATATAATAGCTGATATGAACTGATTTATGGTTCTGGTTTTCCATTTTATTATTTTCTGATTTATGATATCCAGCCCTTTGTCAGTATATATTTTAATGTTTGCCTTATCTATTTGTTTGATTTTCATTGATACTTCTATTGGATAGTGAGCCAATTCTGATCGTTCAATCATTTTTAGATGAAATATTAGTTTAGTGGCTTCCAAATTAGTCCAAATCAAATCAATGGTTGAGGAGCCTCTTGTTCCCAAATATGTTAATTTACCTTCTTTACCTTCAGGAATGGGAAGATCACCAAAGCTGCCTGGGGTCAATGCGCCGCTTGCTGCCATGCCTCCCCCAAGACCACTCACTTTAGACCTAGCTCCGTGGGCTGAAATCGGACCTCATCGCCCACACAGACAAAGGAACCACAATCTGTGGCAGGAACTCCGACTGCTGCAGGAAGCATTTTCGTAAACTTACTTGGAATTGACTGTGCTTTGGTGCTGAGTTTCCTCAGCCTGGGACTGTTGGCAATTTACATTTGGTGCCTTTTTTGAATCACTGTCACTTAGTCCTGATTGGGTCCACTGCATGTGATGCAGCCTTGCCTTAGTCCTCATAGAGGCCTGCCCGGGAGCCTCGTGGCTCACTAGAACCTTGTTGGAGCTGCTGCATGGGGAGGAGAGGGAGCTCCCGCTGCAAGTGGGCACCCCCCCAGGAACAGGAAGATTGCCAACGCTGCCTGGGGTCGAGGCGCTGCTTGCGGCCGTGCCTCCCTCAAGACCACTCGCTTTAGACCTAGCTCCATGGGCTGAAATTGGACCTCATCACCCACACAGACAAAGGAACCACAATTTGCAGCAGGAACTCCGACTGCTGCAGGAAGCATTTTCATGAACTTACTTGGAATTGACTGTTCGTTGGTGCTGGGTTTCCTTAGTCTGGGACTGTCAGCAATTTACATCTGACGCCTTTTTTGAATCACTGTCCCTTAGTCCTAATTGGGTCCACCATGCGTGATGCAGCCTTGCCCTAGTCCTCATAGAGGCTTGCCTGTGAGCCTCGTGGCTCACCAGAACCTTGTTGGAGCTGCTGCGTGGGGAGGATAGGGAGCTCCCGCTGCAAGTGGGCACCCCCCAGGAATGGAAAGATCACCAAAGCTGCCTGGGTCGAGGTGCCGCTTGCGGCCGTGCATTCCCCAAGACCACTCGCTTTAGACCTAGCTCCGTGGGCTAAAATCGGACCTCATCGCCCACACAGACAAAGAAACCACAATTTGTGGCAGGAACTCCGACTGCTGCAGGAAGCATTTTCATGAACTTACTTGGAATTGACTGTGCGTTGGTGCTGGGTTTTCTCAGTCTGGGACTGTCAGCAATTTACATCTGGCGCCTTTTTTTGAATCACTGTCCTTTAGTCCGGAAGAAATTGCCCTCCCACCTGCCCCGTTCCCTCCTCCCATCAAATAGTCATTGGCCACACCTCCTTCCCCATAGCACCACCCAGTACTTCACTGTATGTCACACCCCTGTCTTGACTGGGGTATCCTCTGACCTACTTATGCTGAGCCATGTGACAAGCACACGGGCCCTGCTCTTATGTCTATCCCCTGTAGTAGTTTGCTGTGAGGATCTCTGAACTTGCCTAACTGATTTTCTGTTGAAACCTTATATATCACAGTTGAGGAATCTCAGTGCTGGCCTAGTTAATCTGATCCATGGTTGTACTCATATTGACCCTATCAGTGGGGCTCCCTGTGTAACTACATGATTGTTCTAGCCCCCTTTCAGAGTCTACTCCTGTTCTCACACAATTGTGCCCACCCTCATCCATGCCACCATGCCCGCCTACTCTTTGAGCAACCCAGGCGCTGCCATAGCTGCTGTTTTAAGCAGTCAACTCCACTGCTCTGTCCATTACTGGTATTCCACTAGGAACCAGTCAATTGTAAGTAGGGCAATTGTGCACTGCCATGGCCACCTTACCATGTAGTCTCTAAATTTTTGCCGACGCTGAGCCCTGACCATCTTTCTAATCTGCCTCACCATGCTGCTCACAGGACCCTGGCCCCTGGGTGAGAGTTCCTCCCCCAAAGGAAGATCCAGGCTACTGACTGGCCGGCACCTGGAAACAGACTTCACCTCTTCCAACCTCACTGCCAAGGCTGGCCTGCATCCCCTGGCCATTGGCTGTCACGCTGTAGGTTGTGTCTTGGGCCCTGTCATTTTGGTCAAGCAGCGAGGGAAGAAAGCACCTGCTAGAAGTTGTCACAAATGCTTCAGACACCTCAGACATCTCCTATGGCTAGTGCTACTGTCTCTGGCATTGGCAGGGGACATTGAGTCCAACCTAGGTCCCCTCTACTGGACTACTCCAGCACCACTTGGGTGGGAGTTGCACAAAGGACTAAAAATAGTGCATCTGAACATACATAGCCTCCTGCCTAGCATGGCAGAACTCCTTGTCTGGGCCCATCGACACAAGTCAGACATCTTTGGGATCACCGAAACCTGGCTGAAGCCCACTAGCCTGGACTCCACCTGTGAGCTTCCTGGGTATGACCTAGTCGGGGAAGACAGGCCAGGAAAGAAAAAAGGGGGTGGCATTCTGGTCTACTTCAGGAGTCACCTCAACCTAACGGTGCTACCCTCCCAACAGCCTCTCCAGTCTCCCTGTGAGCACCTTCATGCAGTGCTGTTGTTGGGTAACACTAAGAAGCTACACATAGTGTTCGCATACAATCTTCCCACCAGGGGTGTACTGGGGCTGTCCTCACTAGTGGACGCCACAGGTGCTGTGGCTGGGACTAATGAACTCTTGATTCTGGGTGAACTGAATCTGAACTGGCTTGTTGGTAACACCAAGTCATATGACCCTTTGCTGGCAGGCTTATTGCTGACTCAGTTCATTAAGGAACCTACAAGGCAGTCAACCACCAGTGGGTCCAGTTCCCTACTAGACTGGATTCTATCCAATAGGCCTGAGAGGATTACCTTATCAGGTGTCCTCTCTGACTCCATCTCTGATCACTCCCCAGTGTTCTGTGTATGGAAGATTGTCACCCTGAAAATTCCCCACAAAATCATACAGGTCAGGGACTTCTCCAGGTTTGACCCTGACTCATTCCAGGATGATCTCAACTGTACTGACTGGTCAGGAGTGTGGCATTCGCATGACCCCTCCTCTGCTGCTGACCACTTTATCAATACCTTTGGGGCCCTACAGGAGAAGCACACACACCCTCATCAGGAGAAGGGTCGGGGGGCAGGAACCAAATGGTTGCATGGGAGCCTCCTTGCCCTCATGAGGGCCAGGGACAGGAGATGGGCCATTTTCAAGGTCATGCTTGACCAAACCTCTTCCAGCAGTACAGGCAACTTAGGAACGACTGTAAGAAAGCTATACAGGTGGCTAAAAGTGAATTCTGCAAGAGTGCCCTCCAGGACACAGCTAAAGACCCCAGGCGGTTCTGGAGATGCATCAAAAACATTGTAAGTGGCTCCTCCTCGCGTTAGGCCTCTGATATCCTCATCGACGGTGTTAGCTGTAACAATCCACTCTCCATCTCAGCGGCCTTCAACAAACACTTCACAGATCCGTCAGCACTCTCACCTATGCCTCCCCACAGCGGGGCTGGCACTAGCCGAATGAATGCGGCTCCACCCTTGGCCCTGGCCTCCCGGCCACCCCTTCTAATTTAAGGTGGTGTTGGTACCTGAGATGTTGAGATTGCTCTCTGGCCTCTCTCTCCCCACTCCAGTGCAGGAGATGACGGCCTAGAGCCTAAGTTGCTCAGACTGGGGGTCTCTTATATTGCCTCTCCCTGGTCCACATCTTCAACCTATCCCTCTCATCTGGCGTTATCCCTGAGATATAGAAGGTAGCCAGAGTGGTCCCTATCCTCAAACAGGGTAACTCAAGGGTCATAGACAATTACTGCCCTATAGCCATTCTGTCAGGGGTCAGCAAACTGCTGGAAAAGGTAGTTGCTGTACAACTCTCGGATTACATAAAACATTACAAGCTACTGTCCCCGGAGCAGCACAGCTTCAGGAAAGGGCATATTACCTCCTCTGCCCTTGTCTCAGTCACCTCTACGATAAGATCCACGATGGACCAGGGTAAGCTCACTGGAGCCATCTTTGTTGACCTCTCCAAGGCCTTTGACCTTGTGGATCACACCCTCCTCTGTGCTCAGCTGGGGTCACTTGGTACATCCTCCCAGGTCCTACAGTGGTTCTCTAACCACTTACATGGCAGGCATCAAATGGTCAAATTCAACAGGGTGCTCTCGGAGACCACTCCCATCACCTTGGGTGTCCCACAGGGCTCGGTCCTTGGTATCCTGCTCTTCTCTATCTTCATTAATGCTCTACCCTCAGTCACCGCCCACTGCATCTCAGCCCTGTATGCAGACGATCTGGTCTTCCTCGCTCACTCTCGTGACATCGGGGATATCAATCATAAATTGAGTGAGGACTTCAAGAGCATCCAGTCCTGGATCGAGTAATCCCATAAGCTGGTCCTTAACTTCAAAAAAACCCAGGCCATGCTCTTTGGGTCCCGGGCCAAGATAAAGCTTCCTGTGCCTCTCTGCTTGTCGCTGGATGTGATGGCGCTCCAATCCTGGTTGCTACCACCATGAAATACCTGGATGTGTCTCTTGACCTTCAGCTTGACCTAGGACTTCATATCCAGAACGTTTGCAAAATAGTCCACTGTAAATTGGGTTTGGCATACAGGACAAAGAGTAACCTTACCCCTGCAACCTGATTGGCTCTGGCATGGGGGGTGTTCCTCCCCTCCCTTGCCAATGGTTACCTGCTGTTTGCTCACACCTCTAAAGTTCATCTCTCCAGATGGTCTGTTTCATACAAAAACATTTGTCACTTTGCCCTAGCGGCTCCCCGCCTCACCCATCACTGTGATCTGTACAGTAGGCTGAGCTGGCTCTCCCCATCTCACTACTTGGACTTTGTCCTGGGGTGCTTCATGGGTAAACTTATATGGACTGTCACTCCCCCAGGACTAGCTGAGTTTATGGCACCAGAGGCTCCCCCAGTACTCCCTTATGTCCCTGGGCACTGCACGTCTTAAGATATCAGCCATTTGCACTCAAATGGGTGGCAGAGACTTCATCTCGACTGCCCCAGACTCTGGAACTTTCTTCCTGAATGGATCCATTCCTCCCCCTCCCAGGGCTGCCTCAGGTCTTCCCTTTGGGACCACCTGAAACTTGGCTTGTTCCTGTCTCATGCCTCCATGACCCCATGCCTTCACCCTGCCCTTATGCCAATCCACTCAACCTACCACATTGTTTGTGAGGAGGGGCCCCCCTCCCATAACTGTATTTATTTAACCAGTGTCTGCAATGTCTCCATTGATAAGTGTTGCACCTGCTCAGCCTCTTTGGCTAAATGGCGTAACTTAGCACATACATCATCTGTGCTGACTGTAAGCTGACTGTATTTGTACTGTACTGTCCCATGTAACTGTGCCTGCATTTCATTGTAGTTATTATTTGTTCTGTACCTGCACTTTCTGTATCCAATGTAATCTGTACCTGCATTTCAATGTATCTGTACCTGCATTTCCTGTACTCTCACGGGTTGTACCCAAAAATAGGCAATGTATTGCCTAGTGTACCTACCTGGTTACCAAAAGCTAAACAGATAAATAATCTCCTGGAAGACGTCCATTTAGTACAAAAAAATTTAATTCTGATAAATTTGTTTGTAATTCCTTTCCTCTTCCATTACTTTTCTGATCTCTGACTTCCCTTTTAGTAGTTTTAGCTTATTACTTGGTGGTATGTCGCTCACTACCTCTGATCAGGTGCACAACCTGGGTGTTATTTTTGATGATGGTTTGATCCTAAAATCGCTGGTGTCAGCTGTCATCAAATCCTCATTTTAGCATCTGAGGAATATCGCCTGGGTGAAACACCTGGTTCCTCTGGGTGATCTTCCAACATTAGTCAATGCTTTTGTCACTGCCCATCTTGATTACTGCAATTCCCTCTACCTAGGGCTAACTGAGGTTGATATCCGCCGCCTGCAGCTGGTGCAGAATGCGGAGGCCAGGCTTTTGACTGGGACTTCTAGAACCAGTCATATTACACCTGTGCTCCGCGAACTGCACTGGCTACCTGTTTGGTGGCGGATTACCTTTAAGGTTGGTTTACTAACCTTTAAAGCCTTACGTAATCAGGGACCTGGTTACCTGAAAGATCTCCTGGTACCCTACTGCCCCCTCCATCCTCTCTGTTCCACCAAAGAGGGACTGCTGGAGATTCCCAGGGTTCGATTAAAGACATCAGGATCTCGTGCCTTTGCTTTTTCAGCGCCAACCCTGTGGAATGCTCTACCTCATTGGTTGAGAGAATGCCCAACTGTCGATAGGTTCAAAATAGAGTTAAAAACATATTTATTTAGTTTAGCTTTTTAGCTACGGATGATTTGTTTTAATGTCTGATTTTATCTTTACGTATATGGTTTTTATGTACAGCGCCTTGGTTTTGAAAGGCGCTATAAAAATAAAGATGATTTGATTTTGATTTAGTTACCATTGTGTTAATAATGGAAAGATAAGGAATTAAATTGGACTGGCTCCTGATATTCAGCTGTGTTACTGGGAGTCTTGCATTAAAATCTCCCATAATTATTATGGCTGCACTTCCATATTTTCCAATTAAATTTTCAAGTGTAATTTTTAACTGGATCATTAAGTTCTCTGATTTTCCTATCTTGGGTGGAAATATATGTTCAACACCATCAATTTGGAAGAAACCTGTTCTTTTTCCATGGTTATCCTGTTGTTTTTTCTCATAAGTTTCTATTATTTCTATTATGTTATCGATTCTTTTTTTTTCCTGTTCTTTTACCTTTCTTTTTCTATCTCATATACCCTTTTTGCAGGAGAATTCTTGGAGTCTCAGTGCCTTTGATAATTGGTACCATCATCAACTGACAGTATAATAAAACACAGTCTTGATATTATAGACTGGGAAGTCTCATAATATAGACCTCATCTTCTGAAATGGGCAAATGGAAGAGGTGCGACATCCATTTAGTTAAAATTTCTTGTGTTTCTTTCTCTAATTTAGGTTTGCCATGAATTTCCAAAAGATATTCAGTTTCATTTACATTCTGATTAATGTATTTACCAAATGAAACAAATGTATTAGTTGTATCCTTTTTTCTTTTAGTTTGTTCCTTTCGTTCCATTTTCTTCTCCAGATTTCGGTTTTGCAGATGCTTGATGGTCTTGGTCTCCCTCCCATTAAAGTTCTTCTCTTTAATCTCAGTTTCCTTAGTTTGACTATAGAGTTTGTCCTTACTGTAGTGGTGGCTAATCCAGTTTGTGGTTATTTACTCTTTAACTTCCCTTCTCAAACCTTACTAATTATAATTCTCCCTTCATCATTTATTACATCACAATATTCCCCAGAGTCTGCACCTTTGTCCTTCTGGTAGTCTGAGAATTTATTACTTTCCCCTATTTATCGTTTTGCTTTTCTGAACTTCTTTTGAGGGGAATTTAATATAGCAATCACAGTCTTTGTCTTTATCAAATGGGGATGGCAAATAAATTTGGATTGCTTTATTCTCCCTTCGGACATATGAACATAAGAATGGTGTTGGCATATAGGGACCACTTGATCCATCTAGCCTGCCCAAGGTGGCTACTCTCCTCCTCTTTGATTGTTCTAGCCAAGCTGTCCACACTGTCTGTCCCATGCTAGCTCAAATTCTCTTACTGTTTTAGTTGCCACCACCTGTGCTGGCAGGCTGTTCCATTGCTCTAGCGCACTCTCCATGAAGAAGTACATTCTATAGTTGCTCATGAACTTGCCTCCCACTAGTCATAAGTTGTGCCCCCTTTTCTGAGTTCCTTTGTTTTCTTGGAAGAGGTTCTCCATCTTGTTTATTCCCTTGACGTATTTGCACATTTCTATCATGTCACCTCTGTTTCTTCTCTGTCCAAGTGAGTACAACTTCAGTTCCTTGAGCCTAGTTTCATACGTTTAATGGTGCAACCCATGCATCATTTTAGTGGCCCTTCTCGGCACCGTCTCTAATCTGTCTTTGTCCTTTTTCAGGTGTGGCCTCCAGAACTGGACACAGTACTCCAGGTGCAGCCTCACCAAGGATCTGTACAGTGGAATGATTACCGCTTGCTTTCTGCTTGTAATGCCTCTACCTACACATGCTAGGATGCCACTTGCTCTCTGTGCTGCTTGTTCACACTGTTTTGTAATTTGTATGTAATTGGTGATGAGTACACCTAGGTCCATTTCTATTTTTGTTACCTCCAATTGGTGCCCATCCAGTATGTACTTTACTTCTGGGTTTCGCTTTCCTAGGTGTATGACCTTGCATTTCTTGGTGTTAAACTTTAACTGCCATAGTTTTGACCACTCTTCTAGTTTTTTGAGTCAGCCACCATGCTTGTGGCCCCCTCCTGTGTGTCCACCCTGTTGCAGAGCTTTGTATCATCTGCAAGCAGGCATACCTTTCCCTTCAATTCCTCTGCAATATCACTGATGAATATGTTGAAGAGTACTGGGCCCAGTACTAATCCCTGTGGCACATCCCTGGTCACCTCCCCTTTCTGTGACTTAGCCCCATTTACCAAGACTCTGTTTTCTATTCTGTAGCCAATTCCTAACCCAGTTGACTATCTTGTGCCCTAACTCTGTGTGCTCCAGCTTATTTCCCAGCCTCCTGTGGGGGATGGTGTCAAAGACTTTACTGAAGTCTAGGTACACTATGTCCACTGAGCCACCATGGTCCACTGTGTTGGTAACCCAGTCAAAGAAATGTGTCATGTTTGTCTGACATGATCTTCCTGCCATGAAACCATGTTGCCTGGGGTCTAATTTCCTATTCTCGCTCAGGTATTTCACTATTCTCTCCTTTAGTAGTGCTTCCATCATTTTTCCCACTATTGAGGTTAGGCTGACTGGGTGATAGTTCCCAGTATCCTTCTTACTTCCTCCCTTGTGAAGGAGCACCACTGTTGCTGTTCTCCAGTCCATAGGTACTGTGCCACTTTACAGTCATCTACTAAATAATTCTGCTAGTGGTGCTGCAGTTTCTTCCCTTAGTTCCTTCAACACCCTCAGGTGAATTCCATCCGGCCCCATTGCTTTATCAACTCTAAGTTTGTTTAGCTCTTCTAGGACTCTTTCCCTTGTGAAGGGGCTGATGTCTTCCTCACTGTTATTGTGTTCTGACTGCTTTGGTGGAGGACCTATTCCACTGTCCTCTATTGTGAAAACAGAGCAGAACAACCTGTTTAACACCTCTACATTGTGATTATCATCCTCTGTCATCTGGCCATCTTGAGTTATTAGTCGAGTACCCCCCCCCCTTACTCTTTCTTTTCTCTCTCTCATGTACCTATAGAAGGTTTTATCTCCCTTCTTAACTCCCTGTGTCATTTTTTCCTCTGTTTGTGCTTTGGCCCTTTGAATGACTCTTCCTGCCTCCTTGAATTTGTTCCTGCAGTTGTCCATGTCTGCTTCCTTCTGTGGTACCTTGACTTGCTTAAAGGCCCTCTTCTTATCCCTTATTATTGCTGTTAAGTCTCTGGTGAACCACAGCGGTTTCCTCCATCTTTTTGATTTACTGATTTGACATGTACATTGTTCAGTAACTGTTGCTGTGGCCTTCCTAAAATGCTTCCAGTCATATTCCACATCCCCCGTGCTTCCCCTAGTTAGTAATGATTTGTTTCTTGATCTTATCTCTGGAATGTTTGCCCTACGGAAATCCAGGATCTTACTTTTTGTGGGACATATTTCTTCTGCCTTGTTCATTGATAGCCAGATTGACCTGTGGTTGATGGTCCCTAGGTTTACACCCACCTAAACATTTGAAACCCTTGAACATAGTTTTTTTGTGGGTGATAATGTTTTATTAATTTCAGTTTGTATTGCAGATGACTGATTTAAATTTGAATTTGGATTTGGGTAACTCATTTAGTTTATCCAACAGTACCCGATTATGAAATACATCTGCTCTCAAATTTGAGATTTCTTCTTTTAATGCAGCTAAATTTTCTAATATTCCAATATCTGCATAATATTGATTCTTAATCTCGAGCATTTGTTTTGAAATAGTTGAACAGGATATAAAGCCATCCTCATCCATGAAATATTCTTTATTATGAACTGGGTGCCGAGAATCAAAGAAGCTGATTGGCTGAGAGGTCTTCGAAGCCATGATGATATTGGGCTACATCATCATGGCTTCAGAAAACCTCCGGTCACCAGCATCCTCACTTACGCAGTGTGCCTCATCTTGCACAGTGAGAGCCAAACCTCCAGTTTGCTGCTATTAAAAAAAATTAAAAATAAAATAAAAACTCAACTGTGCCCATAACAAAATGCAGCACCACACAAGCTGCTAGGAAGACCGACGGTCGAGCTACCCACAACATCCTCCCCTTGCATTCCCTACACAAATCTTAGCCAACAGCCATCACTCGCAGACCACTCATCGTATCTAACTACAACACAGACTGGCGTGAGACGTGCCTTGAGCTAGTATTTAAAAAAAAAAAAAAACAGTAAAGGATCCCAAACTGGCCCCCAACTTCTTTTTCAAACACTACTAACGTCCAGCCAAGCAGCAGTTTCAGATTTCCGGTGACTTACTGGGAGATGTCCTTCCCATTTAAAATGCTGCTTCCTGCTTGCCGCACATAACGTTTAAAAAAAAAATGCACACATCTTCACTGGCCCCAGACGCAGCACCACGCCAAAGGCAAGAAGAACAGAGTTTACTTCCTAGTGCCAAGAGAGACACATAGTACACCCCCCTTCCAATAAACTCGACTTACAACAGTGCCACCTGCAGTCCAGAGCTCTCCAGGGACTATTTTATTAAAAAGTACTCCTCCACCACCTCAGAAAATAAATTTTCAGAAGGATTTAAATTTTTTTTTAATTTTTTACTGCTAAAACTTGTATTCCAGTTCATAATAGCAATAAGGCACTCCAGGGTGTGGTATATCATGGGATATCATCACTTCTCAGATGGTTGGATGCACTCGACCTGCGCCTCGTGCCCAGCCACCCGAGGCACGACGATATCCCTTGATATACCACACCCTGTCTTGCCTTATTGCTTAATTATACAATGGGGTATGAAAATCCTGTAACCTCATTGGTCAAAACACATTACATGTCCGTGGTATATCCTGTATTATGAACTGGCGATCGTAAATGGAGCAATCTGATTGGTCAACAGCTCTTTAAAGCTGTGATGATATCGAGCTATATCATCACGACTTTAAAAAAGCTCCGGCAACCAGGCTCCTCACTCACAAAATTTCCTCTGTTAGCAGCATTCTCCAGATCCCTCACTACCTTCACAAAAGTCTCCCCACACAGAATGTACTGCAACCAACCACAGATGTAAAAGAAACCAAAAAAATACCCAAAATCAATCCGTTAGTAAGGTGAGGGGCAGCTGCACAGAAGTTATGGTCGGTAACTTGTCACTCGGTTTTGATAGCGGCAGCAGCGAGCGACTGACAGTAATGGATGTTTTTTTTTTTTCTGTAGCAAATAAAAACAAAGCGGGTCTTGAATAACACAAGAGCTGCAACTCCTCCATGTGGTTACTTATCAATGTACTGTCTGTTGTCTCACCCCCGCCAGAAGTGTCTTCTCCACACTGACTCGCATCATCGCCACAGCATTTCAGTATGCAGCTTTTTATTCTTCATTTAAAAAAAAACAGTAAGCTCCACAAATCCCTTACACGCCACTCGTTACCACAAATTAACAGAAACCTCTTCAAAATAGCCACAATTCACATCCGGATGCAATGTAGAGTGAGAGATAAGTTCACAAGGACACAACAGTCCCACTTCTATCAACTACCAATATAATAGCGCCACCTACTGTCTTAAGAACTATTTTATCAAAATGTGACCCTACACCACCCAAAAACTCATTTTAAAATGTTTTTAAACCCGTTGATTTAACTTTTTTAATTTTAAAACTTTAAAGCCAGTTCATAATAGCAATAAGGCACTCCAGGGTGTGGTATATCATGGGATATCGTCACTTCTCGGATGGTTGGATGCACTCGGCCTGCGGCCTCATGCCCAACCACCCAAGGTGTGATGATATCCCATGATACTGTATATCACACCCTGTCGTGCCTTATTGCTTAATTATATTCTATATGGGATTTGTCTGAAATTGTTTTAATTATTTTAGAAGGTTCTGTTTCTAACCCACTCTCCAACTGTTTTCTCTCCAATTTCTTCTCCTTTTACTGTTTCCAATTTGTTCAACCCTTCTATGGTTGTACTTAGTTCCTGAATTATTGCTGCCAATTCAGTTCTCTCCTCCTTTCCATTAGCCTCTTGAATTCCCCTAATCTGCTGTGGTAGTATAATGGGGAGAGTGTCTTGGGGTATTGCAGAATAAAAGAGTTTAGGGCTTTTTTGTAATCTGAGGTGCTCAATGGTGAGAAAACTGTCAAAGTATTCCCAAACTCCCCATCATAGTACCATGCTGTCCTATCAGGTGCAGTAGTGTCCCATCCATAATTTGTTAATGAAATTCCTTCTAACATTTCAATATCAGTTTTATAGGGGTACTTATCGCCGTGGCTTACAAGTCGCATATTCCATTGGCTCCTACTAGCTGGAACTGGCTCTCCATTGGCTGCCACCAGACACTAGATTTTAGGCTCCAGTTTTAACTGTTATCCAGTGTCTCAGCTGCTCATTACAGCTGCCGGCTGTACAGTAGCCTAATATTTTGTCTCGTCTGACCACCCCAACCCCAGCCTCTATTAAATACCCTTCCTCACCCACAACAACTCCCTGGCTCTTCCCTTCTTTCCCAGTTGGTGCCTGTTTTTTTGGCAGTACATTCCCTTAAAGGGACCGCTACATTTCTAAAATGTATACGCACCCACCTGTTGCCTGCTTTTACCAAGGAGCCACACTGCTGCAAAGTATCTCATCACTGTTAAATCCTAACAAGGGTTATTAAGATCTCTGTGCCACTTGCTCTCTCAATAAGGAAATATAAGTTCCCTCTCCTCGTTGCACCTGTGCACCCAGTTAGTTTCTCTTCCCCTTTATCACAAACTGCCCATATTAATCTATTGCTAGTGCACCTGAGTCTAAATTCCAATTTTTATTTCCTTTTCCTTTTCTGTTCTAACCCCAGGATAACTCCCTCCCACCTCACTCTTAGCACTCAGCTCATTTGGTACCCGCCGGCTAATCGAAATGTCTCATCGCATACTTCTACTCGCTGGTCTTGTGCTTATCACCCGACCAACATTATCAGTCACCAAACGTGATGAGGAGATAAACTCGATTATACCAAAGTGGGTCAACAAACCTCCTCTGTGTCTATAGCACTGGTACCTCTACACCTGTTAATGACTTTGGTACCCTTATCAGGATAGGGATTTGTTGCCAACATATCAAAGGTGGTTATTGAGGAACAACCTGGTCAGCCTAATCCTCCTATTATCACATCCCTGGGTTGTCTCACAACAGGATAAACACCAAGTACAACACTCACACCAACAGCCACTCAAAATTAATAACAAACTACTAAAGGTTTATATCCATCACCTAGCCATGATGCTGTTACTCCTCTCAGGTAACATACATCCTAACCCTGGCCTGTCACCCAAACTCAACCTGCATCTTAAGCATAGAGGGCTACTTACTATTGGAACTGTCAACATCTGCAGCCTCCTCTCAAAGCTCGATAATCTCCTCACCTGGGTAACACAGCACAACCTTGATGTGCTATCCGTAGTTGAAACCTGGTTGTCACATAAAATAGCAGAATCCGCCATCTCACTACCTGGCTACACAATTTTCAGATAAGACAGGTTAACCAAGCATGGAGGGGGCTGCGTAATTTACCTGAGGGACAACCTAAAGGGTCTTGCCCTGCCTCTGCCTAGCACTGGTGAGGCAATGCAGGCTCTAGCTGTCAAAGTCCTACTTGGGGCACAAAAACAAAGCTATCACAGTTCTTTCTGCCTACATCCCACCTAAGCATACAGCCCCTGGATTTGCTTCCTTCTTGATTGCCTTGGTTGTCTGAGCCTGAGCTCAGAAGTTATACTGTTCGGTGACTACAATGTTAATTGGCTCTCCCATGAAGCTAACCATTTCAAGGATGCTTTAGCTGCAATTTACTTCACCCAGCTTGTCAAGGCCCCACAAGAATGAACTACAAGACTGGAACAAGCTTACTCTCAAACAGGCCCGAGCACATAACTGGCACAACTGTTCTCCTGGATGGTATCAGTGACCACTCCCCAATCCTGTTCAGGTGGAATAACAACTACTGTATCTCAAACCCCCTCCCAGGACTATAACTAATAGGGTCCTCTTACGAGGTCATCAAGAATCACTGAAATATGACGTTCGCTGTTCTGATTGGATGCCAGTTCTCTCAAGCAGTGATGTTGACCTAGCCCTTGAACACTTTAATATCCTTTTCAATGCTGTCTGCTACAAACACGTGCCTTTTAAAAAGCCTAACGTTAAAGGCAACATAAACCCTTGGCTCACACCAGCCATTCTTAAGCTGTTGGAAAACAGAGACCATCTCTAGCATAGGGCTCGCACTTCAAGTTTGCGGTCTGATATACAGTATTACAAAAGGGCAAGAAATTACTGCACCAGGGCCATCCGAGCAGCATAAAGCCACTACTATAAAGAAGCCCTTTCCCGGTCATGGAACAGCAGCAAGCAGTTTTGGAACAACCTAAAAGAAATCATGGGCAAGGACATTAAAGTTGCCCCCACCACACTTGACATTAATGGTACACCTACCATGGACCCCAAACAATTGCCAATACCTTCAACAGCTCATTTACAGACCTCAGTGGTGTTCTTCCCTTGGACTTTTTCCACTATTCTGCTCCTACTAACCACCCAGATAAACAATCTAAGCCCCACACCTCCCCACCTTTCTACTTCAGATTCATCACGAAGTATGAAGCAAGGAAATACCTCAAAAAGGTATTGGGTAAAGGGAGGTTTAGTGGTGACACCCTGGACCTGAAGTTTGTTTCCCTCACCCTCGAAGAAATTCTTGCTCCACTAACGCACATACTCAACATATCCCTCAGATTCTCCAAATTCCCACATCGGTGGAAATCTGCTGTAGTGACACCAGCCCATAAGAGTGGGGATCGAGCCCAGCATTGTAACTACAGGAGCATCTCTATCCTCCCACCACTATCTAAGGCCCTTGAGAAAATAGTTGCAGACCAACTGAATAAATACCTAGAAAAATATCAGCTACTATGCCCTCAACAACATGGGTTCAGGACAGGGCATAGCACCTCCACTATTCTTCTTGAATTCTTGGGCTTCATACATAAATCCTTGGACCAAGGCCTTCTTGTCAGAACAACATTAATTGATTTAACCAAGGCCTTTGACACAGTTAATCATGCCCTCCTTGCTGATCAGCTAACCAGCCTTGGTCTCCCTCCTGAAACCGTAAAATGGTTTCAAAGCTACCTCCACTGCTGCTCACAGCATGTTAAGATAGAGAATATCCTCTCCAATAGGCAACTTGTCTGCTCAGGAGTTCTGCAAGGGTTCATCATGGGTCCTCTCTTGTTCAGTGTCTTCTTGAATAACCTCCCGTCCTCTTACCAGGGAAAAATTCTTCTATATGCCGATGACGCTGTCCTTTTTGTAAGTGGTCCAGATTCAGTCGCTCTTGAGAGTCATCTTCAAAAACAAACTTTGCTAGCGTAGAAAGATGGTTCAGTAGCTACAACTTAATTATGAACTACAAGAAAACAAAATCAATGCTATTCTCAAGCCCGCAAAGCAGGCATAGACACTACCCCCTTTCTATCGTCAACAATATGGGAGATGCCCTCGAATTAACCCAACATTTCAAATATCTGGGGATCACAATTGACAGCACGCTGTCTTTCTCCAAACACATAGACAATGTTGCAAAAGCAGTAAACATGCACATTGGGCTGCTTTATAGGCACAAACAGAAGCTGACCCAGGAAGCCCTCAGTATTGCTATACATAGCTCAGTGGTCTTCCTCGTTGACTACGGTTTAGCAATATATGGCTCAGCCTCAAAGACATCCCTTAGACATACAAAAACTGCACTAAACAAGGCCTGCCGGCTCCACACAGGCTCACAGCATCTGACTCATGCAAGCAACCTGTATTCCCAGGCAAACTTGTTACAGTTCAATGGGAGATTCCAGTTCCATACCTGCATGCTGGCAAAAAAGCCCACCTGGGACTGCTGTTGTCTGCCTTTCAGGATCTCCTTATTAACAGCATTAACTCTTGCCATACCAGAAGCTCGACCTGCCATCATTACAAGGTTCCTTACTGTTGTACCATCCTAGTCCAAAGGTCATTTGCCTACTGGGTTCCTCTCTGGTTCAACTCCCTCCCTATGGAAATCTCCTCCTTACCTTCCCTGGATTTTTTCAAGCAGTCTCTCGGAAATCACTTAGTCTCTAATACCATCTGTGATTGCTTCCACTAACCCATACCTCCCTCCATTATCCTATCCTCTGTAACCTAACCTCGCATGCCTAGGTATTTAAGGCTCCCACTCTCCCTATATATAAAACGCCATTACACTGCCCCTCCCCTCTTCCATCTCCCCTCCCAAACTCCCTCCTGTCCCCTTCCCATCTATCCTTGACTACTGCGTATAGCCCCTCATTTCTCCCAACCAATATTCAGCGTCCTGTCCCGTACCTGGACAACATAGCTCTCATACCCACCTGATGAGGCCCTGGGCTGACCCCTTCTATATCGCGTCTAACTGTAACAGTCCCTCTCACCCCCTACCATCACTTGTTACACACTTAGCAACTATCATGTAGCCTAGTAATCGGTTCCTAAGTTGCCTGCACTTAATAACGGTTTGTTAAGTTAGTAATAAACAGCTATATATTGTGCTTAATCCAAAATATACACTTTGTTAATTCTCCCCATCTACCAATCCTGTCTGTATAATGTACTTGTATGTCTGACGCAGTACCTACTTAAAGAACTTCTAGTTCATAGGTGTAATCTGAGTGAATAAATAAAAATAAATAAACTTGGATTTGGTGTAATTAAATCCACCTCAGTTATTTCATCCACACTCCCCTTTTCCCTTTGAGGATGTGGAGTAAACAAATGTACAGGGTTACTGATTTGTTCCTTCCATATTTCTGTTATTTCTAATTGTTTAGTGTCTTCATCATTATTTTTTGTCTCTTTCCCTTTAGATCTCCGTTTACCTTCCTTGGGAGTCATTCTTTTATTAATTTGTCTGGACATAATTATTGTTCTTTGTCCTCCATAGTCTTTTCTTTTACAATGGAACTTTTTTTCCCACTTCTAGTTGAGACCATCTTAATTTTATTTGTTTGTAGTGAAGACAATAACATTTTCTTAGTTGTTAACCTCTCTACTTTGTCAGCAGATCTTAAGCTGCACTGATCAGGTTTTCTATACTTTAACACCTATAAATTCAATTAAATCAGCAAATCCCAGAAGGCTCAAATAATCTATAGTCAGATTGGCAGCAAGAAATAAAATAATTAGAGGAATCTAATGCACGTATTACAATCATACAATAAAATAATATTGCTGCTGCTGCTGCAGTTGATATACTACTATATGGCAGAAGCTAGGGCCGTAGTGGCTAGGCACTAATTTTCGCATATACCTCCTAGAAATGGATGCAATGGACTGGAAGGAGGTGGACAGCCACCCCCTGGTTGGAGGGATCCCTGGCTGCTGCAGCAGGTGAAATGACACTGGGATACCATTACACAGGAGCACTATGGTGCACACAGATAGGTGCTGCGATACACATGCATGAGCTGCACAAACAGGTACAGCACACATGCAGGGCCATGCATGACATTGGGCATGCACACACAGAGGCATGAAGCAGGGGTAGGGGAGACAGAGGCACACACCCACACACAACCACACACAGCACCACTCACAGCCACACACACACACACACACACACGTGCCCACAGGTGTGGGTATGTGGGGTAGATCAGATGCATCACACCGGTGCACAGGCGCAAACCAGTGCAAGACTGCTGTCATCATGGCCACACCACACAGCCCAGCAGTTGGGCAACCACGCACACAGGCAGCATGTGATGTGACATACAGGTGCCACATCAGTGGTAGGCTCACACACACCACCCATGTGCACACTGGGCAGCAGCTGCAGACCACAGGCGGGGCGGCCTGCACATCAGGTCCACTGCATGGAACCATGACCACCACGGTCATAAGGGTGGCTGCACCTGGGCTGTTCAGCAGCCACAGACTGTGCATCAGCCATGGGGGTGAGTGCAACAGCCTCCCAGGGTGGGACTATGAATATGTCCACATGGGGGTGTCAAGGTGCCCAAACAGGCCAGCCCCAGGTGTGCCTGGGATGCCAACATTATAGCCCGGCATTGACTGTGCTGGATTCACCCAACGCCACGTATGTGGGGTGGACAACACACTTTGGGGGTCATCTGTGCCCAGCCATGCCCTGTGGCAGCCAGCAGTGTAAAGCCATCTGAGATCACAGTAGCATTTCAATCCAGGGATACAGTCATGGTCTCCTGCATGCACTGCATCCCCGCCAGGATCTGCACAGTGCCTCTGTCTTACTGCTTGGCTAACTGGCTCACCTCCGCACGCAGTGCATGCACCCCAGTGGTGAGCAGCACCTGTTGCTGAATGGATGCCAGCAGCAAATGGGTGTGCTCAGCTAGTGGGTCAGCATCCTGGGGTTCCTGGGCTGGACGCCAATCCCCATGTGGTAACCGGCCATGCTGCACAGTCCCCTCTCTGGTCGATGCTGCACAGTGGTGTCTCCAGGGGGATTGGGCATGGCAGGCACACCAGTGGTGGACCTTGTGTCTGGCTGCCTGGTGGCACCCGCAGCCTGCTGCTGTTGCCCTTCCAGCTATTGCATGCCACTCAGCACCTGCACAGCTGCACCACCTCCATCGCAGGGCACAGCCAGGGCAGAGCACATGGCTGCACCCGCAGCGGTGGCAGGCAGCTGTTCCACCACTGGCAGAGGGCTAGGTGTGCTGCCTGTGTCAGTAGCCAGCAGGGGTGTCTCACCCATAATGGTGATCATGCTGTCCAGGATGAGCTTGATGTCATCATCAGTGTCGGATCCCACCCCAATCTGTGTCTCTGCGCAGAGGACACGAGGGCTGGCATCCTTCAGAAACACATCCAGGACCTTGTCTGACCCCAGGTCCAGGAATTCACCTGCACAGTGGTGGTGAGCTGCAACCAGTTGGGCCCCCGGATGCCCATGGAGGTGGATGGCTGGTCCTCCGGAGATGGTTCAGCATCCATGGCTGCTGCCGCCGACAGCACCCTATCATCTGCACGGAGGTGTGCTGGTGCTGCAAGAGAAAGAGAGGTGTGTTAGAGATGCACTGCCCACATGTGCCCCCCCCCACACTGCCACTACATGTGTCCTGCAGCATGGCATGCACATAGGTGCACACACATGCACATGACATGCATGCCGGCTACATGCAAGCCAGTATGGCCATGTATGCACCCTCCATGCCCCCAGCTGTACATGGCTGACATACTTATCATGCAGTGATGGGCTACCACCTGTCTGGAATCCATCTCCAGGCACACCCTCCACTGTGCTGTGGTGCATGGTGGCTGCCAACTCCTCCTGCGCCACGAGCAGTGGTGCATCTGCAGGCCCCCCCCGGTGGCATTTGGGGTTGCATGGATGGCTACCACCTTCTCCTTGATGTGCTTCTTGTCCATACCCCCTTCTTCCTGCACTCCTGGGCTGACAGCTGGTGGCTGCTCTGCTAGTTGTCGCATGCTGCCACCTCCTCTCAGGCCCCAGCCCTGGCCTGTGGTGTGCCCGTGGTACCACTGAAAAGGGGCTCTCTGTCAAGGTGGGCATCAAACAGGGCCTCTGTCTCCGCCTTTGTGAAATTTGGCCTGCGCTTGCAAGCAGGCTCATGCTCCTCATCGTCCTCAAGTTCCAACATATCGCTTCCTGTGGACATGGACAGCACAGTGCATCAGTGGCAGCATCATCAGGGATTGACACATTTCAAAATGCCATGCTAGTCCAGGACAACTGGCCCTGTCAAAAATGGTAGTCCCCGAGTTACGAGTGGTAGTCCAGTACATTTCAATGTAAATTTTAAAATGTTGCATAGAAATTATATGCCATTTACATTCTGCCTGGTGTGACAATGGCAACGCAAAGCCCAGCTCTTGCTCTCTTCTTGTATTACTGCTGCTACTGTCCTGTTCTTATTTTTAGTTTTTATTTATGCAGTTTGTTACATTTCTGTGTGGGGAGGCAGTATAGCACAGTGGTTTAAGGCTCTGAGCTACAAATATGGTAACATCCTGCAGACCAGACCTGGGTTTAAATCCCACAGCTTCCACTTGCATACTGTGAGACCCTGAGCAAGTCACTTAACTTCTCTGTGCTCCCAGGTTGCCCATGTAAAAAAAGCTTTCAGCTTAGTGTGCTACTCCTGGTTAAACAACAAAAAGCACAGCTCTTAGGTTCTTCTCTTTTTACTGCTGCTACTGTACTGTTCTTATTTTTTATTTCTTAGTTGGCAATTAGTTACACTTCTGCATGTTGCCCTTTACTTTCTGCTTGGTGTGGCAATAGCAGCACAAGCTTTCTAGGCAGCAGAAAGCCCAACCCTATCTCTCCTCTTTGCCTCATTAACTTTTGCTGCTCCTTCTTCGCCTTCCTGGTCCACCCTTCCCCCACTGGTATTTAATTTATTATGTTTTAAACGTCCACAGAAGAGTAGCAAACATAAAGTCCCTCACAGTCGCCAATTTGGTTCTCCAACTCCTAGTTAGGCCTTTTGATTTTAGTATTATACTCACTCTCCTTATTTATTTAGGCTGTTTTTTGTTCATTCACTCTCTTCACACTTTATTTGTAGTAATTATGGTTTATGCCCTCTTCTGTTAGTGAACACAAAAGCCCAGCCATTCTCACTAATATTTATCCTAAGTATCCTTCCTTATTTCAGGCTTCTTTTTCTTTTTTTGTGTACTGGCAAGAAGAGTTAGATAAGGAAGTCTGCACTCTTAATGAATCCAACCTTGATGCAAGCTGCCTCGACGGTTCCCTCCCTTCCCCACCACCACTAACCACACCGACAGTCACTCTCACCCTCCCTCAGTAATTCTCTTCCCCACTCTACTTTTTACAGCTCAAAAAATAATTTAATTTCTTTTTTGCTATACACCATATTCAACAAACCACTTGCATCAGGCAGCGGTCTTGGTCAGTTAGGACTAAAATGCAATAGTCCTCCCACCAATGACCAACAATGATTAACACGTCCTTTCTATTCAAAATCAAAAAGTGAGTGAACATGCCTCCAATCTACCCTCCACCCACCAAGTTACCGCCTCAGACATTGGACATCCCTTACTGTGGGGAGCCTTACTGATGATTAGCTGCCACACCTTGATGATTAGCTCCTCAGTTCCCTCGCAGTTGCCGCTCACTACCGCATTGTATTTGCTCACTCTCAGACAGTACAATTATCAAAGGAGTGCCACTCCTCCGGTGTGTCATATGACCACCAGAATGGCTGGAACAGTGAGCACCCTACTGGAGGAAGCTGGTACTGCAACATAAACTTGTTTTAAAGTTTTAAGCAGTACTTGCCAGCAGACAAGCACCTCAGCCAAAAAATGCTTGTCCCTGACTGAGCAATGGTAGCCCGGGATGTCAGGCTATAGGATTTGTTGAACCCTGAGCATCACCTTGTTCCATCCCACCCTGCTGTGCTGGCTGCTCCCAGTGAGCTGCAGCAGCATGTACAACTTACACCGAAAGGATGCAGTACTGGTCCATGACCTGTGCTGTTCCATGGCTCTTATATAGTGCAAACGCATGCAAATGAGCTTTGGTGCAACTCTAATGGCATGACAATGCCCCCAGTGCACCACGCATTGGCTGATGAGTTCATTTGCATGTGGCATCTGAATATCACAATTTTGTTCCGTGCACAATGAGATTGCTCTGGAGCAAGTCACAGCACAATGTGCATGCATGATGCGCAGGCCCACAGTGCGCATGTGCCGAATGGTATAATGGTGTCAATCACGCACTGTGCACCAACTGCATGATGGGGGCCATAGAGCATAATGCACCAGGCCTATTGAGCAAGTGCACACTGCACATAGGCAGGTGACCCCTGACCTCTGGGTCACTCACCCACCCAGTGTCCCCACCTAGCCATGCCCATGCCTTGCATCTCCAAGACTGTGTGATGGGTGGACACAGTGCATGTTCCCTCACATCAAGCATCTGGTGAATGTCATTGCCACGTGCGCTTACTGCCACCATTTTGCTCACTGGCTTCATTTCACAGCATGGCACAGTGACGGTCACTGCGAGTACAGTACTGGATGCAGGTCAAGCTGTTCAACCTGGTCACAAGTGTCCACCCCCACACACCCCACCTGTTTGCCCAGGTACCCCTGCAGCAGCCAAGGATCATGGTGTGGCAGGGGATTGCTGCCACACTGCAGTAGCAGACTGGGGTGGCCAGGATGGGGGGCAGTGCCACTACAGGTATGGTGACCTTGTGTGGAGGGACCCAGAGTGCCTGAGGTGGCTTGAGGTGCATGTCAGGCATGGTGCTGTGCCACAGCCAGGTGAGTAGGCCTATATTGCATGTGTGCCCTGGTGCTGTACTGTGGTGTTGGCTAGGCTGCCTGACATGCCCTGCAAAGTGGTGCACTTCCATCATATGAATCATGGGGTGGCATTGCCAACCACTGCTTGAATTGCAATGCAGCTGTGTGGGTCATGTCGGGCAGGTGCTCACCCTGTGCACAGGGGTGGAGGTGGTGGGCAGCTGCTGTGGATGTTTACTGATGTGTACCTGTCTATGTTCCATTCACAGGGCCTGAGAATTTCCAGAGGGCGGCGGCAGCAGCAGCAGGATGACAGGCCACACTGGGCCACAGAGGTGGTGCAGGAGCAGCTCCGGTACCAGTGGGACCATGGAGAGCAGGTAGGCACTGTCAAGGTCCTTCGCACAATACATGGTGGGTGGCAGGGGTGTGGGTGTGGGCATGGCTGCCTGTGCCATGGCAGCTGTGTGTTTTGCACTGTGCGTGGTGCTTGCCACTGTGGTACAGCCATTGGATACGTGTGCCAGCTGTTGGTGGGGTTGGAGTGTGCCTGGCTGCAACTGACACTGCTGTGGTGCTACCGGTGCACTGTGCCATGTGACTGCCATTGTGCAGTCAGGTGGCCATTGTGCAGTGGGGACCACCTCTGTGCACCATCATGATGTGCCATGTTGCTGGCAGATGTTGGCCCACCCCTCTGCAGGTGGCCGGTATGGGCCCTCCAAGGGTGTGTGTGCCTGTTGCCCATTCTGCACTGTGGGTGGACATAGTTCCTTGAGACATTGCACTGATCATCTGTCCTGTCCCTTGTCATAGGTGTCCAGTGACAGAGATGGAGGTCCGTCCACTGCAAGCTGCTCCAGCAGCTAATACTTATAACGTCAACAACAATGGAGGCTGTCCTGCAGGTTTGCCACCTGCTGCTGGAGGATAGGAAGTGGTGAGGGCACCAGGGTGGCAGGCCATAGCCACTGGTGAATGGGCCCCAGCATTCCTATTTCCCCTGCTGTACCCCCTGAAGTCCCCCAACCCACTGTACAGTCTCTGTTCCCTGTCTCCTTCCCTCACTTTCCCACCCCCTTGTTGATGTAAATAGTTTGATTTTGCAATATATCTTTTTTGACTTACCTGCCTGTGTCAGTGTCGGCTTTGCAGGTGGCTTGAGGAGCCATGCTGCAGTGGTCCAGTGCCTGTGCATGTGGTGTGCATGTATCAGGGTGCGTGTTGTGCTTCTGTGGTTCACTGCTGTGTATTGTGGTGTGTCCCTCCCCTCTGTTGGTGGCTGTGCCTTGGGGTGCCCATGGGGCAGCTGTCTAGAGTGTGTGGCGAGTGTGTGCATGGTGATGGCACACAGCCATGGTCTTTGGTCAGGTACTGGGCACACACTATGTTGGGGCCCCTGCTTGGTGTTGTGTGGCCTGTCCTGTGTGGTGTGCCATGCTATGTGCCTCCCAGTACATTCTGTGCCTACTGTGTGGGCCGCCTGTGTGGCATGTGTGTGCTTGGCTGCATGGTCCTGGGTGTGGCCCGCTCTGGTCTGGGTGTGTAGGGGGGCATGGCCTGCAGCCTGTGGGGGGGCTCCCTTGGTGGCCCTCTATTGGCCATTGGCACCTCCTGTTGCCTACTATTTATGCCACTGTTGTGTTCTGGGGGGGTCTGGTTGCCTGTGTGCACCCTGCTGGGTGTGGCCTCCTGAGGCCAGTCACTGTGCTTCCCTGGCTCTGTCCCTGGGTCTCTTCTCTGTGCCATGCCCCCTCTATTGTTCTGCTGCTCTGCTCCCACAGTTGCGCTGGAGCATCTCTTTCTGCACCATGGAGCAACTGTGTTTGCACCATGGTGCAAGCCTGGTTGCACCACTGCACAACTGTGCCATATTCAGCTGGGTTGCACTGGCACAATGCGGCTGGCGCAACCTCTGAATATGGCTCCTGTTGCACCACGGCACATCAGATTTGTGCTGTGCTGGACTTGCGCTGGCTATTGGTGCATTTCTGAATATCTGGGCCCATATGTATAAAATTTAGACACCCTAATTTTAGCATATACCTCCTAGAAATACATACTTGGTTATTTTCTATATTTTTCTACTCAAATCTGAAAAACAGCTGCTGCTAGAAATAGCTCCAATATCACAGTAAAGAGCTATATTAAACAAATGCTGCAAAAGTACTGCAAATTACTATAACAAAGTGCAGAGTGCAAAGTGCTATGCCAGAGTATACAGCTGACACAACTTCAAAATAGGTTTAGATGATTCAGTTGATTCAGTTATCTTTGATAATTCAATATCAGTCAACCTTAAATCAGCCTTAACTATCAAAGTCAATTTGTGCAACTTCTTTCAATGATAAGGAAGAAAAAGCAAACCAGGGTGTTCTGATGTTGAATTCCAATATTGGTTGACTGCAGATAAAGTTTGAATAGAAGAAAGAAGGAAGAGTCTAAGTTTCCACATTTACTGCTAATCCAGCAGACCCAAAAGTCCCCACATGCACCAACAGGCATAGGGTTGTCCTAGCTCTTTAACTGCTGGAATTTTAGATTTTGAGTTTGCAAAGTCTTGCAGCTCCATAATGTGAGCAGCCATGGGTAACCACTGTAATAAAAGTAACAAGCCCAAGTAATAGTAAACAATATTAACTGAATAGTACCACAAAAAGAATTTAGCACATGGTAAAAACAATACCCTTAAACACAACAGTGTGATGGTCATACAACTACAGTATTATAACAATGTTTTTATCAGTAAAGTCTCCCGTCTTTATTAAAACCAATTTTGAGTTTGATCTAAAATATTTCCTAAATTACTTTAAAACAATCACTCTCCTTAAAATTCTAGGATTCACAATAATTGTCCTCTAGCCTGGCTGACTTAACAATTATGCTGCTACAGATGATATGTTATGTAGTCAATTATTTATTAATTTACTTACTCGCTGATTGCTGTTCGGATATCCCAAATTACAAAGTTGAAGCCAGGCAAAGCAAAATAAAGTAGCAAAGGGAAGTCAAATAAGGGTCCAAAAGAGCCTTGTGTTATCATTCAGGCTTGAAATGGCTCCTGACTCCACAACACGTATCTCCTGCAGTAGATAAAGGCATATCTGCTAGAAGAATGCCACGCATGCACTTCAAGGCTTTCCCAATTCATCAATCAATCAATCAATTAATCAATCAAAATCTTTATTTATTCAGGTGAGACATAGTTGAGCAAGCTCATTTGCAAGATGGACCTGATACATAGACATACAAATTAAGTGCGGTACACTCCAAACAATGTAAAGAACTATACAGATTCAAACAATACAAGGAACACATAGGCACAATAAATGATTAGGTACATAGACATTGTTAAATAAATGAGTTCAGGATGGTACTGGCTATGGAACCACCCCAGGTACAGGGTGGATATGGCTGTACCATGGACTGAAGGGTGGCACATGAGATTGTCAAGTCTGCCCACTGGAGGGTCGGGTGGGCAGAAGATACAGGGGAGTAGTGGTGATGAGGCCACAAGGTGGGTGATGGGGATTGCAATGTGGAAAGACAAGTGTGGGTGGGGAGTCTTAGAGCCGGAGATTCCGGGGAGAATAGTATGGATGGTGTCGTCTAAACCACAGCCAGTCAATGTGCAGGATATTTAGTGGAGGTGAAAACATTTACAGATTTCTTTAACTAAAAGGCCATAGAGGGTCTTGAAGGAGGATATGCTGATCGGGGAGCTAAGCTTCAGAGTTCTTTGTACAGTATTCCATAGGGATGGTAGCGCAAAACTTATAGCCATTCTCCTGAGATGTGTTTTTAGCCTGGGTACCTTAAAGTAAATAAAGGATGAGCTTCTCAGTACAAAGCTTCCAGATTTGCAGAGCAGGAGACAGAGATGTAAGGAGGAAGTTTCTTGGTGATGGCTTTGAATGTCCAGATTAAGGCATTTCTATTTCTTCTGAAGTGAAGGGAGGGCCACCCCACGGCTGTAAAGAGAGCACAATGGTGGGTGGCATTAGGAAGACCAGTGATGAATCTCAATGTCCTGTGGTACAACGTATCCAGTCTAGCAAGGTGTGATGCTGGGCAGTTGCTATAAAGGAAGTCAGCATAGTCGACCAGGGAGAGAAATATGGTTTGAACCAGCTGTCATTTGGCATTGCTAGTGAGGTAGTTAATCCTAAAAAAGAGACCAAGCCTTTGTCTTAATTTCTTTAGGAGGTCTTCGATGTGGTCCATAAAGGAGAGTGTTATTGAGCCATACTCCTAGGTACTTGAACTTGCTAACAAATTCTAGCTTTTCACCCAACATTGTACTAATCTGTGGGACAGTGCTGGCAGTGGCTGGGTTTGCATTCAGTTGGAAGGGAGAAAACAGCATAGCCTTAGTTTTCTTAGTGTTTAATAACAGTTTTTTCTTGAGGAGTTGGGTCTGGAGAATGTTGAACTCCGATTGTAAGTCTTTGCAGGCTGTTTCGGGTGAGGGGCGACTAAGGTAGAGGATCGTATCAACTGCGAACAGGTGAATTCTGGCTTTGGTTATGTTCATATCAATGTTGTTCACACAGATCGCAAACAGTAATGGACCCAGGATCAAACCCTGAAGGACCCCTCTTAGCAGAGGTTTAAGGGGGGATAGTTCACCATCTGACTTAACTTGCTGCCACCGGTCAGAGAGGTAATCGGCGAACCAGTGAAGGGACAGTGGATCCAGACCTAAGGACTTGAGGGAGGAGAGGAGCAGTACGTGGTTGACAGTGTCAAAAGCCTTGCTTAAGTCTAGAAACACAGCACAGACAAAATTCTTATTTTCTAGGTCCCGGAGCCAATCGTTGGTGACTTTAGCTGGGGCCGTGATGGTGCTGTACTGTGCTCTAAAGCCTGATTGCATGGGATTTAGAAGGTTCATAGATTCTACATGTTTTTAGTTGCTTGTTTATAATGTTTTCCAGTAATTTGGACAGCGTAGGTAGCAATGAAATTGGTCTGTAATTGTTTAGGTCACAAGGGTCCCTGGATTTGTACAGAGGAATGACATGGGCTGTTTTCCATAATAATGGGAGGGTACTGTGGGATACAGAAAGATTGAAAAGGCGGGTAATAGGTGCGGACAAGACATGGAAGGCGACTTTTAGAAAATAAGGATCCAGAGAGTCAGTGCCTGTGCTTTTCCTAAAGTCCAATTTTAGTAGAAGTTCCTCAACCTCCTTCACAGAGGTATGCTGGAGGAAGAAAACTGAGTTGGAAGGAGGAAGTTCCAAGCTTTGGGGAGCCAATTGGGAGTGTAGGGAGTTTGCAGGTGAATTGTCAAAAGCAAGGCCAGCAGTGGTGAAGTGGTTGTTGAAAGCATCTAGGATTTCCATTTTGTCACATATAGTGGCGCTGCCAGCAGTGATCTTAGCAGGCAAGGAGTTGACTATGGTATGACCAGAGATGTCCTTAATAGACTTCCAAAATTTGGAGGCGCTCCTGGAGCCGGAATCCAGCTCTATGCGGAAATAGGAAGCCTTAGCATCTCTTGTGAATTTGGTGCACTCATTCTTGGCTTTCCTAAAGTTGCACCAGTCAATAGGATTTTTTGTAGAGTGTGCTTTTTTCCATAGCTTGTCCCTATTCAATAAAACTGATTTGAGTTCAGGTGTGAACCAGTGACAGGTTATTCCCCTTACCTTGGTTTTTACAAGTGGTGCATGTTTATTTGGAGCCGCAGTCATAATTTCGGAGAAGATCTCATAGGTCAACTGTACTGACTTAGCCAGGTAGAAGACTTGCCAATGCACAGAGCATTTCAGCTCCTCAAGGAAGGCAGGCAAATCAAAGTGATGCCTGTCCCTTTTAAGGGTGAACCTGGGCTGGGTGGGTGGGTTCTGAACCAACCTTATGCTTGCAATGATACAATGATCACTAAAGTCCATGAAAACTCCTGCATGGGAGAATAGGTGCGGTTTGTTTACTAGAATGACATCCAGCAGGAGACAGGCAGGGGACTTTTTGTTAGGACGCGTAGGTTCTCCGATGAGTTGTGTTAGGCCATGAGCATCGCAGAACTCCTTAAGGGGTGCAGTGGTGTGGGACAACCAGTCGAAGTTTAGGTCCCCAAGGATAATTGCTTCAGGTGGGCCAGTCTCGATGACATTGGTTAGGTGGGTAAGGATTTGGAGACCAGCAGATGGAGGTCTATAGCAGCCTATGACACATAGTGCAGATGATGAGGATATCTCCAGCTTTAAGGCCAAGCATTCGAACTGGTCATCTCAGACTCCTGCTATGACTCGCTGAAGCAAGTCAGTTGCTATTTAGTGTTACTGCAATCCAGCTCAATATAAATCCAGAAAACACTTCACACATGATTGTTTAAATTGATAGCAATATTTGAGCTTCCAAGTCCTTAAGGCTCCTAGGTCCTCAAAAACCCACACAGCAGTAAATGAAAATAAAAATAAAGTGATATTTCAACACAGCAGATTTTAACACAGGTACATTTCACACATTGAGTTTTAATTTCAAACTGGATATCCTAAGCAATCCAAATAGCAAAAAAGCAGTATGTAAAGAATGGAAGAAAGAAAAAAAAAATATACAGATTTACACAAGCACTGCTGCCATTTTAATAACTATAGCAGGAGAGCCCCTGCAGCTCATACACAACTAGCTTCACTCGGCTTGACATGATCTATACTAATTATATTCTCTGGCTCACATAAAGAGAAATTAAGAAAATATAAAGAAATTGGGGAGGTAGAATGTGTAAAATATAGTTTCTCTTTTAAATCAATTAAGTCAATTGAGTTTTGAGTCCAACTGTGTTGCTTCGGAGGGTCTTCCCGTATTTTCCACCTACTCCACCGAGCAGACTCCTGGTTTTGGGAATGAAAGCACAGAATGGCACGGTTCAGTTGAGAAAAATGTCAGCACTAGAAATTCTGGAAAGAACACAGATGGTAGGCTGCTACAGCAGGCCCTCCCTTACTTACAAAAACTTTACACCAGAGTGTCATTCAGGCAATGATGGCATACCTATTGTAAGTAAAAGGTGAGAATGTCAGTGTTCCTGCTAGTCTGCATCTCCTCAGCCAGATCAGAGTGCAGCTGTGCAGTCCTCTTGTCACCAGATGTCGATAAATAGAGTCAGCAGCAGCCCTGGGTATGTACGTACTGTAGGCGAGGTGCTTTGCTGTTTGAAGGGGAGTGTGCAAAGCACCCCCCTACTGGTCGATGAATCATCCATACCCTTCTGTCAACAGAAAAGGCAAATGCATTTTCTGACATAAAAGCAGGCCTGTGACTGCCTTCTGCTTGAACTAGTAAGGTGATGTCCTTGGAAATATGGCAATAATAATATAAAAACAAAGATAAAAGATTTAGTCATTTCCTTTTGAGTGAAAATGAAAATTTTGCTGCATACCAAAACTGTGACAAAATAATACCTCAGTTTTACCTAGAGATGTGTGAAGCTGGCAAAAGTCTCTCCATGAATTAATTCACAAATTGTACCCAATTTGCAAAGCAAAATTCACTAACTTTGCTAATTTGCCCAATCATGAATGGTCATGGATGAAATTCCACACTTCACGGCACAAAAATCCCTGGTGTCTAGAGACCCCCCCACTCTGATCACCTGCTCCAATGTAAAAAAATATACATTTTATTATCATTTAAATCCCTGGTGTCTAGTATCCCCACATCCCCTGCCAATTGCCAGCCCCAATGTAAAAAAATTTAAATTATCATTTAAATCCCTGGGGCCAGGTATTTAAAACTTTGCCCTGGGGCAAAATTAACACTGCCCAGTGTGCTAAAATAACCCAGAAGCAATAGTCCACTACAGTACAAATCACTTTAAACTGTTCCTTCAATGAGTTGCTTTAGCATTTCTGACTGTTGCATAAGTGTTGCTGCATCCAGCACAAAGTCCTGCCAAACTGTTTCTTAAGAGTTAAAACTCAGTTTTGCATTGTGAATGGACCGCAGATGCTTTCCAACTGAGTTGCAAAAATATTTTACAAATGTTGCTCTTGAGCTGGTTAAGCATTGAAAAACAATGCAATGAGTTGCCAATGCATTGCCAACTGTAGCAAGCTCTGGCAGAGCCACTACAACTGTGAATGCATTAATTAGATAAGGGTGTTTCATGGGCTTAAACATAAACATTTATTTATTTAAAAAATATCCGATTTACAAACCTTTGAGTCAGAGACTCATTTACAAAGGCACCTCGTCGAAACTAATACAAAGACAGCACAGTTAACAAATCAAAAAACAATGGATCAGAGAGCAGACAGTTATAACAATCATTCACTGGAGATACATGGGTAGCAGTAGATAAACAGATTATATAGTTTAGCCACACAGGCACCACATCAAGAAGACCAAAGCAGTTCAAACAATATATAATAGCTAAAGCAAATAGACATCAGGAGTCAAAGAGAAGACCAGAGTGTTCACATGAAGGCTGTTGCATACATTAAGTGAATCAAAGTACAGTACATTGAGAAAGGGCATATTTAAGCAATGAGGCACAACAGGGTGTGTGTTATCATGTAATAACGTCACTCCTGGGGTGGGTTGAAGCCCAGGAGTGACACTATTACACGATAACACACACCCTGGAGTGCCTTATTGTAATTATACAATGGCTTGTTGTTATATACAGAATAAAAAATACATTTTAAAGGATGTTTTTGCTAGTGTGAAAAAATATTTCTTAAGAGAAAATGCAAGGAATGATCCAAATCCAAAGCTACGGTGATGTTATTGTGTAATAACATCACTGTTTCAATGGGTCAGCAGCCAATCAGCTTATTACATTTTTCCTTGCCATTGTATAATTAAAAATAATGCCACCATCTGCATTACAGTTACCTATATGTTTTGCATTTTATTCTATGCACTGTTATAGCAATCAACTCAACAGAACCAGGCCATCATATACATGAAGGTACTGTACCCTAACTGAAAACACTACTGAGACAACTGTATATTGTGACAAGGTGGAAGATAAACACAATGTTGAGACAAGTTTTTGAAGACATTTGATGTGTTTAATTGTTTTTTTAAGAGACTGATATACAGTTCACACACAAAATTCATATACTATAAAAGTGCATGTGCCCAAATGCCAATGTAAATTCAATACATTTCATTGCAAGCTGTTCTCTTAAAGGAAGATATTACTATATACCACCTAAAAATGGGCAACAGGTAAATGTAAACTGGGGTAGGTGTGTTATTGAGGGTATTGCATAGTTTATCTTTTATTGCTACTCCACCGGATCAGCAATATTTGCACAAGCTGTGCTCAGTCCAGATTTTACAACTCTGGCCTGGGTCTGGTGATCTGGGTTTTACCCATATCCCACTACATGTGGCTTAGTGATATACTGTACAGATGGCTGCAACATCTAACCAATTGAAGGCTGAAGTTTCAGAAAATCATTATGTTTAAAATACCAAGACTCACTCTCTGCCCCATCACAATTAATCCTCTGCCAAAGTCATGCTTAAATATTAGTTCTTCTACATTCATACCACTAAGCTTTTAATGCCAACATGCCACTTCTGCTGTTATGAGCTCCCCCATCCATGAAGTCCCATTCCACTTGAGTCAACCTCCCACCCCCAAAACCAGGTAATTTTCCAGGGAGCAGCTCTTTACACCATATCAACTACATTACTGCTAAACTCCTTATTTGTAAAGATTTTGTTGAGAAATGTTTGTTGTAATATATCCATGATCAGGATAAATTAATTTGTAAAAGAAACCAAAATCCCCATTTACCAGTTCATTGAATCACAATAAAGCATGTTATGAACTTATCAGATTCAGTACTGGGGCCGGTCCTTTTTAATGTCTTTATAAGTGACATTGCAGAGGGACTGGAGGAGAAGGTATGTCTCTTTGCAGATGACACAAAGATCTGCAACAGGGTTGATACTCAAGATGTGGTGGAAAGGATGAGAACGGACTTGGCAAGGTTGGAGGAATGGTCAAATGTATGGCAGCTTAGATTCAACGCAAAGAAGTGCAAAGTAATGCACCTGGGAAACAAAAACCCAGGGCATGAGTACACAAATGGGGGGGTGAGATACTGACAACAACAAAAATGGAAAGAGACCTGGGGGTAGTCACATCAGATGACCTAAAGGTGGGCCAGCAATGTGAGAAGGCAGTAAGGAGGGCTGGGGGATACTGGGATGCATAGGGAGATGCATCACCAGTAGAAAACAGGAAGCTGTTGGCCCTCTGTACAGACAGTTGGTAAGACCACATCTGGAGTACTGTGTACAGTTCTGGAGACCCCATCTCTGCAAAGACATAGACAGGGTGGAGGCTGTTCAGAGGAGGGCAACCAAAATGGTGCAGGGTCTGCACCAGAAGACATATGAAGAAAGACTAAAGAAGCTTAAGATGTATAGCCTTGATGAAAGGAGGGAGAGGGGGGACATGATAGAAACTTTCAAATACCTCAAGGGAATCAACAAAGTCCAAGAAGGTAGCATCTTTCAGAAAAAGAGATGTGCAAGAACAAGGGGACACAATTTGAAGATAGAGGGGATGGCTCAGAGGTAATGTGAGGAAGTATTTCTTCACAGAGAGGGTTGTAGATGCATGGAACAGCCTTCCTGAGGAGGTCATAGAGTCAAACACAGTGGGGGAATTCAAGAATGCATGTGACAGACATAAGGCAACTCTAGTGGAGGTAGGAGGAAGTAGGCTGTTGGTTAACTAGAATCTTCAGCTTATCCATTAGGTAGGGAAATGGGCAGACTAGGTGGGCCAAGCGGTCCTTATCTGCCATAAAATTCTATGTTTCTATGTGTAACCTACAGTAAGTCCAACAGAAATTAGACACACAAATGCCTACATATTTTCAGGTGAAGCAAATGTGGTTACTATCATTCATTTGTAAACACCTATAGTCACAAATTGCAAGTTAAGATTTATTAGAATATAAACCATAGTCCAGCCCAGAACTGTCTGACTGAGAATGAAGTTGGTATATTATTTGGAAAAAGGCAAGACTGGGGCTCTTGCTATGCAATGTCCTACAAAGAGGCACACTGACTGCTCTTAGGATGGTGATGTCAAATGGCTTAATGAGGTGTTGTGAGGGGCCTAGGGGAACTTTTTATGCAGAAAGTTCTGACTGCTAGAAGATAATGAGTTAACTTTCTGTGGGCTCCATTAATTCATCAAGCCAGAGGAAAAATAGTGCTCTAAAACTTCCTACACACACACACACACACACACACACACACACACACACACACAGGCAGTGTAGTAGTGAGGCTTCAGTGGAGGAATCTATTTTTAACACACTATTATGTTGTTTGGTAGCAGAGATGAAATCAGCCCTTTTCTGAATGCAATACTTTACTGCTGTTCCACTGGATCAGCAATATTTGCAGAAGCTGTGCCCAGTACAGATTCTATAGTACTGGTCCTGGTCTGGTGATCTGGGTTTTACCCATACCACACTGCATGTGGCTTAATGTTATATTGTACAGATGGCTGCAGAGTCTAACCCATTGAAGGTTGAAGTTTTAAAAAACCATTATGCTAAAAATTTCAAAACTCGCTCCCTTCCTCACCCCCCAGTCACAATTAATCCTCTACCAAAGTCATGCTTAAATACTGGTGCCTCTACATCCAAGCCACTAAGCTTTTAATGTCAACATGCTTCTTCTGATGCTATGAGTTCCCCCATCTGTGAACTCCCATTCTGCTTGTGGCAGCACCCCCTACAAACCAGATAATTTTCCAGGGTGCAGCTCTTTACACCATATCAACTAAATTACCGCCAAACTCTATTTAAAAACATTTGTGGCAGCACACCCCAAACCAGATAATTTTCCAGGGAGCAGCTCTTTATGCCATATCAACTAAATTACTGCTAAACTCTTTATTTAAAAACATTTTGTTGAGAAATTCTTCTTTTAGTATAACCATGGTCAGGAAAAATGAAATTGTAAAAAAAAAAAAAAAAAATCCCCATTCATCAGTTTATTGAATCACAATACAACATGTTATGAATTTTTTAGATTCTATGTGTAACCTACAGTAAGTCAAACAGAAATTAAACACACAAATGCCTACATATTTGCAAGTGAAGCAAATGTGATTATTATCATTCAGTTGTAAACACCTATCATCACAAAATGCAAGTTAAGAAGATTCAGTAGAATATAAACAGTAGTCCAGAACTGCCTGCCTGATAATGAAGTTGCTATATTATTTGGAGAAAGGCAAGGCTGGATCTCTTGCTATGCAATGTCCTGCAAAGTAGCACACTGACTGCTCTTAGGATGGTGGTGTCAAATGGTTTAATGAGGTGCTGTGAGGTGCCTAGGGGAACTTGTTATGCAGAAAGTTCCAGGAAGTGTTTAACCCATTCTACTTCTAATAGCTTTCTATGATGTCTGTACTATCCATTGGTAATCTGACACAGAATGACTCCCAGAAGATAATGAGTTAACTTTCTGTGGGCTCAATTAACTCCTCAAGCCAGAGGAAAATAGTGCTCTAAGGCTTCCTATACACACACAGGCAGTGTAGTAATGAGGCTTCAGCGGAGGAATCTATTTTTAACATACCATCATGTTGTTTGGTAGGAAAGATGACATCAGCCCTTTTCTGAATGCAATACTCCTGTTGGCTTCACCCACAGTCATAAAAACTGGAATAACAGGTTCCAAGGAGTATTAACTCACCATGAATGTTAGAAAAAACTACCCCTCCCCATTCATTCACAGGTGCCAATGAATGTATTTGTTAACCATGCTGGTTCATCTTCTTGCTTCCCTCATGGCAAAAATGTGAAACCACATTTGTGTTATTTTAAATGAGTGATAAATTGCTTGTCCAGGGGGAGGGCAGCTCTGATAGTTGTTCCGGTCTTTCTTTTCAGTGATATAAACTGAGCCAGGAAAAAAGTAAGTAGGAAAAAAAACAGCATTTTGTTTCGACAAGTAGTTGTTAATTGCAGCTGGTATTTTTATCATGAGCAAGTCAACTCCACTTCTCAAACTTAAAAAGGAAAATGCACTTCATCACAGACTGTGCTTACCAAGTACTGTGGCCATGATTTAAATTATTTGAACCCCCCCCCAAAAAAATGTGCCCTCACATGAACCTGCATGATTTATCTGTAAAGACAATTAAAAACTGCATTTCTAAATGCATTATTAACACCAATGCATTCAAGGTTTTGAAACTACTAAAAAGACAAACTATATATATGATAGAATATGGTAAACAAATATTGTCAATCCCAAAAGCTGAACTTTGTTTTTAGTATATAAATATTTAAGAAATACCTGAAAACTGTCTATTTTCCTTGGAAGCTGTAGTTTCAGACACTTCTTAGACTTCCCTTTTGAAACACCAGGTGACTCTGATAATCATTTGTTCCAAGGGTTTTTAAGTCAGTTTGAAGGCATTAAGTAACTTCTGTCCTCCTAGTCCTTTAAACAATGCAGGGACTCCACAGACTTATTCTGTTCCTTGGTCCAGATCCCAAACTAGTGAGTCTTCTTTCAACATGATAGATCCACCTCATGCCCCTCCCACATGAAAAAAAAGGTGAGGTGGATCTTTAGGAGCTTCTTGGGTGAAGGTGGGTTGGATCTTACTTCCCCCAAAAACAATGCTGCCTCCCACTACTCAGGTTCCAGTTCTTGTACCACCCATTTAAGAAAGAAAATAGTACACTGCAACCATTGACTAACATGAAAGTGTTTTTATTTGAGGGCAGAAAACATTTCTTGAAGGAGGGTAAGGTGGAGGAGACTATTTATACCTTCAGTCAGTTCCATGGACAAAAAACATGACATCACTCCTTTTGTACATGCAAGTCTCCTGTTGGCTCTGCCCACAGTCATAAAAAGCAATGCTAAACCAATTCATTGGTGGAACAGTTTAATGCAACTTGTACTATATATTCAAAGAGACAGTCACAGTGTTAAACCTGCTGAATATGGCATGCTAATTAAGCCAGGCAAACTGGACTGGAGGTGTAGTGCAAAATAGCCTGGTAAATAAGACAGCACTGAATATAGCAAATAAGACACTCTGAAAATAGCAAGCAGTCAGGCAGTGCAAAAACACCCACAGAAACACAATGTAGAGGGGAACCAGCAGTGCCCTGGAGCACAGGCAAAGAAGCTCAGCCCTGAATGTCACCCCAAGAGCAGACAGCAGTGTACAACCCAGAGAATTCCACACATGCACCCAGCCATGACAATGGCATATAGCACCACATGACCCAACAATGGAATCCAAAGCAAATGACAAACCCCTTAAAATGTCCCTTGCACCCAATAATGACACTGGACACAATAATGTAAAGAAGCAATATATATGTATTTCAAAATGCAACACACCAGTGAGAAAAGGAAAAACAATGCAAACAAACCAGTAATGTGAAACAGAAAACCAAAATGCAAACAGAAACAGCAATACAAAAACTAAAGAAGGGATGACAGGCTGGCAAAAAATGAACACAACAGCAGCACCCCAGTAATGTGTGCAGAGAGTCATTACTGGGCCAGAGCCCTCAGTGTTCAGCAGGCTGCTGTGCAGTCTGAGCAGGTAATCTCACCTCAAGTATGATCGCCAGCCTCCTGGTTTCTGATATGATGATGGCCTGCTGCTCGATGACCATCTACTGCTGCCACACTATCCTGTGCAGAAGTTCATCCCTGCCTTCTGACTCCTTGGATTGTGTGGCCCACAACGAGTGCCTCTGGGGACCTGCAGGATGAAGGAGGACCATGTCAGGGTGATACACTAACAGAAATGTGCAATGCACACCCCAGGCCAATGACCAGAGGTGGACAGCATTTCCCAACAACCATGCCCATGCAACCTAGGGAGGCAATATATCGCAGTGGTTTAAGGCTCTGAGCTGCAAATCTGGTAACATACAGCAGACCAGACCTGAGTTTGAATCCCACAGCTTCCACTTGCATACTGTGTGACCCTGAGCAAGTCACTTAACTTTCCTGTGCTCCCAGGTTGCATCTGTAAAAAAAAGCTTTCAGCTTAGTGTGCTACTCCTGGTTAAGCAACTAAAAAAAAAAAAATACTGTGAGGAACTACGTGTGACACCCAACACACATCTGAATGCCACAGAAGAAAACAACAGGTAGCACCCACCCAGCCAAAGTACATAGGTGGACAGGGAATGCCAAGGCAAACACCACAGAGCAGAGGAAGCCCATGACCCAATGGAGTACACACTGACACAGTGTAACCACACAGGCACATCCCACAGGTGACCAGGACAGTGGCCCAGAGCACAAAGGAAGCTGTGTAACAACATACTGGTTGGGACATGCTGCCCAATGGAACATTGCAATGATGATGACAGCTAAGCAGAAACATCTCAGGAATGCGTACAGCTATGCTGCACTGCTACAGACTGTGACCTGTACTGGACAGAAGCAGGCCATGCATCTGTCTCCCCTTAGGCCATGCATACGGGCCTATGGGCAGACTGGATGGGCTAAGTGGTCTGTAACTGCCGACAGTATCAATGATCCATGAATCTATGTGGTGGGCCACTCACCCAACAGCTGGAGTAGGATGGCAGTATGCGATGTGGATTTCCAGTGAACAGAGTACCCCAGGCAATGTGGACAAACAGCTCAGCAGACCTCCCTCATAGCAGGACAGCAGTACGCCATTTGCCCATGCCATGCACAAGTTAAACCGGGACAAATTAGTAACACAGCCCCATCCCCAACCACAGCAAGATAGCAGTATTCCACTTGCCCACAACATGCACAGGGTAAACCAGAACAAGTCAGTAACACAGCCCCATCCCCCCATAGCAGGACAGCAATATGCCACTTGTGCACGCCAGGCACAAGGTATACCAGGACAAGTCAGTAACACAGCCCCATCCCCCATAGCAGGACAGCAGTGCACCACTTGACTATGCCAAGCACAGGGTAAACCAGGAAAAGTCTGTAACACAGCCCCACCCCACCCCAGTGCAGGACAGCAGCACACAAATTGCCCATGCCATGGACATAGGAAACCAGGCCATCATAGTAACCAAGCCCCATCAACTGTCCCAACCCTCATGTGGTGTAGGCGACCACATACACAGTGAACAACAGCAACACTGCAGTACAGGACACACGGTTCAGCAGTGCAGGCCATGTGGGTATATGTGCCACCACTACTGCCCCATTAACTGTACGTCCATGCTAGCGCTGGACAACACCAGCCCACCACAGCCATTGCAGGATGTGAAACATGTATAGTGCAACATCTGTACTGCAGGACACAGCCATACCACTGTACCCATAACAGAGTAATACAGACTCAGATGTGTGTTGTCCAAAGCCACATCGGCAACCATTATACAAACAACTGGTGTGTGAACATGTATGCTACTCACGCAATGCACCATGCCGACCATCACTGCTCTACTCCACGCACTGTGGGTGGTCTAGTACCCTCCAGCTGTCCTTCTGGGGCCTCCAGTTGCTGCGATCTGCAGGGAGAAGGGGGAACACCACCATTAGTACCTGCATGACTACCATGTGAACACTCACCAATGCCCATGACACATGGTGGTAGTACAATCCCTGCCCCCCCGATGCCACATGTCGCATGGCACACAGCATGCCATCTAGTGAAGTTCCCCCGGTGCAGTGTATGTACACATTGCAGCATGCACACCACACAATACCATGGACAGAGGTATGGTGGAAACAACCATGCCCACTAATGAACACACTGTGAACTGCACCCAGGTCTGCCTGGCAATGAACATGCACAGTGTGTTGCCCTTCACAACCCAAGAGCATCATACACACAGATGTGGCATATGGGGGGGAACATTCACATGCATATATACAGACCCAGAGACATACACCCATTGAGACACACACCCACACACACGATAAGCAGTCTTGTGGCACAGGTATACACCTACCTGGTGCTGGCACTGTCCCATCACGGACCATGCACCTGAAGTGCTTGAGCCTTTGCCTCACACTGCTGCATGTCCATGTAGCAATGTCTGCACAGCACCCCATCCTGTGTAATGCCTGTCCGCTGTGACAGTCACCTGTCAATGGACACCCACACCTGCCTGCATGGCCTGTACCCCTTCCTGACTGCACCAAAGAGATGCCTCTCCCACTGCAGCACCAGCTCCACAAGGTTGGCCAGCTCAGTCTTCCCCTACCTATAGTCCCTCTGGACCACTGCCCTGACCTGTCTTCCTGATGGCATCTCCGGTACTGGCACTGCTTAAACTACAGGATCTAAACCCTTGCACCACTGCCACTCCCTGCTCTGTAGGCCTGCAATGTGTCTCACACGTACTGTTGTGTGGTGCTGTGTTTTTTTGTGGCTGCACAAATGCATTAGAGGTGCATTAACTGGAAATGCAGGAACTGGGCATGCACGATCCCACTGTGACCCCCGTGCATCCTGATGTGTGCGCACATGCGTAGTATGTCACGCAATAACCACATTGCACAGTGCAAAGCACATTTGCACAGCGCAAATGACAGGCACTACTTTTGCCTGGGGCAAACCTGTTTTCCCGGCACTACACTTTCCCATATTCCAAGACTGTATGCACATACATGCAAATGGGCCTACTTGTGTAGTCGGTGGGCAATCCACTACATTACCATATCATTACAGCCTCATCTGCATGATTTAGTGTGTGGATTGCCTGGCCGAGCTATTTAACAGCTGCCTGAGCTCCACCTGAAGGGCATATAGGCACTGCAGGCTGAAGTAGGAGTATATGCAGCACAGTAGCAGGCCCAACATGTCGTAGCAGGCTAGCAGGCAGACAATGATGAGCAAGGTAGGTTTCTCACATGAATGTCATACAGAAACTGCACCACTACATAGCTTTTACAATGGTACT
This sequence comes from Neoceratodus forsteri, assembly GCA_016271365.2. NCBI lineage: Eukaryota > Metazoa > Chordata > Ceratodontiformes > Ceratodontidae > Neoceratodus > Neoceratodus forsteri. The sequence continues at coordinate 526,738,020 of CM057456.1, read as the reverse complement.
CTGAACTGGTGACACGTACTGTGTGTGTGGTTGTCATAGTGAGCCTGTGTGTGTAAACAGCATTGTTGTCTGTTATGCACCTTGCAGCAGGCCTCTGTATACACAGTGACCACAGTTGCAGCAGGCAAGTGTGCAAATGCACAGCACAGCATTGCTGAGGTACGGCCAGGCATACATATACTGCTGTCAAGTTAGAAGACTAACTGCTAAAGTAATAAATCAGATTTGTTCTATGTTTACAATGTTAGCCAGAGATAACACTCACAAGTAGTGGTAAATATTTTTATTATACTCACAGCCAAGCAGGATAATAACTCACTGATAAGGGTGACTTGCCAGTCTATTTGTACGTACTAAGCTTCTAGAGAGTGAGAAACTGGCAAGACAGTGCTTTATATACTAAGATAAGAACTAACTTACTGATACCCAAAACCATATACATTGGTTCTGAACTATAAACCGTATTACACAATACGTTCTCTATTGGATAATTACTTAGGAGACAGAATACTAATGAGTATAAGAAATAATGCTTCTAAAGCATAAACCTTAGACAAAGAGAAATGCTGACACTTCAAATCTACATGTGCTTAGATGATAGACTAAACAAGGAATCTGTCTCTTGTTAGTAGAAATAGAGAATTGCTTACAAAGCTATATTACACATGGCATGTGTACCTAAGTGTACATACATATAATTATATGAAAGTATAAGTACATAATAATCACTGATGATCCTTCAAAGACATCTAAGCAGTGATTAGGTCAACTATATATGAAAAACAAACATAATCTAGATAAATGTAATATAATGAAGTATAAATGAACCATGCATAGTACATTAGCATATATTAGCAGCAAAGCACATTCCTAGCACTCATGCTTATACGATGTGTGCTAAATCTATAATGTTAGTGCAAAATAGCAGTATCACAGTATAATAAACCAAAGATATAGTGTAAGACATATATGGGGTAATAAGGGCATAACCCAGGTGCAGCAGTCCCCTTGTTGTTGCCCTAATTGCAAAAGTGGCAACACAATAAAAAGATGAAGGTTAGGCACCATTCATCTACAGGCCTGAGGCACGAGCCTGGTAGAGGAATTTTAACTGGTTACAATGGTGTTTCAGGGTTTTCCTTAAACAACAAAATGTAATTATAAGCACTAATGTTAGTAGAAACTGAATCACCACAAATATTTGAAAAGTAAACTTCACAACTGGGTTTTCCAATATCATAGCAATATTATTACTAGTCAGATCATCAAGTGCTTTCTGAGCCTTGGTAACATTATTACTGATATAAATCAGGTGGGTATCTGTTCTATTGAGAAGAGATTGGAGAGACAAACTTAAGTTGCCAATATGAACTTTAAAAATAGGTAAAAATTGAGACAAAGCATCCCAATAGTCAGGACTGGACTCAATTGTATCTGGTTCCAGGATGGGGAACAGGTGTAATTATGGTATGACCTATGACAACACACTGTTTGGGGAAAAAACAGAAGTTAGAAAAGTCAATTTTGCACAACATTTGTCCATACCAATAGAATTTGTAATTGGTCACCACACAGTATTCTCCATCAGCAGAATATACCACTTTAGACAATGGCAGTTTCCAGCTGGTAAGTCGAACAGGACAGGAGATATCAATGTCCACAAGCCATAATCCATCGACAGTTCCAGGAGTAAATCCATGGTTTCTTCCAGTATTAGATGAAGTTTTAAAATTCATGTTAGAGCCATTCAGATTCTTCAATAATGGATCGACAGAGGAGTCCCAATCCCAGTCATTGGGCCAGTATCCACAAATCGGCACGACTAGTCTGAAAATGTCACAACTGCATAAAAGGTGATAGCCTTTCCATGTACAGCAATCAATGTTTGGAGCCAACCAGGAGTTCAGATGCATACGGTAAACCAACAAAGGAGGGAGTTCCAACCTTTCATGATAAATGTTCCCATCAAGATGACCAATAGAATGGATGGTAGCCAGACGATCAAAGATGGAGGTTGCCGGATCAAACTGCAGCAATGACACTGTGAAAGTCACAAACATAGTGTCCTTGATTGTGCAGGAGTACGTTTTGAAACATGGAGCAATACTGGTGTGCGTGGTGACATACCCAAGGTTCCTAGCCATTGACAAGGGAATAGTATTAGCTTCTGATAAACATCTGTTAACACATTCAGTAGAAGTACATTTGGGGCAGTACCACTGACCCATACGTCTATCATGTATGAGATCAGGAATACGTCCTAATTCCAGATCCCGGAAGAGATTATCAATAGCTGTTTGAACATAAGAGCCATAAGCAGAACAAAGGACTTCCCTGGCTATGTGATGCTTGTCTGCTTCCTGATTATTAGCCGCGATTAATTAATTAATCTTGTCCTTTATTAAGTTAAATTCCCTCGCAATATTCTTCATATTATAGACTGTAAATCGTTGTTCTTGAGCGAGGCCATTTACAGCATGTAACAGGGAAGGTATTATGTTATATTTCATACTATTATGAACGTTTGCCATTTGTGCTTGAATACTAGCTATATTAGCCCTATGCCAAATTGACATATCAGAATCGAATAGGCTGGAGGCCATACCTGTTTCTGCTATAAAACGCTTACTGCGTTTGGGTTTCTTACTTTTGTTAGTAGTACTACCAGGTTGAGGGAATGAAAATCCTCTATGTGGGGTATTGTCAGCTCCAGTATAGGGGTCATTATTGCGGATCTTGTATGCCGCTATGGCATCCAATAACATAATTTGAAAGAAATGGGAAATATTAGTTGTTGAACATAGGCCAAATTTTTTTTTTTTTTAATTCCAATGGGTAAGACTGAAAACCACTGAGATGTGCATGAACTGCACATTATTAACAAGTGCACCTGGCTGGGAAGTGGCAACTAAGCCACTGGGTGGGCCAGGGTTATGTTTTGGGCGCTCATTATGAGGTGTCTCAAATTTTGGAGCATCATAGGGTAAAACCTTAAGGACAATGGCTTTTGTTGCACAACACTGTGACTATGGCCCTGTATGCATACACAGCACCACGTATTGCGGCTGTGTTGCCTTCACTTGGTCATGCAATGGCGGGGGGGAGGCAACATTGGGGAGGCCCACATGGCAGTTGTGTGCCATAGGCATATGTGCTGTGTGTAGTGTACTGCATGACACTGGACACAGACACTTGCCTCCACACAGCTACACACAGTCAGTCACAGCTCACAGCACGCCCTGACCAACGTTTGTCTACATTCCCCACAGCTGCCCCTGAGGGACATGCATGGCTGCGGTCCCACAAGTTCTCCAATGATGAGTTCAGGGCACTCGTGTATGGCTATCTATCATGGTTGGAGGTGATGCAATGTCACAGGAACACAGATGCCACTGTCAGGCTGATGTGGAACTAGATAACAGCGGAGGTCAATGCTGTGGGCAGCTGTGGGTGCACAGCCATGCAGAAATGGTAGAACAACATGCAGCATTCTGTGAAGGAGGATGAGGTGTGACGCTTGAGGGAACTGCATGTCACAGGTGGTGGCACAAGACAGGCAGCACTTAGGCCATGAACCCCATAATGGAGGCTGTGGCAGTGACCATACATACTGTTCAGTGGCCGTGGCTGGTGTTGACGGTGGTAGATGCGAGACATCACTGTTGCTGCAAAGCTCATTTGAGCGCATATCCACTGTGTGCAAACACACTGGGGGCAGTCCTGCTGCCACGAGTGCCACTGTGTGCACGTACTGTCACCAGCATCATAGTGGTGGCCATCACGTGTGTGTAGGTGTGTGGCATTACATGTACTGTGTGCATTGTGGGGTCTGCATTATGGTATACGCATGTATGTGTGCACATGTGTGCACATGGGTGTGTGTGTGTGTGTGTGTGTGTTGGGTTGGGTGTGCACAATGGTGTTGGGGTGCACGGTGTGGGACTGGTGGCACTCTGGACTATTGCATGCTGTTGCACTGGTGTAGGTGTGCATAGTGCCATCCCTGACACTCACAATATGTGCTCTTGTTTGCACAGTCCAATGTACTGGACCCGCGGATGTGGAGCATGCTGAGGATGATGGTCCATCAATGTCAGGCATCCAGACAACACGGCCTCAGGGAGTGGATGAGGCTGTCACCATGTCTGCCAGAACTGCTGTGGCCACTGCCATTCTGGATGTGTCTGATGGGGATATGGATGAGGAGGAGGTTGATGATGAGACAATCATCCCAAACATGGACTACATGGGCATAATGGTCGGGGGGGGGTGTCTGCACTTGACAGTGAGGTTGAGGCTGGGGACATGTCAGGGCTGGACATCTCTGGCCAAACGGCCATTGCAGATGCGCCAGCATCACGGCAGCCAGTGCCCATGCCGCAGAGCAGACCACCTGTGTTGTGTGGCCCCAGGCCCGACACTACTACCATGGGCATCACCACCATCTCCACAGTGGCAGGTGTCATCCATGAGAGGTCCACAGCAACACACATATGCCAGGCTCCAAGAATGCCACCTGTGGGTAGCACAATATCTGGGCAGGTGGATTGCCCTCATGATCTACGTGTTGCAGCCAACACTGCTGGGGAGTCACAGGATGATGCACAGGCCATCCACCGGCCATGCACCGCAGAATGCCACCCGCTGCCCCCACCCACTGTCCCAGCTGACCCTGCATCCCAGAGCCATGGGGGACTTGAACCACATGTGCTGTTACTGTCTGCGGTTGTACTGCAGACAGCTGCACAGAAGAAGCTGCATGCCTTCAGGCATGAGATGTGACTGGAGCTGTCCCTTCTCCTGAAGGCCATAAAAAAGGGCCTATTGCATGCAAAGCAGCAAGCTGAGGAGCACCATGCCTGTAACTGATATACTCCACGATGTGTTTTGGGGAGCACACAGGGGCTGGACTGGAGCTCACAGCTGCTCTGCTCCCTGGTGGTATTGCAAGTCAGCGGTGCAACACTGGGCAGCAATGGAGGTCCACAACTGTATCATGGAGTGCTTCCGCAGCACCTTTCTGGAAAGCCTTGCTCGTCCAGCACCACTGCATTGTGCTCACCCATGGAGATGTCATGGCACATGGGACGCACCAAGCCCCCACTGGGGCCGTGGTCATCCAAGGGTGACAGCCTCACCATTGTCCACATCCAATGTCTCCTCTAACCAGAGTACCCCACCTTTACAGGTGCGCAGTCGTGAGTCTGTACATGTCCGTGGTGGCAGACTGCACTAATGGTACATGCATGCCACTGCATCCTGCATCCACCCCACATTCACACATGCACATGCACCTCCCTGCCCAGTCACACTTCACAATTCAGTTCCACAGGCACGTGTGTCATGCATGTAGTGTGCCACATTACTTCACGTCACGTTTGATTGTACTGTAAATAAACATTCCATCACATTCTTGTTGTCCATGTTGTGTTTGCTCACCTGCCCATCTGGGTGGAGGTTGCAATGATGACATTCCTATGCTCCTGGGACTTCCTGGCCATCCTGGGGTCTTGCAATTCAAGTTGCTCCACTATCCCCCTGCCCCCTTGCTCTGGGTCACTGTCTGACTGTTCCTCAGGTTCCGGTGTGCATATTCCACAGTTCAATGCCATGTTGTGCAACAGGCAAGGAATATGCAGCATACCTTCTGAGGGCTATACTGTAGGGCACTGCCAGACCTGTCTAGACAGCAGAACCTCATCTTGAGCATGCCAAAGACATGCTCAATGATGTTACATGTTGCAACATGTGCCTCATTGTAACGTTCCTCCACCACTGTGGATGGACTGGGTGCAGATGTCAGTAGCCAGGGTATCAGGGGATAGGCACTGTCCCCTGTGGAAACATAGCCACATGTCAGCACATGTTTACTGTACCGGCCACCCAACTTGCTACATATCCCTTTATCAGGCCCATCCTCCCCACATCCCCCCCTCACTCCACACCCTATCTGCTGTTATGTGGCACTATCCTGCCACTGGTTGTTGTCCTGGGAGCCTGCTGCGGTTACTCACAGACAAAGTGTCCACTGGGTATTACACCTTGCTCAAACACCTGACACAGCCTTGACCTGTGCCAGATGTAGGCATCGTCGGCATTGCAAGAAACTTGGCAAGGACACTGATGATGTGCTCCAATGCATTGCACACCACCTGGTAAATGACAGAGTGGTAGCTCTTCTTGTTGATGTAGAGGTCTCCTTCTTCACCAAGTTGTGCATGGATAACAATGTGGGTGCAGTCAATGGCACTGAGTACAGCTGCTAGGAGCAGAACCCGATAGAACTGCTGCATCATCTCTGTGCACTGCTGTGCCATGCTGGGGAATACTATGAATTCAGCAGCATGTGGCATAAAAGCTTCCAGGAACTGGGTCAGGAGGCATGAGGTGGCCAACTGTGACATGCCGATGGTATCACCTACTGGGGTCAGGAATGTCTCAGTGGTGAGAAAGCACATAGCAGACATCACCTTCTGCTCGACTGATACGGCATGACTTTGTTGGGTGTTAGGCTGCAGCTGATCATGCAGGAGCTCACACAGCTGCCTCAGCATGACCCTGTCATCCAACAGGGTCTGGAATGATAGCCCGGGCCGGTACCTCCTGTGTACAGCATATCTCCTCCTTGACCTACAGTGTGGCCCAGGGTGGACCTGGTCCCTCTCTTCCTCCTTTTCTACAGCTGCCATCAGGCACACCACCAGAACATCACATGCGAGTGCCCTATTGGTTTCTGGTATCTCCGGGTTACATCCCATCCTTCTGTGGTTTGCACTGTATTTAGGCTGTATTTTTATAGATGGTAATTAGTGCCATGTAAAGTGTTGCGCAACTGCGCATTGTACTATGCTGCAGCTTTGAACATAGCGTTGTGCTTGTATCCATGGTCCCATCCCTCACTTTGCCCCATGTATACATTATCTCACTGCGCCGGTGCAAACGGGCTGCATCTGTGCTGTTTGGTCTTTTGAATATCGCATGTCAGTGCTGTTCTGGTGCAATTCAAGTGCAATTGGTTTGTGTCCGGTGCAAAGCTTTGAATTTCTGGCCCCTGATGTCTAGTGGTCCCCCCACCTTGCCGATTGCCTGCCTCAGTGTTAAATCCCAGGTGTCTAGTGGACCCCTCACACCATCAGGGAGTGTCCCACCATCCCACTCCCACCCCCAACCTGACCCCTAGTGGATGATCAGCACAGCTCTCCACTCTCCACTATGGCTGGCCACCTGACTGACTGAGAATGAATGAGCATATGCTTGTACAAACACATGCTCATTCATTCTTGGTCAGTCAGGCAGCCAGCCATGGTGGACAGTGGATAGCTGTGCTGATCACTTGCTCAGGGTTGGGTTGAGGGGAGGAGAGGAGTGGTTTGGCACTCCTTGACAGGATGGGGTTCTGGGGGGTCCACTAGACCCCAGAGATTTAACATTGGAGCCAGCAACTGGCAGGGTGAGGAGACCACGAGACTCCAGGGATTTAAATGATAATAACATCCATTATTTTACATTAGTGCTGGCGATTGGTGGGGTGGTGACCACTAGACACCAGGGATTTAAATAATATTTTTTTCCAGTGATCGGGTGGGGGGAGGCACTGGACATGAGGGATTTAAATTATAATAAAATATATATTTGTTTTACATTGGGGTCGGTGAGCGGGGAGGGGACAACTAGACACCAGGGATTTGGGGGACTCATCATTTGGAACTTCTCCTTGCTTTGTTTTTTTATAAGTGCAAAATGTACTTAAAAAAGGCAAGGCGAAGTTACAAATGGCAAATTCTCCCTAAATGGGACAACTTTGTGAACTGATCCTCAGAGGTGAACTTTGCGACCTTGCCCAAAATTTACCAGCGAAGTAAAACTTCACTGCATCTCTAGTTTTACCTTGTGACCAAATTGTAAAAGTATAACCTAAGAGTCAAATATAGGGTTTGAAAAAGATAACATATTTGATTTGGTGGTCCTGATATTCATACTTGTCTTCAAGTGGCATTTTACGCATACTTAGCCTGAACTGTGTTCCCAATGAAATCCACCCAGCTGCCAAATAATCTCAGTGCCATGCCTTTCCCAGTGTTCTGGTCCCTTGGTAACTGACTGTCTGACTTACCTGAGACTGGCACACTGGTAAGTTGGCTGCTGAAGACAGTTAGCTCGTAGTTTTCTGGCACTGGCATCCTTTCTGGCAGGCAGGATAGTTTGCTAACTGGCAAGATGGTTAGCTTAATAGTTTTGGCTGGAAAGAGGAAATAATGATTAGACACTGTGCTACTCTACCCATAGCAGAAAGCCATTCTGGTGGTAGGGTGCCTTCTAGGAAAGGTCGTTCTGGCAGCAAGATGAGTACTTCAGACAGTGAGTAGTCACCTCAGCTCTCAGTGCATGCATTCTATCTCACACAGTGGTCATTCTTGCCCTGGAGTGGGCACAGACAGTGGGTATTCCAGCATAGTGATGTGAATTCTGGCCCTGGAGCAGTCATTGAGGCACAGAAGGTGGGATTTCCAGCCCCAAGGTATACATTGAGGTGCAGAATGTGGCTATTATGGTCCTGGGGTGGGTATTCTTGCCCAACGGTGAAAACTGAGGCACACTGCATGGGCATGCCAGCCCATGGTGGGCATTATGGCCCTAGAGTAATGCACTGAAGCACAAAGAGAAGGCATTCCAGCACCAGGATGCATATTCTGACAACAGGGTGGTCATTCAGGCTCAAAGAGGCCAATGCATTCCTGCCCTAAGGGTGGCATTCTGGCCCTAGGGTGGACAGTTGGACCCTAAAGTTGACACTAAAGTAAAGAATGTGGGCATTCTTGCTCTAGAATGGGCACTGTGGTGATCTCAGGATAACAGTCAACTCTGGGGCTGGGAGGGTGGGTGGTGATAGAAGGATGGTATGGAAGTGGGCTGGTCTGAGGCATGGCATGGCCCAGGTGAAATGAGGCTGGTCAGATGGGGAGGAGAGTCTGGTCTCAGGTTTGGAGGAGTGGTCTAATTTATTTATTTATTTAAAATTTGTTGACCGGGAAAGGCAGATTGAGCAGCAGCTCGTTTTCAGGTACAACCTGGAGAAAGGGGGTACAAAACAACAAAGGGATGACAAAAAATTCAGATACAGTATAACACCAAAAAGAAACATAAAATATAAAATACATAGTATAATACAGAATAGATTTATGAATACTGCATAATACAACGAACAGATAGATTTTCATTATAGGAATACATTTTAGGGTATTGTACAGGAGATTCGAAAAGCAAAGTGAGACAACAAAAGCAAATATCATGCGAACACTAGTTAATACAGGAAATGAAAGTGGGGGCAGAAGTATGGCTGTGGATTAGGGCCGTGGACAGAAAAAAGATGTAGCAGGGGCTGGCCTGAAGAGGTGCTTAAGTGTTGGAAAGGAAGGGGTGAGGTGGGTTTGATGGGAAAGGTTATTCCAGAGGAAAGGGAGTTTATAAGAAAATGCTAGTTTCCCAGCAGAGGTGCGTGCTCGTGGGAGGATGAAGGAGCAGAGGTAATTCGAGCAGAATTTTAGGTGGAGGGAGAGGAAGAATTTGAGAGAGGAGAAGTAAGAAGGAAGAGTTCCAAACCAATATTTGGAGATGACAGTGGAACAGTTGGACGTACGTCTCTGTGATAGGGAATGAAAGGAGAGGGAGTAGTAGCGGTCACAGTGATGAGCCAGGGGGCACTTTGAAGTGAAACGAGATGGAAGGCATTGAAGAGGATATCTAGTTTGGCGAAAAAGGTGGCTGGAGCTGCGCTGAAGATAATGTTGGTGTAGACGAAAGCTGGGAGTATCCATTTGACCAGCAGGTCATATCTGACTGGAATAGAAAGACTACCCTTATGATGGTAGACTAGACCCAGTTTGGGACGTAGTTTGGAGTGAAGGGCCTTAAAGTTGGAGGAGAAGTCTAGCAAGGGATAAAGCCACACTCCTAAGTATTTATAGGTGGGGACATCATCAAGAGGAGTGTTGGCTGAGGTAGAGAAGATAGGGAGGGCAGACAGCCTGACAAGTTTCTGTTTGGAGCCATAAGTCATGGCTACGTCTTTTTGGTATTCATTTTTAGGCAGTTATCCCTGAGGAAGGTTGGCTAGGGGTGGCAGGCCAGTCCAGGTGCTGGTAGGGTGCTCCTGCTGATGGAAAGCTGGCCAGCTGGAATGAACAGGATGGAATGGAGCCTGCAAGAGAGGTCCAGGTGCAGGAAAGCTGGTGAGATGAGAGGCTGGTCCAAGGGCTGAGTGATTAAGCAGCTTAGTTGAAGGTCAGCTAAGGGTAGGAGGCTAGTTTGGGGACTGGAAGGGTGGTCCTGCTGCCAAGAGGCTGGTCAACTGGCAAGGGGAGGCTGATCTGGGATCTGGAAGAATGGTCAAGGTGCAGTGAGGCTGGGTAGGCTGGGGAGAAGAGACTGGTGCAGTGACTGGAAGAGTGGTCATGCTGCTGGGAGGAAAGTCGATAGGTCAGGAGGCTAGAAGAGTGGGGCTGCTGTGGGGAAACTGGTCTGGGGTTTAGAAAGGTGGTCCAGGTGATGGGAGGGTGGTCGGCAGAGGAGGAAAGACTAGTCTAGGGGCTGAAAGAGTGGTCATTTGTGGTCGCAAGGTTTGTTCTGTTGATGAAAGTGTGAGCCAGCTGCTGAGAAGGTGGTAGCTAGAGATCAAAGGTTGGACCAAGGGCTGGAATGATGGCTCAAGTGCTGGAAAGGTGGTCTTCTAGTGGCTGGGGGATGGTATAGGGTCTAGAAGGGTGTGCCAACTGCTGGGAGGCAGATTTGCTTGGATGAGAGACTGGTCCTGTGGCTGGAAGAATAGTCTCACTGCTAGGAAACTGTTCAGCTGGGTAGGGGAGGCTGGTCAGGGGCCTGGAAAGGTGGTCCAAGATCAGGGAAACTGGTCAGCTGCACAGCAGGGGCTGGTCTGGGGCTGTAAGAGTGGTTCGATTGCTGGGAGGAAGGTCAGCTAGGAATGGAGGCTGGTCAGGGGGGCTGGAAGGGAAGTTGGCTGGGAGCTGGGGGTTGATCCTTGGCTGAAAGTTTGCCCCAGCTGCTGAGAAAGAGTTGTTGGTTGGGAATAGTAGGCCAGTCCAGTGGCTCGAATGGTGGTCCAGTGCCTGAAGGGTGGTCTCCTGCTGATCAAAAGCCAATCTGAATGCTAGAAAGATGTAGATTGTACAGGGTTGATGGTCAAATCGGGTGGGGTTGGTCAGGGGGTAAAGCTTCTTTAAAAGGATTTGGAGCATCTCACACCTTAATTAACCCCTAGGGGAAATCTCAACTAGCTGGACTGTGAAAGTTGCGCCCAGTGCTGGTGTTCCAGCTGAACTAGCCAGTCTGAGGTTTGCTATTTTTGTCAAGAGCCTTTCAGGTTGGATTTCACCATACCCATAATTATCACTGACTGTGTGGCTAGAAGCTATGACACCTGATTTACTCGAGGGGGATCACTTAATGTCTTTTATAAGAATGTCCAGAGGATTGACGAGGTGGGGTGAGTTTTGAGATCTGGATTATAAACATAATTCCAATTTCCAGCCATGGGCCACAGGAGCTGTAGGGCATAGTGAAGGCAGCACCTTAAGATTTTTGGAGTGGTTCTTGCCTTACCAGCTTTAACAGTGCCTCATGGACAGGTGTCAAGAAGACATCCAACATCACAGGGGGCCACGTGACATAAGCCCTTCATCCTTTCATGGTTTAACCCATTAATGAAAAAAGGGATTAAAAAAACAGAGATTATACTTAGGATGTCCAAGGTGGATGGCATCCATGCTCCCCAATTCTGCCTGTCCCAGCCCTGGTCACCCTGCTGCCCCCCAACACCACCATCATATTGGATTCTGGGGAGGCATACCTCCTGTGGAGGTGAAGCTTCAGGAATTTTTTGCAGAGCCCTTGCCTTAGATGGAGAGGTGTAAGGGCTGTAGTTGATACAGACTGAATTTGTAGGGCCACCCAAGAGGATAAAAAGTGTCAAATATAAAAAAAAGAACACATGAAGTGTGCTCTGAAGTGGAATGGGGTTGGAGCCATATCTGGCACCAGCATGTCTAGGTATGGAGTTCTTTGACTGGGTGACCAGGGAAGTGGACTACCTGGATTTCAGTGCAGCCTTCGACACCATTCCACACAGAAGGTTGGTAAACAAGCTGGGAAACCTGGAAATGGGTCCAAAGGTAGTAAAATGGGTACATAGTTGACTCAGTAACAGAAGTCAGAGGGTGTGGTAAATGAGGTTCACTGGGAAGAAGGCACTGTAGCCAGTGGGGTGCCACAGGAGTAAGTACTGGGACCTGTCCTCTTCAGTACATTTATTAGTGACATTGAAGAGGCACTGCTAGGGAAGGTATGCCTGTTCATGGATGGCAAAAAATCTACAACAGAGTGGACAAACCGGGGGTGGAAAGAATGAGGGACGATCTGAAAAAGTTGTTCAGAGTTTTGACAAATAGGCTTCAATGCCAAAAAGTGCAAAATTATGCATATAGGGCACAAAAACCCAACGACAATGTACCAAAGGGGGGGGGGTGAAAACCACAAAGCAAGAAAGGGACCTAGGGTCCTTCATAACTGATGACGTGAAGGTAGCAAAGCAGTGTGATAAGGCAGTGGGAAAGGCTAGTAAAATGCTGGGGTGCATGGGGAGGTGTATCACCAGCAAAAGAGGGAGGTAGTGTTACCCCTGTATAGATCGATGGTGAGGCCCCACCTGGAGTACTGTGTCCAGTACTGGAGGCCCCATCTCCAGAAAGACATGGTTCGGGTGGAGGGGGTACAGAGGAGGGCGAATAAAATCTTGCATGGCCTGCATCAGAAGCCCTACGAGGAAATACTCAAATAATTAAATATGTACCCTTTAGAGGAATGGAGGGAAAGGGGGGACATGATAGAAACATTCAAATACCACAAGGGTATTAATAAGGTACAGGAGGGTGGCATTTTACATAGAAAAAGATGCTCAATGACAAGAGGCATGATATGAGGTTAGAGGACGGAGGCCCAGAGGGAATGTAGGGAAGTACATCTTCATGGAAAGGGTGGTGGATTGTCTTGAACAGCCTCCCAGCTGAGGTGGTGGGTACTAAAATGTTAGCAGGATTCCAGCATGCATGGGCTAGACACAAGGGAACCTTAGTAACAGGGCCATGGTGGTGTGGGGTAAGGCCAGAGATAAAGTAGGGTCAGCGGTAGCACAGTAGGTAGGGAATTTAGGGCAGACTAGGTGGGCCAAGAGGTCCATTTCTGCCGACAACATTTATGTTTCTACTGTATGTTTCATCAGCATCTATAGAAGCATGACATTTCAGGTACCAGAAACCTAGCACCTGGACTGATATGCCACTGAAGTTGCCAGAAACCCAGCATGCTGGGTCTGGAAAATCCTTTTAAGATGCATTTTATTTATTTATTTTACTGCTACACTGCTGCCTGTGATTGGCGGGGGTGCAGTCAAACCTATGGGCAATGACACCATAGGTCCTCCGTAATCACCCAATGCCTGACTGCTGAGCTAATTAAAATTTCCCTGTCATAGAGTGGTCCCCTCCCACCAAATCTGCAGCTGCTAAGCTAATTTGTTCCCCTGGTGTCTAGTGGTCCCTGTCCCTCACCCAATCTGCAGCTATTTTCCCCAGTGTCTGTGGGTCTCACCCCTGCTAAGGTAACCCCATGCCCCCCCTTACACTCATCTCCCTGGCTGGCTGTCAAGCATCTGCCCCACATACGTGCAGTATTGCTATTATGCAGTGCTGTATGGTGATACAGGATGTGGTTTGACAGTAGCCAAATCTGCATACAGCACATCCATGTATGCGCACTGACTAAGTCATGTGTCAGAAACGCTTAAGATCTGAACTATAACTTTGTCATGGTACACTCTTTTGTCCTCAGACTTGCATGATACCTTCCGAACCAGTTCCTCAAGGTCACACTTGTGATGACCCATACCCCTCAAATGGGTATTTAAACACTTACTCTGCATGTCTTCATTATGTAAACTATTAATATATGAACAAGCCAGTACAATAAGGCCATTTGGTCTAGCTAGTCTGCTCATATTGCAGGGTCCACAGCATGTGCTCCTGGCCCTGCCCCCCCCTTCACTCCACCCCATCCTACCCATGACCCTTACCTTCCACTTATGTCTATCCCAACCTGTCTTGAGGCTGCCCACTGTCTTCAACAAGACCACTAGGGTAGCTCATTCCAGCTGGCCACCACCCTCTCTGTGAAGAAGTGTTTCCTAACCTCCTTCTTAACCCCCCAGCTTAAGACTGTGTCCTCTCATGTTCTGCCACTTAGCCTAAAGAGACCCTCATTATAAACATTACTTATCCCTTTCAGGTACCTATCACCTTACTGAGTGATATATGTTTGTTTTCCACCTTACTGAGTGATATATGTTTGTTTTCCACTGTGGTTATCCTCACATACATCTTATCTCCTCACTATTATATATCTTCATTTCTGCTCATCTTTGCCATAATGCTGTACTTATGTTTGCACTTACTATGTATACCTTATATTACCTATTATCTACTGCTTATTGACCCTGGGATTTGAACCCCTGACCCTCTTCCCCAAAGACAGCAACCTTAACCACTGCGCCATCGAAGCTGCCCCCATATTGCCTTCAGAGTAACTTAACTCGGGCATCATCACACTCTTAGTGGCAACAGTTCCACCTCCAACTCCCTTACTCAGCCCTGTCACCAGGCACTGGTCAATATGCTACCTCCCATTAGACTGTTCTCCCATGCCCTTTTAGCCATCATCTTAGTCTTTCCCTCTCTACGCACACCCTCTACCGCCATGTTCAGTCCTCCTCCTCCTCCTCCCCCAACCCTGTCCTCTCCACCCCCTTCCCTTGTTGGCATATCAGCCCCTCCTCAACCATCCCCTTCCCCCATCAGCTCCCTGCTCCACCACCTCTCCCTGCCCTCCACCCACTCAGCCACCTTCTGCCCCTCCGGGCCCTCAGGCCCAGGCCCCACCCCCCTGGGCTCACTAAGGAAAAAAAAATCCCAGAATTCCTCATCCCCTTCCTTTTACTTCTCCTACTCACAGGAGATGTTGAACTGAACCCAGGGCCCTCACTCACAGTCCCCTGCTCCCACCCTCAAATGGTCTAGGCAGCTACCATGTAAACGTAAGGAGCTTGCTGCCTGAGTTAGACCATATCAAGGCCTGGTTATCACAATGCTCCCCTGCTATCCTCTGCATCACAGAGACATGGCTACAGTATCTGCCAAAGTCCCGGACTCCCAGGTAGCCATTCTGAGTTACACCGTTTTCCACCAGGACAGGGGCAAATGTGGCAGTGGTGTTTCCACATATGTCCATGAGTTCCTTCAGGCCTCCACTCTCCTCCAAGAAGCTGTCCCAAAATCACATGAATTGCTCCTCTCAAGGATTGCATTCCCATCTTCCTCACCACTCCGTTACAACTTGTTATTTCTCCCCCAATCCATCCCCAGCATCCTTAGTCTCCAAACTCACCTCCCTTATGTCACACTCAACTTCCAGCGAGCTCCTTGTACTGGGTGATTTCAGCCTGAATTGGTCTTCCTCTCTAGCTCAGCCAACCACCCAAGAGATAGAAGCCCTCAACCTTACACAACTCATATCCAACCCCATTAGGATCAACCCCAGTACCAACAACCATTCACTAATCGATAGGATTCTTATGACTCACCCACACAAATACTCCTCGGATGGTACTCTCCCTGATGCCTTCAGGGACCATTGTATTACCCACTGCCTCAGGAAGTCTCAACCCCCTCCTGTCCCACTCATGTATATGTGGTTCAGGTCCCTAAAGTCAGCAGTCTCTTCTGGCTGACCTATACTTCACAGTTTCATTTAGAGTCTTTACAGCTCCGGACATAGATTGCTTAGGCAGCTTTCAGTTCCATCTTCCTGAATACTTGGAACTCCCACGCCCCCCCTTAAGAGGCTGAGGCTAAGGCGCAGGCACCTTCCCTGGATCTCTCCCCTCCTGGTGAAGCTATTCAAGGATAGAGATCAAGCTTGGAAAGTCTATAAGGCCTCCTCTGATGCCTCACACCTCCAAAAATATAGAACTCTAAGGAATGCTTGCACCCAGGCAGTGTGAACAGCCAAAGCAAACTTCTACAAAGCACAGTTTGATGACTGCGGTCCCACTCTGGCAGCTTTCTGGAAGTCACTTCACTCCCTGCTAGGGTTCACTTCCCAACCACCTCCCACCTGCTCTCAGTCCCATGATGGTACTAGCAATGCCGCCTCTTCCATAAATCGCTACTTCACTACCTGTGCCCTTCCTCTGGGGAATCCCAACTCCCCTCCCTCCTCCCTGTACTCATCAATTCACCCCCCAAGCATCTTGCATCCTGCCCCTACCTTCCCCCCCACCCCACCAAACATTTCCCCCTATCACCCCATCAGAGGTATTCTGTGCTCTTAAATCCCTAAACTCCACCAAACAGAGCCCAGGCGGACTTAATCCCAATCTTCTGAATATCTCAGCTCCAGCTATTGTCCCTCCTATCACCCATATGTTCAACCTCTCCCTCTTGTCTGACTCATTACCCAAAGCCAGGAAGTTGGCAAAGGTCATTCCCCTAAACAAGAGGGTGAACCCAAAATCCCTGGTGATTACAGGCCTATCTCTGTCCTATCCTCCCTCTCTAAGATCCTTGAAGCCCTTATCCACAAAAGATTACACTCCTTCCTGGCTTCAAATGACATTTTTGACCACATTTCAATCAGGCTTTCAGTGACACCACTCCACTTCCTCATCCCTTCCCTGACTCACCAACCATATCCACTCGGCTATGGATAAGGGTCACCTGACATTGGCTATCTTCATAGACTTAGCCAAAGCATTCGACTCTAGCCCACAAAATTCTAATAGCCGACCTTGTATCTATAGGGCTCTTGCCACCTACAATCAATTGGTTCAAGGCCTACCTCTCAGACAGATTTCAGTACGTGCAAATGGGTGAAACTAAATCCACCCCCCTCCCCATCCTAGCCGGTGTTCCGCAGGGGTCAGTCTACGGCCCCACTCTCTTCTCACTCGTCATAAACAGCCTCTCTTCTGTATGTTCATCCTCCCAAGTTCAAATGTATGCCGATGACTCAGTGATCTTCACTTCTGGCCCCTCCCTACCCCAAATCGAAACTATACTCTAGCCTGACTTTGAGAACTTGCTGCATTGGCTTGATGCCAGATCTCTCAAATGTAACACCAAAACAAAAACTGTCACAATAGCATGTGGCTCTGCCCAGAGGCTGACCAAACTGCCCTCTCCTCCCTCCTTCCATGACTTAGATTGGTCCACAATCTCAGCAGTTGACCGCTACAAGTATCTGGGAGTATGGCTTGACCCCAGGCTAGATTTCTCACTACACCTTGACTCCATTCACATCAAGCTCCACCCCAAAGTGGGCATGCTATACAGGCACAAAAACTGTCTCTCCCTCCCCATCAGGAAAGAAATTATTACTAAGCTTATCCTCCCGTCCTTCGACTACACTGATGTGGTTTACAGCTCAACACCTCAATCCTCCATTGCCAAGCTTAACCCACTGTTCCACGCATTCTGCCACTTTGCCACAAATCTTCCTTACCGCACTCATCACTGCCTCCTTTACCAATCTGTCCCCCCCCCACCTAACTGTAGGCTAGCATATTGTGCAACATTCATCTCCAAGTTTTGGATCAACACCCTCCCCTCTCTCCTAGCTCCCTCCCCTAGCTGTGGCTATGCTCTGCACTCCTATGACATAAACTCTCTTTTTAGCAACTCCTCACTCTCTCACTGGGAAGCAAGCCTTTGCCTACCAGCTCCCTACACTGTGGAACTCTCTACCCATTGACGTTCGCAGTTTGCCTATGACTGTGTCAATCAAAAACCATTTCAGGCACCTCCCTCTCCCTCCCTGTCTCTGCCTTCCCCCACCCCCATCACAAGCCTCTGGGCACCTTCCCCCCAGCCTCTCTACCCACCTCCCCACCTTAGAACTCATGCCAACACTAGCTCTTATCTTTGTCTGAATATATTAAAGCTTCTTAACCTCAAACTACAAATGTACTACCTGCACCGTCATGCATTTCCCTCCACACACCCTCTATGTTTGTACCTACCCATGCTTTGTTATAGTACTGCCTTACCCTGAGGATCTGTACCCTTACCAATGTTTACTGTTGTCAAGTTTCTCGCAGTTTTGTACCACCTGTTAACTGCTATAAGCTCCACTGTATAATTTGTATCCTATACAATTGCTAACTTTAGTGAACTATACTGTTTACCATTTACTGCATGTACCTGTATACTGTACCCTCTCCCCTGTCCCGAGTCGCACCTGGAAATGAGCCTCGGCTCAGTTTGCTTTTCCCAGTTGTCAGCTTTTAAATAAATAAATTTTGCATTGACTTTTGCCATTTTTTTTGTACTTTGCTGTTTCATACAACTCTTGTTCTGGATTTACTTTGCTTCCCTGTAACCTCCTGGGCCGTATCTGAAAATAGTCATTTCTGTGGCTAGCGCACCTACCCAGTAAACAAAAACTAAATAAATAAAGATCTCAATCATGTCCCCTATCTCCTTTCTCTCCTCTAGGGAGTACATGTTCAGTGCCTTCAACTTCTCTTTGTATGCCTTGCCCTTCTGACCCGTGAACATTTCATTGCCTCCTCTGGACCATCTCTAGCAGTCTAATGTTCTTTTTGAGATGTGGGCACCAGTAGCATACTCCATACTCTAGATGTGGCCTCACCAGTGACCTGTACAAGGGCAGTATGACCCCTCTTGCCTACTGCTGATCTCCATAGCCATGCGTCCCAACATCTTATTTGCACTTGCTGCTGTGATCCAGCAGATTCAGATGTGAGTGGCAGCATATAGTCTGGGCAACCATTAACATGTTGGATTATAACTGCAGCAGGGGTGGGGATATGGCATGGTACCAGCAGCATAATTTGCATGACAAAATCCATGCAGCAGGCATCTGGAACTACTGTCACAGTCATTAACACAACCCCTTAAGACCTTTTTGTTTGTGTATGCTTGCTGTGACTATCAAGTCTGAATTTTAATGTGCCTCTATGGTCTAATCTGGTGGTCCAGTGGCCCTATATCAATTGGTGGCAATTGTTTCCTTCTTGATATGCGGAGGATACTTCCTCCATAGCCCCATTCCCAAACATTCCAATGTTCAGAGGCCTTGTACACCACATAACTGTTCCTCTTGCATTAATAAATGTTCCAGCTTGCAAGGTAGCAATCCCTTGTAGAAATACTTATACAGTAGTACTTCTTGTGGTCATGGAATCTCAGTGTCTTGTGTACTGGGTGGTGATGGTACTATGGAGACACTGTATAGGTCACATCATGGACTTGCATACCAGCACCATTAATAACAGGTCTTCCTCTGCCCCTTTACCTGTACTGTTACACTGTCCTGTGCAATAGAACAACTACAGACTGGATACCCAATTGGGTTTTTATAAAAGGGGTGGAACTCATTGGTTATGTAAAATATATGATGGCCTCTATCATTGTGGACACCAGCTGATTTGAGCGATGGTGGGCATACCGTAGCTCCACTCTAGGTGGGTATTCCAGTCTTACTAAGGGCATTCTGGCACTCTAGCTGGATATTCTGCCCCTCTGGGAGGGCACTACTGCTCTAGGGTAGGCATTCTGATACCCAGGGTGGTCAGTCTTCCACTTTGAGTGGGCATTCTGGTCACTAGGGTGGTTACTGAATCACAGAGGGTGTGGATTCCAGCAACCAAGGCAGGAATTCTGGCCCAAGGGTGAGCATGTCTGCCCCCAGAATGGCCAGTCCCTTGGGTGGGCACAGAGATACAGCTGGTGGTCATTCAAGTACCCAGGTTGGACACTCTATGGAAGGGAGATTGGTATGGGGGCTGCATGGGTGGTCAGCTTGGGGAATGGAGGATGGTTCTGGAAGAGTTTTCCAGCTTCAGTGAGGGTGGTCGGCTAGGAACTGGAGGCCAGAATGGTAGTTTAGCTGCTGGGAGCATGTCTGACTTGAGGTCAGA
Source organism: Neoceratodus forsteri (assembly GCA_016271365.2). Classification (NCBI taxonomy): domain Eukaryota; kingdom Metazoa; phylum Chordata; order Ceratodontiformes; family Ceratodontidae; genus Neoceratodus; species Neoceratodus forsteri. The sequence goes on along the minus strand of CM057456.1, from coordinate 526,717,958 downwards.
GCTTGGTTCGGGGGCTAGAAGTGTCTGGAAGGTGCAGTATGGGCAGTGCAGTGGTGGAATGCTGGACTGGAGGTCAGGCACCATTCAAACACTTTGTCAGGTCTCTACTGTCTTCATTAACCTAGTGCTAAAATGCAGAATACCTGAAATGGCCAACTGTGCATGTTGTGCCTGTCTGACTGGTCTGTCCTAACCAGAAATTCCAGTTTTTATGGCTGAGTCGGTGGAGCTCTGCAGACGTTTTGCCATCACTGTAGTAGAACAGAAGGTCGCAACTGGAATGCGATCCTCTGTTCTCTTACAGTGATGCGGCAACGTCTGCACAGCGCTGACTCCATTGCACTGTCCTCCGCGAGTGAGCCCTCCACAGCACAGTCACCCCCACCACGCACTACCTTAGAACGAACTTCTGAGAAAACTGCACATGCACGAGTATCGTGCATGCACAGTTTTGTCACCACTGCCATCTTGCAAATGGCACACCATCACAGCTCTGACAGCTGTACCATCTGCTCAGAAGCTGCTGCCACTCCGATATCACTACCACTGCTCCAAGAGCCTCCCCTGCTGCCACTGAACCAGTAAGAGCTTGGCACAGCCATATCGGCTTTGACCAGAGTTTGTTACTATTGTGGTCTGGCCCAGGTTTCACCAATACACTTGGCACAGAACCAAATAAATAAAAGCATTATTTGTCATCACCATTGATGGATACAAAATAAAACCATTGTATAAAATTCACACACACACACACACACATATGCACGATTAAAGTCAGTTTATTTTATTGATGTTTAATCTGAAGTGCACACACACACACACACACACACACACACACACACACCTTTTTATATGCACCAGTGCCAGCATTAACAAAATTATACATTCAATTTTAGTGATCCAGTTCACTAACACCCTCCCCCCCCCCAGCTGAATCACACTTTCAAGGTACCAGCATAGCTCATTTGGTAACACATCTGCCTCTGGAACAGAAGGTCATAAGTTCTAGTCCTGCACAGAGATTGGTATTATACCATAAATGCCGGCACCCAAGTGTAGTACTATGGGGATGATGTACTGTCAGGATGTGGTATCCTTCAATTGAGGCATTAAACTCTGGTCCTGTCTTCCCACCTCTGGGGCTAGTCTGGTGGATGTCCAGGTGGAAGTTAAAGAACCAAAGACACTTATCACAATCTTAGGGGATTTTCCATAGAGTCCAGGCCTACATTCCTGTTCCCATAAAACTGATTCATGCAATGTCAAAGGCTGTGTGTGGGTATTGATCTGTGAACTGCCTGCCACTACACATTTACAGCCACTATACTATCAGTTTCTCATCACTTGTGAAGTGCTTTGTGATAGAATGTGTATCAACAGTGATTTATACAGTAAATGCTAATTCTTTACACATGCTGGCTGCAAAACAAAACTATGCCTCCCTCCCAGCACACTGGTAGCAACATTAACAAAAGTATATATTCAAATGTGGTGATCCAGAGAATCCCCCTTTATGTATGCTGGATGGAACATAAATAAAATTACATATTCAAATTTGAAACACGAAACACCGATTACTTGTTTAGGAGCAATACACACCTTTTCAAGCATGTTGCTATAAAGGTGGCACGCTTAAATGCTGGAGATGCCAGTCAACAACTGAACACTCAGCACTCTTTTTCTATCACACTGGGAACTTGGCAGAGTGGCATGCCAGACCACAGACTGAAACGTGTTTTAAGTGATTTGAATTATTGTAAAAGCGCCCTGAGCTTGGGAAGAGCACTTGATATAAATAAAATTTTACTTACTTACTTACTTACTTACTTACTTACTTACAAGGGAACATTCCACCACCACCCATTTTCGGGTACACTACCATCAGAGCAGAACATCATTTCTGCATGATGGAATGAGCTCCAAACCCTACAGCAACCTCTGCAGCCTAAGTGTGCAGCATGTGATGTCTAGATCATAGACATGATTGCACTAATGTCATGAAGCAGAATGCTGCTGGCATATAAAGCAGAATATGATACTGCCCCCCCTTCATGTACACCAACAGTGATCCAGCCACAGCACCTCCACAGCAACAACAATTGAAAGCAAAAGCACCCCCCTTCCTTCATGAACAGTGGCTGGAAGTCACAAAAGATACTGTCTGAACAAACCAGAGACTATCCTCCCAGAAAAGCATTCCAATGCACACGTACACACACACACATACATACACACACACGCACACACACACACGCACACACACGGACTGTAAATGGCAAAATAAGTCAAAATTATTTTTTTCTAAATCATTGTCTGAACAACCAGAGCCCCACCCCCCCCATCAGCAAACCAGGTGTGCTGCACACACACACACACACACACACACACACACACACACACACACACACACACACACACACACACACACACACACATACACACACACACAAGAAATGACAGAAATACTGCCCAATGGATCCAGAATCCCCCTCTCATAGTAACATGAAATAGAAGTATTTTTTTTTTAATTAATACTGCCCAATTCTCTACATCCAGAGCTCTCACTTTCATGGACATTGGCTCAAAATACAAACAACAGTCAAATTCTTGGGAACAGCAGAGCCTTACATACAGTACAAAAAATATATCAGGAGACACTTGTGAGGGTCACTTTCTGGGACAGATTGTATGACAGTTAATACAGTATAGCACAGGAATCAATGTTCACTGACAACTACACAAATTATTTCATACTCAAACACATGTGATTAACTCCAATGTGTTTCTTCTGATACAGAGTTATACCTACAAATGCTATTCTACTGTATATACAAGCTTTATAGAATTACTGCAATTATGATTTCTAAATATTTGAATCAAAAAGGACACACCTTTTGGTTAGTAGTTTGAGACAAACACATTTGAGATTCTTTGCTTCCTGTGAAAAATAAAAATATAGTGACAAAACACTGATACTGTATCTCCCCACCCCATCTATTTGACACAAACACGTGCAGTCACACAAACATTTTCAATGTGCTTGAATTCAGTTCTGCCAAGTACTTACTGCGCTCCATATCAGATAAAAACTGCAGAATTTGCATTTCAATAAGAAAATAAGAGCTAAATTAAACTCCTTACCTAGCAGAGACACATTTAAGCCAAGGGAAAACTTAATCCATCCAGTCCGAATGTGAATGTAACTCCCAGAATCAAAAACACAGTAGCAAGGCAGTGTGGTTGGCAGGAAGCATCTGATGCATGCTGGGAGTTGTTGTTGAGTGTATTTTAAAGAGACAGAGCAGAGTTGTAGTCCTTGTCTAAAACCGTTGCAGAAATTCAAGTGAGATGCATCTGAACCTTTGCAGCAAGCTCTTCTCTGAGCCAACTAAATAGATATAACATCTTTCTTTCTTTCTTTCTTTCTTTCTTTCTTTCCTTCCTTCCTTCCTTCCTAGGAAAGGCAGACTGAGTCATGAAAAAGTGCATTCCAAGGACTGCCATATCCTTAAAGGGATCTACTTATTTAATAATAAAAAAAGCAGGCAACCAGGGGTGTGCGAGTAACAAATAATATTTCCCAAATGACCCAGATAATGCACTTTTCCTTCCTAACCCATTTGGAAAATACAATATTAACAAAAAAAAAAAAAGAAAAAGAAAAAGAAACAGTTCCTACCCTATATTCTGTAAGATATAAAACCCCTGTCCCCCCACCATCTGTTAGAATCCATCCCCACCTCCTCCCCCCGAGCACCCACAATTTCCATTAAATTGGCTATATTTAAAAAATCTTCTATGATGGGTGACCAGCACAACCCATCTGCCTCCACAGCTGGACGCCACCTTTTCACACTTATTTGCACTAAATCGAATATGACTCCCACCCCACCATGTCAATACCCTCCTCCCACCATCAACCCCCCTCCCAGCACTCAAGCCAGTGAGTGGTGACTATAAAGAGGAAGAAGGTGACTGACATAATTCACCCTCCACTATAGCTGTTCACCTTCTTCTGAATGAAAGCATTTGTGCTCTTCTTCATAATTAAACCAGCTAATCAATTGACCCACTGAACGTATGTGCAGGGGATAACCACTGGACTTTGTTTTAGGGAAGAACAACTTAGCTGTGCTTATATAAAAGAACATCCCAGTGGGCTGGGCTCAGGTACCAAAGGGGACCCACTGGGCTGGGTGTGTGTGTGTGTATGCAAGGGGAGGCATATTAGGCAGGGCTTGGTTGCTAGGGAAGATGCACCTGGATGGGCTTGGGTATGGAATGAGGAGCAAATGGGCTGGGCTTCTGTGCAGGAGGTTGACCCAGAGGACTAGGCATGAGAGCATGAGGGGACCCAGTGGACTGGGCTTGAGTGCAGGAGGGGGTTATAGAGAGCAAGGCATAGTTGTAGGAGAGGAACCAGAGGGCTGTATTTGTGTGCAAGAAAGGACATAGTAGGTTGGACTTGGGTACAGGAGGGGGCCCAGAGTGCTAGAATTTTGGGTAGTAAGGGGTCTAAAAGGGCTGAACTTGCTTGCAGAAAGGGAACCTGGACCCAACTCACTGGGCTTAGGTGTAGGAGGAGACTCAGTGGGCTGGTCTTGGGTGCAGCAGGAAACCCAGTGGGCTGGGTTTGGGTGTAGGAAGGGACCCAACAGGCTGCTCTTGAATATAGGAGAGGACCTAGTTAGCTGAGCATTGGTACAGGATGGGGACACAGTGGGCTGTCTTGGGTGTAGGAGGGGAATCCAGTTGGTTCCGCTTATGTCCCAGAGAAAACCCACTGGACTGGGCTTGGGTGTAGGATGGAACCCAGTTGGCTGGGATTATGTACAGGAGGGGACCTAGTGAGCTGAGCTTGGGTGTGGGGAGGGGCATTGGGCTGGGCTTGAACAGAGGAGGGGACCAAAAAGGCTGGGCTTGGGAGCAGGAGGAGACCAAGTTGGACAAGCATGTTTGCTGGAGGGGGCTTAGTGGGCTGGATTTGTGTACAGTGGTCTGGGCCTGTGAGTAAGAAGGGACACAACAAGCTGGGCTTGGGAACAGTAGGGGACCTAGTAAACTGGGTTTGTGTACAGGAGGGGACCCAGTAAGCTGGGCTTGTGTACAGGACATGACCCATTAGGCAGAACTTATATACAGGAGGGAGACCCAGAGGAATGGGCTAGGGTGGAGGAGGAGGCCCAGTGGGCTTGGCTTGTGTACAGGAGATAACACCTTGGGATGGACTTGTGTGCAGGTAGGGACCCAGTGGGCTGAATTTGGGTGCAGGAGGTGACCCAGTGGGCTGAACTTTGGTGCAGGAAGTGACCCAGTGGGCTGGGCTTGGGTGTAGGAGGGACCCAGAGGGCTGGGCATGGGTGCAAAAGGGAAACCCAGTGGCATGGGTTTGGGTGTAATAGGTGACCCAGTGGCCTGAGTTTGTGTGCATGAGGGGGAACCAGTGGGCTGCGCTTCCGTGCACTGGAGTTCTGATATGGTACTTGGTTGAGAATATGATTAAAGTACACTGAAGAGTCCAAAAGATGATGAATCACATGTTTGTACTTTATCTTGCTCAGACTATACAGATCAGATGTATAAGCCTGTTTAAAAGATTATGTCTGTCAAATTGCCTTGCCAGCTTGACTTGCACAAGGAATTGCATACCTATAATGCATTGCTCTGAAAACAAGGCTTGGGAGTATACATATTGCATATGGTTTTGAGAGATGCACAAAAAGAAAACTATTTGGATAGTTTTTCTCTCTCACCATACTATAGTACATTACTTCTTTCCCTGCAAACTACTTCTCTCATATGCTGGAGAGATAGAAACAGCAAAAAAAAAACAAATAAATAAATAAAAATCTAAGTTAAAATCTCAAGTAATTAATAGCTGAAAAAAATTTGAAGTTTTGAACCTCAAGTAATTAACAACTGAGATATTTTCTAAATAAAAAAAATCTCATAAATTGGATTATGTTTAAGCTGAAAAATGCAATCAGTCCCTAACTATAGTATTTTTCAAAGTCTGATTGCTCAACTAATGCAGAAATAAACAAGCATTTGTCAATGCCACATGTTTGCTTACTGGTATTGGCATTGGTAGTGCAGGAGTTACAGAGATGCATAATAGAAATGGTAGTGTGGTACTAAAGTAACCAACACTGATAGATGTTGCAGTGTGCCTTTGGGCCTGCGGCTCTTACACTCACCCCATTCCATAAGGAAATAAGCTGAGATGGGTGCAGTAGAGCAGAATGTGGTGAACATTAGGGTCAAAGACTCCAAAGCATACCTCAATGCCTGTCACTGGCTGCAGGTGGGGGTGGAATGGCATGAGTATTACGGACGACAACCCCAAGTCACTCCCCCCCCCCGTTGCCTATTAGTCTATACAGTGTGAGGCATTACTGTTAGAAACCCTAATATCCCAGACTGTTGTTGTTATTTTCACTCCAAATTTTCAACATTGAGTTTTTAGGACCCCACCTCATGAACAGTGGCACTATCATTTCGTTACTCGATCCTGAAAGGTGATTTTGCAAAGCGACTGCTCCATATGGCACCACAGATGTGAAAACACATTTTGGGCAGGATGTGAAAAATGACAGCTGTACTGTTCATGAGTATTTGTGAAAAAATGGCAATGTAAAAAATCTGGAGAGAAAATATTAAAAATTAGTGAAGCTACGAGCGTGCGTAGAAACTGCACAACACACGCCTGAAACGCAATAATTGTTTGGAATTTTTTCATCAAATTTTCAACATGGACATTTTGGGACCTCCCCTCATGAACAGTGCCACTATGATTTTGTTAATCTGTCCTGAAAGTCGATTTCCCACAGCGACCGCACCATTCTGTGCCACAGGTGCGAAAACACATTTCGGGTAGGATGTGTAAAATGACAGCTGTACTGTTCATAAGGAGGTGTGAAAAAATGGCAATGTTAAAAATCTGGAATGAAAATATAAAAAAACTGGAAAGTTACGAGCGTGTGTAGAAACTATGCAACACACGCTCATAACACAGTCATTGTTTGGGATTTCTTCACCAAATTTGCAACATGGGTTTTTTGGAGCCCACCTCATGAATAGTGGCACTATCATTTCATTAATCAGCCCCTAAAAGTGATTCCTTGCAGCAATCGCAATATCACCTTTCTGGACCAAGTAACCAAGTGACAGTGCTAATGTTTACAAGGTGGGCTTGAACAGAGGAGGGGACCAAAAAGGCTGGGCTTGGGAGCAGGAGGAGACCAAGTTGGACAAGCGTGTTTGCTGGAGGGGGCTTAGTGGGCTGGATTTGTGTACAGTGGTCTGGGCCTGTGAGTAAGAGGGGACACAACAAGCTGGGCTTGGGAACAGTAGGGGACCTGTGAGAACCCCATGTTGAAATTTGAAAATGTGGAGCCAAGATTCCTAAAAATGGCTGAGATATCAACCTAAGTTGACCCCCCCCCATTGACTCCCATTATACAGCTTACCATAATTTCTTCAGTTTGCCAGTCAACTTTGAAAGTGCAGACATGTCCGGTCCATGGAAGATTGCTGCTCCCAGGCCTCGGAGGTAAGTATGGGAGTAAGGGGGTGCATAGAGTGGGTCCAAGAGAGGACAATGGGGAGAAGGGGAATGGGAGACAACAAGGACCATTTTCTTTTTACAGGGGAAAAGGCTTTGGGGACGAGGTAGGCTCCCAGTGTGCCACAATAGTTTGTCTGTGTGTGTGTGTGTGTGGCATACCGAAACGGGATTGGGCACCCTTATGTCAGCACTTGAAATATTCCAGTGGGTGGGGGGGGGTCACCTGACACCGGAAGTGGACATCTCAGTGTCAGAAACATAAATAAAAAATTATTTTGGCATACTGGTGTGATCTCCCAGTGTGTCACATCAATGGGAGGGAAGGGGGATACATGCTGATACAGGGATCGGGCACCCCGTTGTTGGCTTTCTGGGGAGTGTGTGGTGGGCAGCAGGAGCAGCCAATGAGGAAAGCTACACCGTGGCTCATTTATTTATTTATTGAAATGGTTCACCAGGAAAGGCACACCGAACAAAAAAGGTGCTCAGTGGCAGGAGCCGATAAGAACCGTAACTCCAGCCATGTGCATTACTGTGCACTGTAATGGGCATGGCCAGAGTCTTGTCAATTGCTGCTAACAAAACGAAGGTATAGCTGTGTGCCTGGTTATTAGGGAGGGAGAAGGACCTGCTGCAATAAGGAAACTGTCCTTCACTGAAGTGACAGATTTCTTTCAAGTGCTGTCATCTCTCTCAAACTGCTGTCATTGACAGCTCGCCGATTCATTGGTGCCTGAGAGATGAGCCCCATAAAGCTTCAACTGCAATGGGCAGAAACTCACACACCTCTAAAATGTCATACTGTCCCAAGATGTTTCTTGCACATGCGTGCAAGCAAACATAAAAAGGAGGCACTACTACCTCTATATAGGTCACTGGTGAGGCCACACCTGGAATAATGTGTTCAGTTCTGAAATCCTCAGCTAATCAAGAAAAGGGACAGACTGGAGACTGTGAAATGCAGGGTGACCATGATGAATCTTGTCCAACAGGGCAGATCTTGTGAAAACCGTCACAAGGCACTGAATGTGTACCTGCCAGAGACCAGGTGAGAGAGAGATAGAGAGAGACGGGATGAAATGAGACCTTCAAGTTTCTGGAGGGAAACAAAGAAGGTAAACTGCTGGAACTATTTAGAATGAGTATAGAGTCAAGAACCCAAGGTCATCAATGGAAACTTGCAGGGTAAAGGATTAGGAGAGATGTGAGGAAGTTCTATTTTATGGAAAGATTAGTGGAGCTGTGGAACAGTGGTGGATGCCAAGACCATAAATAGTTTTGGGTATAGCTGGGACAGAGTGAAGAGCCTTGTGCTTATTCAGGTTGGTAGAGGCAGAGAGGGAAGTGGGGGTGGGGGTGGAGGGATTAAACCCTGCATGGACAGTAGGTCTCTTTTTCTGCCATCACTGTCTGTTTCTGAGGCCTTCTTTTTAGCTCTCACTGCTTCACTGACCTTTCCAGAGAATCATATTGTTTCTTTTGATTACCATCTACATGCAAGATGTTGTTGCCTCAAGAATGACCCCCTTGATTGCCCTCGACTTTCCTCAACAGCCTGATGCTGTCCTCACTGACTAACTTGTCTTGGACCAGCTCATTCATATGGCTGAAGCCTGCCCTTCAGAAATCGAGAACTTCAGGCTTTGATAAGGACTTAATTGTCACGAAGGCCAGGCTGAACCATATAGAGTTAATGTCACTGGACACTGGTGGCTTCCCTACCTTCAGTCCTCCTACTACATCCAAACTAGTGAGAACCACATCAAGAATAGCAGCCTGCCAAATGAGGTCCTTAACCAGCAGCATCAGCAGGTAGTCCTGCAGTGTATCCAGAAAGGCCCACTCGCCCAGCACCGCCACCACATCTACCCTCTTTGCCTACTCCTTTCTAGTTGTGCCCCTAGCTCCTTATCTCTTTTCCTCCTGTCCTGGAAGTCTAAAGCTCACCACCTGTAATTTCTTGCCTGAGGATGCCAAGAGCTGAATGCACAGCAATTTTGTTTCTCCATTACCTCCCCTGGTGTTTAAATCCTCCACTGCCTTTGTGCCTTCCCTGATCTTGCTGGATATACTGCAGGACTACCTGCTGATGCAGCTGGTTAAGGAACTCACTTGGCAGGCTGCTATCCTTTTTTTATATTATTCTTATTTGTACCTGGTATACTGTCGGCAATCCACGCCCTGGCATCCGACTCCATCCGGCCACTGTCTGTCCCGGCTCAGCCCCTATTGAAGCTCTCACTGTGTGACCCCATAGATTGTCCCCCACGGCAGGGTGGCGGAGAGCTCCCATATACTCCCCACCAAGTCCAGGACCAGTTCCAGTGGTGCTCTGAGGTCGGGCGATCCAGAGCTGGCCATCAAGCCGCATCGACGGTGTGCCATTTTTTATGTGTTTAGTCCCCTTAGAGTGTGGGCGTGCAATGACGTCAAGGCATACTTGCTGACGTCTGCTGTACTCCACCCCTTACTCTGCCACCACTTCTAGTGGAACCCCCAGTTGTCACCAGGGCCACCACAGAGCAGTGGTTCCCTTTGGTCCCTTCCTGGGATAGGAGAGCAGTCCTCCGAATGCTCAATCATTTCCCTCCCCTGCCAGCCCCGATGCACCGGGCTCGTGTCTGAACCCCGGTCACCAACGTGTTACGAGGTGTGGCATCCAGCGCCTCAACCCTCAGCACCACTGGACCAGCTGGCAGGCTGCCATTCTTGATGTGGTTCTCACCAGTCTCTGCTGCCTACTGGGGCTAGGACCTCTGCCTTCACCCATATTGTCCTCTGAGCCACCATGGTTCATGGAGGACTGTGACCCGCCTGCCTGCACAAGAACATCGCATCCCTCCCCCAGCTCCTGCTGTGATGATTCTGCCGACAGACAGACAGGTATGTTTGAAGCTTGGAGCTTCAGGAACATCTCTGTTTGAACTTTGGTGCCTGAATCCTCATTGGGAACAAGCAGCTACCTGGCTGAACCCGACTGGTTCTTAATCCTCAAGCCTTCTCCTTGTACCTGAACTACTTACTGCACCACAGACTGTGCAAGTCACTGACTCCTGTATTTGGCACCTTTTTTCTCTGTTAACCCCTCTCTTTAACCATTCATTTCTCTGCATATCTGTGTGTAAAAATAGATTCAGTATAGTGTAATGCAATTCTGTCTTGCTGATTCCTGCCTTCTAGCCTTATGTTATCTTTAAGGAAATGCTTAATATGATTACTGCTTGGTCTGTTTAAACCCTTAAGTTTGTTAACATGCAGTGATTACAGCTATACTGTTAAAAGTTTAAGAACCAGCAAGATAAATTGATTAGAGCCCTTAAAAGTTTGTTAAATTACAGCGACTACAGCTCTACTGCCTAAAGTTTAAGAACCTAGTAGATAAAGTGATTACAGCCCCTTTAAAAGTTTGTTAAAAGATACAGTGATTACAGCTCTACTGTTTTACATTTTAAGAACCAACTAGATAAAGTGATTACTGCCCCTCTGGGAAGCATAAACTTGAGATTGGAGCCAGGTCCCCTCTGGAGCTCACCCCTCCCACTTATTAAATTGCGCTCCCTTTCTTTTGTTTTTGTCCCTCCCCTGCCTCACAAAACCAGTACTTATCTTTCTGTCCCTTCCTTGCCCCTCCAGGCCTCTGCTGCCCAATGGGGCTAGGACCTCTGCCTTCACCACTGTTGTCCTCCAAGCCACCACAGTTCATGGAGAAATCTGACCCACCTGCCTGCACCACAACATCGCATCGCCCCTTCCCCAGCTCCTGCTGGGGTGATTCTGTCGACAGACCGACAGGTACGTTTGAAGCTTGGAGCTTCAGGAGCAACTCTGTTTGAATTTTTGGGTCCTGTCTTTACTCTTATAGCCCTCACCATGTTACATGAGCCAGGTCCCCAATGTCCCATTGGCTCCTTTTATTGGATGGACAGCAGGGGTGCTGTGGAGCAGCATCCTTGTTATACACTGAAATCTGTCGTGCTTCTCAATACAGTGTGTTTTACTAGTGCCTCTGCTTATCTGATATCCTTCTATGTGCTGTCTTAATCCTTTCCTAAAAGCATTTGCCTGAACTGACTCTGTGGTATACCCCTCGCTGACATCTGCCCTTGATATGGATTTCCACTGCTGAGACTAATAGAAATTGTTAGCAGCTTTGCCAAAAGCAAATATTGCAAAAATCTTCTCACTGATGCTGCAGGGGAGCCTAGGCAATTCTGGACACACATTAGGTCCTTCTTGAGATCTACTTAGTCCCCTAATCCAAATAACATGATCTTAAACGGGATCTACTGTAATGATCCGTGGACAATTGCCAATTTCTTCAACCAACAATTTTCGGACCTGTCCAAATGCACTTCAGCCTTCCCCACTACGCAGCCCCTAGGCATACACACTGAGCCCCACACGGATACATTAAGACAATCCTTTCACTTCAAAGCCATCTCTAGGACAGAGGTACTAAAACTCCTAAACTCTGTCTCAGACAACACTAGTACTGGCTCTGATGGTATTGAACCAAGACTATTGAAGATAGCAGCTCCATTTATAGCCTCTCCTCTTGCCCGAATCTTTACATCATACCTCTGTCACAGCCATGTTCCTGATATCTTGAAAATTGCCAGAATCACTCCGGTGTTCAAGAAAGGTGACTCTGAAGACTCTTCCAACTATAGACCTATTGTGATATTATCTGTGTTAAGCACAATTCTTGAGAAGCTTGTAGCTGCTCAAACCACTGCTTTCCTACATAAAACAATCTTCTCTTCTCTGCCCAACATGGTTTTTGAAAGGGCCATAGCACCACCAGAGCCCTGCTCAAATTCACCACCTGTCTGCCATGGACTCAGGCCTCCTCACGGGGACAGTTTTTATAGACATGACCAAAGCTTTTGATCTTGTTGACCACCCTATTCTTCTCGCAACCTTAAAGTCTATGGGTTTCTCGATGGGTGTTGTGGCCTGGTTCAGTAGTTATCTGTCAAACCATGCCCAATTTGTGAAATACGCCTCCACCCTCTCGAACCAGGCTACTCTAAACATTGGGGTACCCCAGGGTTCAATTTTAGGGCCCCTCCTCTTCTCTATATTCATCAATAGCATTACTTTGGATCTCACCTCCTGTTCATCACACTTGTATGCAGATGATATTGTTCTATATGCTAGCTCCAAAAACCTGTCTCACATAAACTCGTCCCTCTCATCTGACTTCCATAAAACTCAAAACTGGCTCTCTGACCACAAACTGGTCATCAGTGTAACGAAAACCCAAGCTATGTTGTTTGGGTCTGCTACCAAACTAAAATCCTGCAACAATAGCATCACGGTCTCCTGTCCTGGCTCCCCTCCCATAGATCCAGTCACCTTGTTCAAATATCTTGGGGTCATCCTTGATCAGTCTCTTGGCTTTGATTTCCATGTCAAATCCACTTGCAAATTGGTAAACTCTAAGCTAGGCATTGTCTATAGATCTAGCTATACACTTACTCCATCCGCCAGGCTAGCTGTCACCCATGGCATCCTTCTACCAGCCCTGACCTATGGAGTCATCACATATGTAGCTATACCTAAGGTAATGCTGTGTGCCTGGGACACCACCTATAATAACATTTGCTGCTATGCCTCCTCATCCCCTAGGCTCAAACACCACTGCAAACTCTACTCAGACCTAAAATGGCTGTCCCCTACTGCACTGAGACTCTACTCAGTTGGCTCCCTAGTGAACAATGTTATTAGGGCACAATCTCCTGATAGTCTGGCAAGGCTACTGTCTCCTCAAATACCCTCCTTTGGGCTACGCTCGGCTGACAAGTCCCTACTGCAAGTACCAAGGTGTAAAACCTCAAAAGGCTCCTAAACTTTCTTCCACTATTTATTTATTTTATTTCATTTTATTGAAATCTAGGATTACAAATACCTTTGAGCAGGAACTGCTCATTTACAAAGGTTCCACGTTGAAGGAAATGGGGGTATACATACATACAAAGGTCAACATAGTAATACATAGTTACACAATAAAAAGTAGTAACTATGCCCCACTGCAATGAAAAGCCTTACCATTAACACTTCACCAGGCACCTTCCCATGCCCTCTTTAAAAAAAAGAGCTTTGCGCCAACCTATTTGCTTTAAATTCGTGCACCTGTTTTCAAAGCCCATGATCCCTCCCTCTGCCTACCTCCCATCTGCCTACTGTGTTTATACTGACTAACCTGTCTCTTTTTCTCTTTTTCCTCCTCCTCCAAATATGAATGGATGCCTTTTACATCCCTACCCGCACTACTCCCTATTGCTCCATCCAGTGTAAATGCCTTATCCTTTCTTCTCTTAGGACAGCAGCATTGCACCACATACTGTCTCATAAGAAATATTGTTTTTTCCTGCCTCGTTTTGAAGTAAAAATTGTATTTGCTTAAACTGTGCACTTACTATGTACTCACTAGGTTACTGTAATTTGTTGCCTAGATCTCCCCTATATGTTAGATAGCTGGTCTTATGTTTTTGTATGCTTACTCTGCCCCTACCTGTGTTTTTGTCTTCACCACGTATAAATTCACAGCAAATTTGTAATTCGCTTTTCATGTATTTTCTCCAATTTTGTCTATACAGTACTTGCAGTGTTGTGTTTCTTTCTCATGTTGTAATCCTCCTGGGTCATGACTGAAAATAGTCATTCTATGACTAGCTCACCTACCCGGTAAAAAAAACAAACAAATAAATAAATAAATAAAATAAATTTAGGGCTATGTCTCCTCCTTTAGCTTTTCCTCTAGCTTACCTAAACATGGTGTAGCCTGAGACTGCCTGGTACCAGTCATCGTACTGTTATCCAGGTTTTTGTGATGGCAACTAGATCCATCTCAGTGACTATCACCATATGCACAGACTCCTGGCATTATGACAGATCCCTTTCAATCTTTCTCCCAATCCCCTCTTTCTTTTTTTTATTCCTTCACCCTTATTCTTCGCTAGTCTCCTTAATTTTTTATTTTTCATGCTGAATGTAGGCTTTGTCAGCCCTCCCTCATTGGCCTCTTCTTCTAACTTAATTTGAACATTAACCTTACTGCAGCCCACCTTGCTGCTACTAGTCCCTTGTTAAGGGAGAGCCCTAACTAGGTTCCTCACCCACTCTCCCTTCTTAGTGATTAGCCTAGCCTCCATCTACCCTGCAGGCTGTTTGACTGTCCAATACAGATGTCAAACTTCTGACCAAGAGCACTGGTCCCTCTCTCATAAGGTGAAGAAGACCATTACCCTTGTGGAGCCTCCTGTCACAGACTCCCCCAGTCCCCTACAAATTGGCACCCCTCCTCCTGACACCATCTATTCAACCACCCCTTAAACTCCTCAGTCTTTTCTTTACTTACTCTATCATTCCCATTCCCCCTAGTCCACATAGGGAGAAATGCAGAAAAGGCTAGGAAAGCTGAGTGTGCCTTCAGTCTGTCCCCCAGCTTCTTAAAAGTTCCACTTCACTGCCTCTACAGGTTGGGTCACCAGATCATTGGTACCCAAGTGTACATGCACCTCCAGCTTCTCCTCTCCATCTCTGCCATCCTTCCTATCCTATCCATATTCCAGATGGCTGACGCACCATGAAGGCATCTAACCATTTCACTCCCTCCCTCACACTCACCACCATCTATAGTCCCTTAATTACTAAGTCCCCAATCACTGAGACTCTCTTTGCTAACTTCCACCTACTCTACCCTCCAAGGTGCCACCAAGTCATACTGCACATATACCCCAACTGATTCATAGTCCACCCATTCCCCTTGGCAGAGTCAAGTAGCTGATCCTCCTTCAGGGGTGCAAAGAGGTTTGCTGTCTTGATAGTGGAAGACTGCCTGAATTCTTTGTGACTGCCCCTGCCACTCTTTCCCTTCCCCTTCCACACCACCCTTCAATTATCCGGGCCAGTGGGTCTCAAGTGGGAGTAGGGGTTTGAGGGTGGACCCCAGCTGAGTTAGTCCACAGCTGATACATCTCATCCCTTGCTGCCATCAGTTGACCATGGAACTCTACAAAGTCCCTGCAGATGGGGCAGTGACCCCTCCTCTATAGCGTAACTCTAGAGAAGAGCACTCCACAGTTCCAACTGACTACGTCCCCGCTGTACATACCTCATCTCTGTACTGATCCTATGATAACCTCTAGAATATTGTTAATAGCTGCCTTTTCTCTATCTGCCTAGTGCCCTTAGGCTAGAATGAAAAAGGCCAAACTTTCAAACAGAGTGCTGTTATATACAGACCTCTTTTACTTACTCCCTTAACATTCGTTAATTCAAATGCTAAAACAAATTATAAACCTTATTATGACTAAATATAGTACTGAGTATAGTATCTCTCCCCAGTCTCTCCACTTCTGGCTCCCTCCACTCCAGGAATCATCGCACTTTTGCTACTCCTCACCACCACCCCTCAGCTAGGCAATCTGCCTTTCCTATTGACTTTTCACACTCTGGAACCTACCCCCCTCCAAGATTGGCTTCTTTGGGATACAGAAAGTTCAAGAAAATCCCAGAGGAGGTAACCGGGAGGCTAAGGTAAGCAGAATTGAAACAAAGTGGATATTTAAAACTTAGGCTTGCTGTCCTCTGAGGTTAAATGATTCAGTAGAGCTTGTACATCATTTATAATGAATTTAGCAATAGATCAAAAAATAACAAAAATGGAATTGTATAGACTGAAATGGTAATTGTGGTGCCAGTAATAATAAGATATAAACTGTAGAAACTGAATGTTAATGTGTTTCTCTGTGATGGAATCATTTCTTATAGAAATTGTTTTTATGGAATTTTTATGTATGGAATCTTTTCTTATGAAGCCTTTTTCCTTCCCTCCACTAGTATTGTGTCCAATGTGGATTATTTTTGCCTACCATGGGAATAGAAATGCCAAAATAAGTGGACAAGAGATGTGGAGGCAAATGAGTTTATATAGAAGAATGGGCAAATATGAGGCAAAAAAAAAAAAGAGACCAAAAGAAATGAACATGAGAAAGATAAATTGACATTCGTGATTTGTATTTTATGAAAGTCTAGATTTTGTCCTTTTTCAGATGATCATTATTAAATTAATGTATTGCATAAAATGTTTAAGTTCATCTAAAATGGATATATAATTAAAAGGGATGTTGTATTTTAACATACATGCAAATGTTTTCACACTAAGTTTTGTCATAGTTAGGTAATGAATTATGTTTAGTAAAAATGAAGGTTACTGTCTGTTTATTATTCCTATTTCTTGATTATTAAGTGTTAGATTCATTAATGAATTCTTCATATTAGCTCAGGATATTATGGAATAAGTTAGAACATATAGATATTCCAATATTATTTGTATGAAATCTTTGCCAGGATATTTTGTAATGGGTATGTTGGATTCCTGAAATTGCATGCCAACACTGGTTTAATTGTATATTTGCAAGAGTTTTGGAGTGTTTTTCATATTAATTGTTTTATTGATTACACTATAAATAGGGAGTAGATATGTGACTCCTTAACCTCTGTAGAAGCTCCTCCCAGATGTAGCGAAACATAAGGTTTTCTGGCCCATTAGGGCTTAGCTGTTGCTTCTGTGAACTGCTGTCCCTTCACGTTTTGTCTCTCTTTTATAGCATTTTAGCTGTCTTTTAGATTGCTGCTATATAGTCTTGCCTCTGTTTGTGCACACATTTTGTACTATATATGGTGTTTGTTTAAATATATTCTTTTAACATGTCAGAATAAAAGTTATTTCCATTTGACTTGGTTTTCAGCATTTCCTTTTTTCTAGCAATTGGGGGCTGTTTTTTTTGTAGGCTGTTTAGAATGGGTGCTCCATTTTGTTGTGATTTTCTATTATGTTTGTGTTGAGAGCACCATTAGACTTGAACAGTTTTCTGGAGCACTCTTTTTTGTTTACTTTATTTCTGTACCAATAAAATATTGTTGTGCGTTGTATTTTTGTTTTCTTCTGTCCCCTTTCTTGTGGTTCGCACCTGGAAATGAGCCTTGGCTCAGCATGCTTTTCCCGGTTACCAATTTTCAAATAAACAAATAAATAAATAAAGTTGCATCCTGGTGGGCTTCACTGTAAATGGAGTGTCCGCACCACTGCAGGCAAATCTAAAATGCAAATGCAGAGCCACATTTCAATAATTAAATGTTATTCTTCTGCAACCAGATAAGGCCCACTAAGCACAAGTGCCTGTTTTCTAGAGCACTCCAGGAGCACTGGGGTGGTTAAAGGAGTAGTACAGTCAAAATTTGCAAACACAAATATTGTGCAGAGTGTCTTGATTTCTATGTGTTGTCCTGTTGTGTTCTACAGTAGTTTGCTGTTAGGGAGTTTTTTTCCAAATTAGCCTGCGAGTTACATAGTAGTTTTATGGCCCCTGGGATCTCCATCTCAGCAAAGCTTATTGCTATTCTTTTTCCTGCAAGACATCCTGTTCCATGTGATCAATGACGCATCCACAACCAGTACTAGAGATAGAAGCCTGATGTTAAGGTCTCCAATGAATAGCTCTAATTCAATATTTTTGTTTTCTATGTATGTGTCAGGTCTAGACAGCAGGAGTAAATGCTTTGCTTTTAAAACATTTTATTTCATCAAATTACACACAGCCATAAAAGGCACACACATCACCCCAGATTATCAATGCCAGAATTAATAAAGAATCTAGTGGTTTCTTATGGAATAACTACTCAGTTAGTCCTCATGTATTTTTTAAACTGTAAATGCAGCAATTAGTGCTCACCACAGGTGCCAGAACAGGGTAGGGGGGGCACTATGACCATGGCCCACACACTTTCATAAGTGGCCCTATCAGTTTTTGCAATTATGTTTATTACTAGGGAAGAATTTACCAATTACATCCTTGGCTCTACCACTTTTCAGACTCTTCTCGTGCTAATGATGCTTACTGGATAAGAAAAGTTACTTAATATCACAGTTCTTGCTGTAGTAAATTAGCTGTAAATCAGTGCTTGCTGAATCCATGGTCCCAGATACATCACTGTTACATGGGACAGGAGGCATTGTAGGAACAAGAAGAGCAATAAATCTTGCTGAGATGAAGATCCCCATGGGCAATAAAAGTACCATAAAACATGAGGGAATAAAGGAAGTGCAGGGACCAAAAAGTGCGGATCAAGAGGGGTGAGTGGAAAAGGGGAGAGGAAAAGCAAAAGTACTGAATGAATACTTCTGCTCTGTGTTCACACAGGAAAATGGTGGTGCATTACCTCTGTGGACTGGAAAGGTGGGGTCAGGGAGGTATGACTAACGGAATGATTGAGGAGAGGAGAGTACTAGAGGGTTTGAAGACACCAAGGGTGGACAAAGCACCAGGTCCTGATGGCATTCACCCCAGGGTGCTGAGGGAGATGGTGGATTGGCATGTTTAGCACCTCCCTGGACACGGGATGCATACCACAGGACTTGAGGATGGCCCATGTGGTGCCTATACACAAAAGTGGCCCACGGGATGAGCCAGGCAAACTACAGACCTGTCAGTCTCACTTACATAGTGGGTAAACTCATGGAAGCGATACTGAAGGAGAGACTGGTGTCATTTCTCAAGACGAATGGCTTCCAGGATGGGCAGCAGCATGGGTTTGTCTCAGGGAAATCTTGTCAGATCAATCTAATAGAGTATTATGACTGGGTAACAAGTGAGCTGGATAAGGGCCTCACAGTGGAAATTCTATATTTGGACTTCAGCAAGGCGTTCAATTCAGTGCCTCACAAGTGGCTGGGGGGAAACTGAAATCTGTGGGGTGAAGCTGGTTAACTGGATCATGTACTGGTTGAAGGGGAAGCAGCCATGGGTAGTGGTAGTGGTGGTGGTGGTGGGGGAACTCTCAGCACTTAGGCCAGTAATGAGTGGTGTGCTGCAAGGCTCTGTGCTGGGTCCAGTGTTGTTTGGGCTATTCATATCGAATATCTTCCTGGGTCATGCCTGAAAAATAGTCATTTCTATGGCTAACACACCTACCTGGTAAACAAAAATTAAATAAATAAATATCTCACACAGAGTTGGAGAGCAGGACCAGTCTGTTTGCAGATGATACTAAAATGGGGGCAGTAGTGGATGAAGGTGATGGGTGGAAACAACTACAGGGGGACCTAACCAAACTGGAGGAGTGGTTGGCAAAGTGTCAGCTGGGCTTCAATGCAAAGAAATGCAAGGTTATGCACTTTGAGTCCAAGAACCCGAGGAGGGAATATTGGGTGGGGAGTGTGAGGCTGGGGTTCTCTGAGAAAGAGAAGGACTTAGGGGTGATAGTAATAGACAGCATGAACAACTCTGCTCAATGCAGGAAAGCTGCAGCTAAGGTTAATAGGATGCTGGATTGCAAGGGGATTCTCGTCCAGGCATAGGGAAGCGATCCTGCCCTTCTACAGGTCCATGCTCAGGCAGCACTTGGAGTACTGCATGCAGTACTAGCATCTATCAGAACTTCTTGGAGGTGTGTGTGGGGGGGAAGCTGCAATCTAGGGGTGATAGCTGTGCACGCGAGCAAACTTGACACACCATGAGGCCAGTTTCTGCTGGCAGATTTGTATGTTTGTATAAAACTAGCAGCCTAATTTACAAAAAGTTCATAATAGCAGACAGAGGGAAGGACACACTAGGAGTACACACACACACAAATTAAAATATTCTGCACAACATATCAGTCACACAGTACACAAGCGGAGGTTGTGGGAATCAAACCCTGGTCCTCTAGATGTACTATAAGGTCCTTCATAGCTCCTTACTCTAACTTGTAATCTATCCTCCCAGCCCCTGATTTCCAGGAGGACCATGTGTCGAACCCTGGCAGTTGTTGAGCGGTAATGCCTCAAGAACCCAGCTGCTACTGCTGACAGGGTCACTGGAGCAAGCTGGGAAATCTCAGTTTGGTGGAACACTTCTTGGACTTGCAATGCACTGCAGAGGACACAGAAGTTTAGCTTCAAAAAACCATGTGTGGGGCTCTGCAGCAACACATGCGCTTGATGCAGTAAGTGGGGCACTCATCCTGCAACTCGTCTGGCAGAAGCAATTCAACTGAATGGCTCAGAATTTCTCACTAAATAACTCAAACAACATCATTTTATTCTTGCAGTATTGCATTTCTTGTTTACATCCCAGTATATTATTTCTTATTCTTTCTCCATGCCAATTACATCAGGCAGCATATATGAGTAATACTCAAAACAATCTCCCCAAACTGAAAACACTTATCCACCGGTACTACTTACTTGACTAAAACTGCCCCTCCCACCGGGGTCCTCACAATGGACAGCGGCACCAAGTACCTACTCACGACACTGGCAGCGACCGATTTAATGTCTTGATAAATGTTCAGATTTTCAATGGTAGTTCAGAGGAGGAGAGGGCACGAATTAATGACATGTGACCCTGGGTGCTTCTGGGAACTGCAGTTTTCGATGATGTGCAATGCAGCAAGGGGAATAAAGTTTCTGACGTACCGTTCAACCTTTTGGCATTAAAATGAGGAACAAATGGCAGGAATTCATGGGACATTTTCATTTTAAAGAATAATAACTTTAAGAATTGTGAGCACCATATATTAAGTGCCAGGGGCTGTTTCTATTTAAGCTATTTTAATATTAAAATACTTAGTATATTGTTGACATCATAAGCAACATCACTGACTCTGGAGCAAAAGTACATTTGGGGGTTACTGCACATCTGTTGCTGTTGCCGGTCTACAAAACTGTTCCTGCAGCTGAATTCAGATATTGTCTGGTGTTTTGGTGTATCCCTGGTGAAACATTTCAAATAAATAAATCCCGGACTCTCACATGCTCCCTCCTATAGAATTAGAAAGAAAGACTCAATGGACAGCATCCAGAGCAGCCCAGCAAGAGTAGGCAAAGTGCGTTGACATAATGTGGGTATTCGAGACCCAGAAGCAAGCCACTGTAATCCAGAGGTTTAGGAGAGGCGCGCTTAGTCTCTAACACAGAACTAAAAAAAATAAATAAACAATTATTTGGAATTGGATCTCCGATGGTGCCACGACCACCTCCAACATGTTCACTCCGGCTGGGTTCTCCAAGTGTGACAGGCCGACAGCGACTTGTAGCAAGTAGACATGGTCTTCTCAGCTAGCTCTTCCCAAACAGCAGCAATGCTCCGACAGCGACACGGTAGCCTGTTCCTCAGTTCACAGATAGTGAGAAAGTACCAGGTGTTTTCCAGGGCACCTCTTGCTTACTGCCATTATAATGGCAGCAATAATGATTTGCCGCAACAAACAGGGACCGCCCCAGCATAGCAGCATCAGTGTCTCATCTTAAAGTAAGAGGCTGATGCTGCAATGACAAGATGCTCCCTGATTGCAGCGGCTCAATCATTTCAAGTTGATGGCATGCTTGCAAACTAGTGTCACCACCAGCATGTGCATGCATTGGTGACACAAAGCCAAGCCCACAAAAGCAGTGGCGGCATTGACCGTAACAGTGCCACACTTCCACAACCAGCTTCTCTCCTAAGCTGCCACAACATGCTGCTTTTTTTTTTAACTCTTTTTCCCTCCTGACACAGCTCGGGAGAACTCTCTCAGGCATCCTCTCCTTTCTGCCTACTTGTCTGAGATCCTCTGAGGTCTAGTGCCCTTCTCTTCCCCCCTCCTGCTGCCAGCACCCCTGGTTTAACCCGCTGGGGAGGATAGCCCGACCACTTACTTGGGCTCCTTATGAATACAGACCCTGGCAGATGTTCAGGGCCTGGGTGGAGGAGTGATGAGGCTTGGCCCAGTCAGATCCAGCGCTGGGCATGGTGGAGATGTGCCATCGCCTATCTCCACAAGCTGGGTTTTCCATTTTCTGTCCTGTTACCCCACCCCTCCCCTTGCGTCGCACTCGACCGACAACAGCTTATGGCAACCCTGCCAGCATCGGGCACACTGTAGCGTACTGCCCGAGGTTACAGCTTCCCCTGGTCTCCACCAGGGTTGCCGAAAGATCCGGATGTCAAAAATTGCCCCTCCTCCCCAGGATGGGAGCACAGTCAGTGGGCCAGCTCAATCCGATCCCTCATCTGCCGACCCCCGATGCCCGAGCTCACTCCCAAACTTGGGTCAACGGCGTGGCGCGAGGTGTGGCGTTCGGCGCCTCAACCCTTAGTGCCACCGGGCCGGCTCACAACATGCTTCTTGCACATGCATGCAAGCAAACATAAAAATTAGTTTCTCTGCTAATGACTAGATAGCATGGATTATGCATTAGTGAGTAAAACACCTCAACCAACAATCAAACTTAATGCTCAGCCTTTAAGTTAGTTATTCACTATTGAAAAAGGAAACATTGGGTAATTACTAACTTGTGTTTTTTGTATGGGGCTGATGGAACAGCAGAACAGTCTGCCAGCTGAGGTGCTGGGTCCCAAAACCATAAATGGTTTCAAACACGATAGAGACAGAGTGAATGGTTTAATGGTTACTCAGACAGTAATAACAGGGAGTGGAATGAGCTGGGGGTGGATAATGAGGGTTAGAACCTTACATGAACAGTAGGTCCCAGGGTTTGATAGGGAAGTACGGGCAGAGTGGAAGAACCATTGATCTTTTTCTGCTGTCATTCTCCATGTCTTTGTGCTGTTTCCCAAACAAAACTCTGCTGCCACTCCTAGTCTCGAGTCCTCTGCTGATTTAGCACTGTCTCTATTCATTCTAAAAATGTTTACAAAAGTATATGTGGAGCTTAAAATGTTGTGAGTTTAGAGAACACACATGCAAAAACTGCCATTTGAAACAAGGTGCAGTGTAGATAAACAGTTAGATCACACAATACTGGCAAAGTAAACCACAGTTGCAAATTCCAAACAGTACACAACAGAAACCAAAGGAGGATTCCCTCACAGTTCCATGGTCAGTGTGGTTCCCTGAATTGAGTGGGCAGCTCACTTACTAAACACAGGCAAAAGATGAGCACACACAAGTTATACACATAAATGACAGCATCTAATATAGAAGTGTCAAAATAAGTTTTATAAACTGCAAAAAGGCAAAATGCAAAGCAACTCATCCTAGTGCTTTAGTCCACTCTAGACCTTCATTAGGGGGTGGTCCTTAGAAAACTAGGTAGTCTATATATATATATATATATATATATATATATATATTTATGCAATGGGGTGGACATATATTCAGTGTGATAAATACGTTTATCTGAGTCACTGTATGTATAAATAAATTTATTCATACAGTGACCATTTATACATACAGTGCCAGACTACTTTCTAAAGCTCCAACCTACTACAGTACAGCTCATTTATCCAAACAGTTTGTACATCCCCCCCCCCAGCTGCCACCACTATTTCCACCTGCTTTCACTTTTACTCTCAGACATGGTAGCTCCTACACAAACGTTGCCCCTTCCACAGTAGGCAACCCACTTCATATATAATTTTATTTTTACTCTCCCCAGCATCACTCTGAATGTCCACTCACACATTGTCAAAGCAGCAAATGTACTCTTCCAGCTGTCCTAGCTTCACTGCAGCTGGTACCACTCACACGCTCCCACAATAAAGTTTCCCCGTCACCTGCACTGTAACTCCTGCTCACTCCCCCACCACACAATTAACTTTCACAAGACTTTCCCGACTTTCACAAAAAAACAAATAAATGAAAATAACCGCAGCCATCTCCCCTCTCACTTTCACTTCGTAGAACTCTTAACTTACTGCTCTCAACTTCCTCGTACTGCCACTCACTAACAGTCTCTCTCCCAGTCCCACTCATCAGCCACACGAGAAATGCCACAGTGAGTCTATTTGAAGGAAAAAAAAACAAACGTGCTTCGATCCTCTTTTTAATTCTTGCCAGAAACCAAAAAAAAAGCCGACAAAAGCAATTCCTCTCTCGCTCGCACACAAGTTGTCCACCCCATCCACTCGCTAAACTCGGATGCCATTTTGTCTCATTTTTTTCAGTCACCCAATACAACAACCAATCAGCTGTTACGTTGTAGACATCAATTCTCTGCCTGCATAGCAACAGTCATAACAACAGCACATGTTATGAGCGGAGCAACTTCTTAAGAATAAATAAACCCCTAAACTTCCTCAAAATACATAAAAAGCCAACACTTTAAAACAAACCTAAATTCCCACACGTCCTCTATTCCTATTGCATAAATGAAATATGTGGGGGTCGGCTCTGTGATATATCATTTATCTGTTGTAGTTGCCATAGACCTCTCATAACCATCGCTTCTGGCTCTGCCACTCGTGAGGTTACTTGAGGTCAATGGCAACTACAACAGATAAATGATATATCACACAGCCGACCCCCGCATATCCCTTATATATATTAGAAGATGATGGCAGAAAAAGACTGACAGTTCATCTAGTCTGCTGATATTACCCTATCATACCTCTGGACCTATTGTCTCTGAGGGGTCTACGCTTACTCATTTTCCCATTTTGTTGTACATGTTTCCACCTCCCTTATCCTGCTTAATAAATGCTACACCCTTAGATCTATTTCAGCTGAGTTTGAAGCCATTTATGCTTTGGGCACCCACCAACTCTGCCTGCAGACCATTCCATGGTTCAACCACTCTTCCTATAAAATATACTTCCTCACATCCTTTCTAAATTTTCCCCCCATTAACGTCCAATCATGACCTCATGTCTTAGCTTCTGTCTTCCTGAAAAATATCTCTTCACAATTCACTTCATTTATTCCTTTCGGTAACCCGTAGGTCCCAATAATATCTTCCCCCCCAATATGGTTTGGAGTGAATACAGATGTGCCAGTCATGATGAAGTGCAGTAACTTGCAGTAATGACATGTCACAAAATCCGACATGACAAAATAGCTCAATTGTCATTGACTTACAATGGCCCCTGCAGTAAATTGCAGTATTCTGTGATATTCTGCAGCATTTCTGTGCTTCATCCTGTCCTTTTTTTGGTGGGGACTCCAGAGCTGGGCACTGTTCTCAAGGTGTGGCCTTATCAGTGACCTATACAGAGGTAACAGTACCTCCTGCTTCTTACTGTTGCACCTTCTCCAAATACACCCTACCATCCTGTTAGCCTTGCTGAAGACCTTGTTAAACTGGTTGGTTTATTTAGAGTTGCTGGTGAGGACTCTGTGGTACAGTTGATAACACGGAGTGGTAGGAGAATTGCAGGAAGAAGTGCAAAAGCTAGAACATTGTTACAAAGTCTGGCAACTGAAATTCAATTCATAGAAGTGCAAAGTGATGCACTTAGGGAACAAAAACCCCAGAACAGAGTATCAGATGGAATGGCCCAGTCAATGCCTGGCATGTTGAGATATCCTATTACTTCATCTTCCACATTTGCTGCCCCCTTTTTTACAGAAGCACGTCAATTCGCTCCCATCAATTCATCCCCCAAAAATTCGCTCCCGACTGTTCACCCCCGTTAATTTCACTCCCTGTCTAACTCACTCCCTGTCAATTCACTCCTACAATAATGTTTAGAGCACACAGAGTGTTATTACCTGCTTTTCTGAACTGGACTCCCCACCCAAAATACAGTGACTGCAGCAGCTATACCAGGACATCATCAAGGCACTCAGGACACAGCAAATGCCAGAGGATGCAACATCAGCCTTGACAACCTATGAAATACCCCCGGAACAATGCAATTGAACTCAACTGCACTCTCAAACCTGGACCGCGGCAGGAGATTGGCAGTCCATTTCTTGAAGGAATATATCAGAGCAATGTTTCAAGGATCTGCAACCAGGGCTATAATAGACATTTGTGCCTTGCTTCAGAAAATGGCACAGACCTCTACTTGGTTAGAAGCTCACAGTACTGCTCCTTGCACTGAGATCAGGCAAAGTCCTGTAATTAGCCAACGTCCATTTTAAGGCTCCTGTGACTGGAGGGTAACTCCACTAATTTCAGTGACACCTTCAGTATTATGGACAGAGTTTAAGCTACGGTCCTCCCAGCTGGAGGAGTCTGCATCTCTATGTTACTGTAATACAGCCCCTTTCTCTTTTACTCTTACTGTCATTTTTGCCTTCTGAGCAGGTGCTTTGCAATGGTGTGCTAACTTTTCTGCCTGAGTAAGCATTGCTTCATGCCTCAGTGTGCTGAACAACAATTCTCATTACTACTGTTCTGAGCAGGGTTTCTGTGTTTGTTGTTTTCTGTGAGGGTGGTTTTCAGCATAGCGGCTTCTACTGAGAGATATAATGGGCATTTTTTTATCCAACATTGAACAGCTGTTCTGTGCTGGGAATGAAATCTACATTGGTACCGGGAGCAAAATGACAGGGAGCAGAAATGACAGGAGCTAATTGACAAGGGAGCTAATCGTCGGGAGCGTATTATCGTGGAGCGAGTTGACAGGAGCGAATTATCATAGACCCCTTTTCTACTCCTGCTCCTAGCTCCTTATCTCCCTCTCTCTCCTCTACCCTGCCCTGGTGGCCAAGTAAACCACCCCAAGGGATTTTTTCTAGCCTGGGAGAGCATGGAGTTTAGCGAACCAGCAGCACCATTCGTCTCTGACTTCAGGACAACTTGGGTGTAAGTTTGGTACTAACAAGTTGGGTTATAGTAGAATACTCTGAACTGATGCCAGATGACACACAGAGGCAGGTGTTGCAGTCTACAAGGTTTTTTTTCCTGGTACACACATGAAAGAGTTTATCTAGACAGCTGGGAGTTCGGCACCTCTCCGAACACCCAGGTGATCATGCAGAAAACTCAGTGAACAAAGAACTCATATCATATTATATAGTATAGATAACAAGGTCCATTAACTAAGTAACGGCTCATCTGCTGAGCCATGTAAGGCTCTCATTGGAGGATAAGGTGGGCGTTCTGCACCAAAAACTATAACTTTTCACTCGTACACATAGATAAGCAACATTGCTGAGAATCAGCACTTTGGGGTAACAACAGAGCTTTTCAGAACATCATACTAAGCTTTTTTTTCCCCAGTTGTTTAACCAGGTGAGACACACTAAGCTGAAATCTTTTCTACAGGTGCAACCTGGGAGCACAGGGAAGTTAAGTGACTTGCTCAGGGTCACACAGTATATGCAAGTGGGGGCAGTGGGATTCAAACCCAGGTCTCCAGATTTGCAGCTCACAGCCTTAAGCCACTGTGCTATACTGCCTCCCTTGCATATTAGCTAATATCAGTAGGTGGTGTGCTAAGGCCACAAATTAAACACTACATCATAATGTTATATTCCCTTATACTGTGAACTGAAGGCAGTCTCATGAGGGTTGCTAGGTCATGTAGGTCTGCATAATGCTCCCCCTTGTTTCCTGAATAAGGAGGCAACACCAAGAATGTTAAGCAAGTTGGTACAAGTATCTCCGTTACAGTCCAGCTGCATGAGCTTTGTAAAGAAACTTCAGTTGTTCATAGTGTTGTTTCAAAGTACGTCTCAAACAGCATAAAGTGATGATCATGAAAAATATCAAAAACACTTACATACAAACATACAAAGAAGTCAGCAGAAGAAGGCCATTCTGGCCTAACAAGCCTGTTTGTATTTCAGGGTCTACAACTTGAGCTAATGTCCCTGCACTCCCTCCCCACTCCTACCATCCTCCCTACCCATGATCCTTATCTTCCCCCTATGCCTATCCCAGCCTCTCTTAAAGCTGCCCATTGTCTTCAATGAGATGACCTCTTCCGGCAGTGCATTCCAAGTGTCCACCACCCTGTCTGAGAACAACTGCTTCCTGACCTCCCTCCTAAATCTCAAACTCTTGAGCTCAAGACTGTGCCCTCTCGTGTTATGGTTGTCACTCAGCTTAAAGAGACCCTCCTTATCAACCTTATTTATCCCTTTCAAGTACTTGAAGGCCCCAGTCATGTCCCCTCTCTTTCTCTCCTGTCTTCCAAGGAGAACATGTTCAGTGCCCTCAACCTCTCCTTATATGCCTTACCCTGCTGACCCGCTATCATCTTTGTAGCCTTCCTCCAGCAGGTTAATGTCCTTCCTTTTTGAGGTGAGGGGCACCAGTATTGGAAAATCATGTACACAATTGCTCGCAGTCTGGGAAACAAGATCCCAGACCTGCAGGCAATAATTGCAGAGGCTAAACTGGACATTGTAGTAATTAGCGATACATGGTTTACCAGTAATCACACTTTGGAGACTTCAGTACCTGGCTATGTACTGTTCAGAAGAGACCAAGGTATAAAAAGGGGGGGTGGAGTGGCCCTGTATGTCATTGAAAATATCAAAGCTACAGAAATTCAGAATACACATAAGGAGCCAGAAGAAATGTGGGTCACCCTGGAAACAGGAAATGGGACAGCCATACAAACTGGGGATGTCTACAGGCCCCCAGACAAGGGGGAGGACATAGACACATTACTGTTAGAAGATATACAAAACATGATAGCTAAAGGGGAGGTTCTGATAATGGGAGACTTCAACATGCCAGATATAGATTGGTCAATACCAGCAGGAACATCTGCCAGAACTAGACGAATGGTGGATTCCCTGCAGGGGGAGGGCCTCAAACAACTGATACAACAACCTACAAGAGACAGGGCTATCCTAGATCTAGTACTGACTAACAGGGAAAGGATCACAGATCTCCAGGTAGAAGGTCACCTGGGGGCCAGTGACCATCACATGGTATGGTTCAGCTTGGCCACTAGAACTAAATCATCCCATTCCAAGGCAAAAATATGGGACTTCAAAGGAGCTGACTTTGATAGATGGCCAACAGAGTTAAGCTAGCCCTGGCAATAAGAAATACAGGTGAGGGGGTACAGGCAAAATGGGTAAGCATTAAGGATGCAATACTTGAAGCAACATCCCATTGTGTTAGAGAGAAAAGAAACTGCAAAAGAAGAAGGAAACCACTTTGGTTCTCAAAAACAGTAGCAGAAAAGGTCAGAGCCAAAAGGCTGGCCTTTAGGAAATATAGGGGGAATGCAGCCGGATGAAGATAGGGAGGCATACCAAACTTCCCTAAGGGAAGCAGGAAAGGCAGTAAGGCAGGCAAAGGCCCAAATCAAGGAAACACTAGCACAACAGTAAAAGAAGGTGACAAGACTTTCTATAGATATATTTGTAAAAAGAGAAAGTCCAGAGAAGGTATTGCTAAGATCAAAGGGGATAAGGGGGCATGTGAGCAGGAGGACCATGCAAAAGCATCTATCCTAAAGAGATACTTTTGCTCAGTATTTACTGAAGAGAAGGTATGGTAGGGCCCACAGCTCAGCACCATGAACACAGGGGGGGGAGGGAGGTGTGCACTAGTCCCTTTACAAAAGAAAGGGTCCTACAAGAGCTCAATAAGCTCAGGGTGGACAAGGCAATGGGACCTGATGGCATACATCCCAGGGTACTAAAGGAGCTAAGGTTGGAACTAGCAGAGCCATTATCAGAACTGTTTTGTGAGCCTCAGAGCACATGAGCAGTTCCAGAAGACTGGAGAAGGGCTCTTGTGATCCCACTCCACAAGAGTGGTAGCAGGGAGGAGGAAGGGAACTACAGACCAGTCAGTCTTACCTCAGTAGTAGGCAAGATTATGGAGCACTCCTTAAGGAAAGGATTGTGCAACACCTGGAATCCATAGGCGCACAGGATCCAAGACATCATGGGTTTACAAAAGGAAGGTCCTGTCAAACTAATCTCATAGATTTTTTTGACTAGGTAACCAGAGTGGTGGACCAAGGGGGAGCAGTTGATGTCACCTAGCTTGTCTTCAGCAAAGCTTTTGATACTGTTCCACACAGAAGATTGATTAATAAGCTGGGTAGGCTCGAGGTGGGTCAGATGTTGGTCAACTGGGTGACAAACTGGTGGATGGGCAGAAAACAGAGAGTGGTGGTAAATGGTATACAGTCAGAAGAGATGCAAGTCACAAGTGGAGTACCTCAGGGATCAGACCCCTTGGGCCAGTCCTCTTCAATATCTTCATCAGTGACATTGCAGATGGACTGGAGGGTAAGGTTTGTCTGTTTGCAGATGACACCAAGATCTGCAACAGAGTAAATGATCCAGATGGGGTTGGAGAGAATGAGAAGAGATCTGGATAAACTAGCAAAATGGTTGGAAGAGTGGTAACTGGGGTTTAATGCAAAGAAGTGCAAGATCATGCACATAGGGAAGAGAAACCCTGAAGCCACCTATAGGCCAGGAGGGGAGTTGCTGGCAGTCAGAAGGGAAGAAAGAGACTTGGGCATCATCATCACTGAAGACCTGAAATCATCCAAGCAGACCACTAAAGCAGTAGGTAAGGCTAGGAGAATGTTGGGGTGTATTAGTAGAGGTATCACAAGTCAGAAGAGGGAAGTAATAATCCCTCTTTACAAGACACACTGGTTAGGCCCCATCTGGACTACTGTGTGCAGTACTGGAGGCCACACCTTCACAAGGACATTAACCAAATTGAGGCAGTCCAGAGAAGGGCAACCAAAATGGTGCAGGGACTGCATCAGAAAACATATGAGGACAGATTAACAGAGCTCACTATGTATATGCTAGAGCAAAGGAGGGAGAGCGGGGATATGATCGAAACATTCAAACTCTTAAGGGCATTAGCAAGGTGAAAGAGTCTAACATGTTTCAATATAAGAAAAATAGCAGGACAAGAGGCCACAGCATGAGATTAGAGGGAGGCTGATTAAGGGGTAATGTGAGGAAGTCCTTTTTTCACAGAAAGACTGGTGGATGCATGGAACGGCCTACCTCAGGAAGTGGTGGATATGGATATGAATACAGTGCAGGGCTTCAAACAGGCATGGGATAAGCATAAGGGAGTAATACAGATGAGTATGAATAGATAGGCCATTGACAGTAAAGGCTGATGGCACATTTATAAGGTAGAAAAAGAAATGGGCAGACAGGATGGGCCTTGCGGTCCTTATCTGCATCAACTTCTATGTATCTATGTTTCTATGTTTCTAGTACTGAACTCCATACTCTAGATGTGTCCTTACCAGTGACCTGTAGAAGGGCAGTATAATCTCCTCTCTTTCTACTACTGATCCACCTAGATATGCATCCCAGCATCTTGTTTTCCTTGCTTCTGCTGTCTTGCACTGCGTGGAGTGCTTCAGGTCACTAGTGATCATCACTCCCAGGTCCTTCTCCTCCTCTGATGCA
The DNA here is from genome assembly GCA_016271365.2 of Neoceratodus forsteri. Lineage (NCBI taxonomy): Eukaryota > Metazoa > Chordata > Ceratodontiformes > Ceratodontidae > Neoceratodus > Neoceratodus forsteri. The sequence continues at coordinate 526,686,307 of CM057456.1, read as the reverse complement.
GATACTCAGACTCCACCTAGGTAGTACTCTGTCCTGGGATTCTTGGTTTCTAATATGTATTAAATATGTATCCTTCCTCTCTAAAAGAGTTCTGAGATTAAGTGTAAGTTAATCTACAGTAGTAGCCAGAGACATGGTCAGATATTTCCAGATATTTTGCAAAATTTCTAAAGAGTTTCTCTCCACTGCCCCTACTGTGGTACTGCAGAAAACAGGAGATTTATCTAGAAATATCACAGAAATTTAAGTAAATATCTCACCATGTCTCTGGCTGTGACTGTATATGAACACTGAATACTCAACCATGATCCCCGCTCGAATTTAACACATGATGGAATTGATTAAGGATTGTTAAGTTAGGTATACATTCATTTGCTTACATGCTTTCTGTTATTTTTAATTTTTTCCCTCTATCATGGATTATTCCGTAATCAATGGAAGTTAGTCACTCTTAGACCTATTCCCAAGAATGGTAATCCAACTTGTGTTTCCAACTACCGTTCCATTTCACTTCTGTCACTCCTCTCTAAAGTTCTTGAAAAAATAATTCTGGATCAGACTACTAAACATCTCAACAAATACAAGTTATTAACTGAATGTCAGCACAGTTTCATGTCAGGATATAGCACAGAGAAATGGGCTTGGTTGGGTTCACTGGCTGCATCCAGAATGCTCTAGATAAACAGCGCTCTGTTGCGGATATTTTCATGAACCTCATCAAGGCCTTCAACTTGGTAGATTATAGTTTACTGCCTGGCATACTCAGTAATTTACACTTTTCAAGGGATGTCATTAAATGGTTTTCACATTATCTTACTAATAGGACTAATGCAACGTGTACGGAAGGCCACACTTCATTGCCTAAACCAATAAACTGTGGTGTGCCCAAGCAGTCAATCCTGGGGCCACTCATTTTTTCTTTATATATGAACACAGACCCTAGTATTTGTACACAACATTCTATGACATTGTAAGCCGATGATGCTGTTATATATGGTACTAGTCAAATATCAAATGAAGCTGTTAGAAAGATTCAAGTTGATTTTGATCTATTTCAGCATTAGTTGGCATCTAATTCAATGCTGCTAAACTCAACAAAAACTAAAGTGATGCTTTTTTCAAGCAAAAAAAAAACTGAGATTTATTACCCATCTTAGATTTAAAAGGGAACTCTATTAAACAAAGTTTTAAATATTTAGGGTTGATACTTGACCCTAATTTATCTTTTAAACTATTTGTAAAAAAATGTCTTAAGAACAATCCATCAAAGGCTAGGTTGCCTTTTCAGGGTTAAGACATGTTTGACCTTGGAAGCCAGGAAATTATTAGCAAATAGCTTTTTGTTTAATATTTTGACTAGGCTGATAAATTATGCAGCAATGAGCAGTAAATCTTTTGACAAATTGAGGGTTACCTATAATTCCATTTTAAGATTTATGTTGAGTGTTCCCACTCAAACACATAATTGTTTGCTCTTAAAACTAACTGCCTATCCTTGTACAACAGAATTTCATCTAAAATGGGCATTTTTTTTTTGTTTAAAGGAATCATTGGCCTCTTCCTGTTATCTATTTGTTCTTTATTCCCCAAATACACTAATACTAGTGGTACTAAAACTCAAAGTAGATTTTCCTTCAAACGTCCACTCTTCAAAAAAAAGCAGAGGTCTCTTCTTTATAGAGCCCCTCTCTTGTTTAATCCCCTCCCTCCTGAATCCCTGAACTGTAATACAGTATGGAGTTTTAAAACAAGGCAAAAAGTATCTTCAGTCCCAACAGAAATGCAACTGCTAATTTTTATAACTTTATAATCATTGTTGTTTACTTGTATTGCTTTGTGTATCGAATGTACAGAATGTTGAATTATGTGTATAAAATGTATTTTATATGTTTTGTAACCACTTGACTCTTGTGAAAATGGGCAATAATGCTAATCTAGCTTACAAGCATGAAAAATAAAAATGAAAAAAAAAAAGTATGTATTGAGAAACAGCATCAAGATAGTCAGGGTCACTATCAATGTAATCTGGTTCCGGGGTGGGAACTGGGGTGATAACCCATAGTGACTCCTGTCCACAAAAATGGCAATAGGTCTCAACTTTCCAACTACTGCCCTATTTCCAACCTTTCTCCACTATCCAAAGCCTTAAAGCATATCATGTATAAACTCACAGAATATTTGGAAAAATACTGCATCCAATGTCCACAGCAACATGGTTTCTGCTCAAAGCATGACTACTGCCCATCTTGAATTCACTAGTCACAGCCACAAAGTCCTGGATCATGGTCATTTACTTGGTGCCATATATACTGACCTTACTAAGGCATTCTATACTATTAACCACCAGCTCCCTCCCTGCCCTTGTCCTTTCTCATGGTGTTATCAGTTGGTTTAGCAGTTACCTTGAGGGTAGAACTCAGTGTGTCAAGATTTTTGATATTCTGTCCTGCAGCCACCCAGTTTGCTACACAGTCCCTCAATGCTCTATTCTTGGTCTATTACTATTTAGCTTCTTTATTAATAACCTCCCTATGGCTTGCAACAACCATATGCTCCTCTATGCCGATGACACTGTCATTTTCATGACCCATTCTGATCTTCTCCCACTCACTGCTGACATCCAATTCAATTTTACCTTGGTCGAAACCTGGTTTCTTCAACACAAATTGCTAATGAACTACAAAGAAACAAAGACAATGCTGTTCTCTGGCTTTCACAGTAAGTCCAGATCTGCCAATATTACCATCTACAACAAACAAAACCTCCCATTTAACCAGGTTAGTGATTTCAAATACCCAGGCATCACCCTGGACTGCTTACTTACTTACAACCCTCACATCAGCCTTATCTCCAAAATGATCAATGCCAGGATAGGCACCCTCTACCATCACTGCCACTGCCTAACCCCTGAGTCTCTCCAGATTGCTGTCACTAGCTCAGTCCTGTCCATAATCAATTATGGACTTGTTATTTATGGCATCTCCTCTGACACTACTCTAAACTGAATTCAGGCATCACTTAAGAATTGCTGTCAGCTTATCACTGGAGCCCATAAGCACACCCACACTTGTGAGCTATATGCCTAGATTGGTTGGCTAAATCTAACAGGTAGGATCATGTACTAAACCTGCCTCCTTGCTAAAAAGATTTGCCTCAACCTTACTCCACTTGCTACTATCACGTTCTTACATCCTTCCCCTAACCCTCACCTCATTCATAGTGCAGTCAAGCAGTCCCACCTTGTTGAGCATTGCTACACCTCCCTTGCTCAGCACTCTTTCAGTTTTAGAGCCTCTACCTGGCTTAATTCCCTCCCCTTGGAGGTAACCTTAAAGTCTAAACTCGGCCCTTTCAAATCCAAGTAGCACCAATATCTCATCACTCTTAATCAATGTGGCTGTCCCTTCTAGCATCTCCATTCCATACCCCATCCTTCAATTCCTGCTCCATTCTTTTCTGTTCACTTCTCCTCTTTCTGGTTCCCTGGTTTTCTCACTACTCTACTTTCTTCCCTTTCTGAGCATCTTCCACTCCCCATCTCATCTCCTCCATTTCCTCCCTCCTCCTGTGTTCACACACATTTCTCCTGCCTCACCCCCTCTTTCTCCCTCTTGTTCCCCTTTCTCCTACCATCTTATCATCCTTGAAAAGACCTGTCTCTGGTTGTTCCCATGCCCTGACTTAAGTTTTTATTAATTGATATTGTGTTTCCTTTGTTTGTATCTTACTGATTATTCACTGTTACACCTGTCTATCTGCAGGTTTTTCTTATTCAAATGTATTAGCATTGCTATTCTTTTCTTGTATTTTTTTACCTCGACATGGAACCTTTGTAAATGAGCCCTGGGATCAAAGGTATTGTAATTCTGAGACATAAATAAATAAATAATAAAATAACTAAATAAATACATGTATGGCCAATGACTGTGCATTGCTGTGGAACAAAACAATAGTTAGGCATAGAAACATTACATATTAAAGGTCCATAAGAAAGAGTCTACTGATTGGTAACAACACAATACAGTCCATCAGAATTATATGACACACACAATTCAGGAAGATGCCACTTGGTGAGCAGAATAGGGAACATGAAGGAAGGGATGGTGATTTTGCTGGTGAGGTGATGAATATCTTCAGGAGCAGTGGCCTTAGCAGGCTTGGAGTCTGGCGGCTTGGGTGTCAATTTGTCTTCAGCAGATGGTGATGTAGCATTTGTAGGAACAGAGTCATAAAATTCATTTTGAAAGAGGTCCATATCAAGGGTAGAGGACCAGTCCATAAAACATGGAGAAAACTACAGACAGTCTTGATTACATCGAACACATCACATCTACACAGGTAATGGTATGCCCATTTTGCACAATAGTCGGTATGCAGGGCAACCCAAGCATTAAGTTGAGGATGAAGCACCAGCAAAGGAGGAAAGTCCATATATTCTCAATAGATTTTGCCATCTAAATGGTCCATGGAGAGTGGACAGTTGCCAGCTTGTCAAAGACAGAAGATGCTGGATGTAAACATGAAAGAGAAATTGTAAAAGTCACATACATTGTATCTTTCAAAGTTCATTTACATGTGTCTTAACATGGTCTCCTACTGGGATCGCAAGTAATATATCCCTAGTTTATTGCTGTAGCTAGGGAAAAAGAAACAGTTTTTATCAATACATTTTTTGGTGCATGTAAGTGTGCGACAACCTGGACAATGCCATTTGGCCATATGTCTATCATGGATCAAATCTGGGATCTTCCCCTGATTCCAGATCCCAGAAGAGATTGTTTATAGTATTAATTGCAAAATTACCATATGCTGAACAAAGAATCTCCCTGCCTATGGGATGCTTATTGTTCCGGAAAATTTATTAATTAATTTAATTTTTGTACTCATTAAACAATTGTGCAATATTGTGCATGTTGTAGATCATGAAATGTTCTTCTTGTGAAATGCCATCTATACTGTGTAGTACAGGCTGCATGACTTTTTGTCCCAAACCTTCATTGAATTTGCATGCTTGACTCTTAATTGTAGCCAAATTGTCTTGATCCCAAATAGACATTCCAATGCCAAATAACCTGTAACAGCACATGTTGTGCCTGCTATATTGCTTAAGTGCCCTCTTCAGATGCCTGAACGCTCCTAAGTGCTCAGTAGTATGCAGACCAACTACAGGGTCTTGTGTACATGCTTGATATGCTGCCATTAGATCTTAACCACAGTACTGCATGACATTTAGATGCATTGGCTGATGATCAGTAACCAAACTCTTCTATGTTCCAGTGAGTGAGATTTTACACCACCGGGACATGCATGAACTGCACATTATCAATGAGGGTTCCAGGCAAGAAGTTCACTACCAGGCAACAAGGAGGGCCTGGCTCCTGGATTGAGCATTGCATAGGGTCATCCCCTGATGGTGGGAGTACAGTCAGGAAAAGGGCAGCACTCACAATTGTATGATAGGAAGAGAATTGCTGGAAAGTGTCATTGGGGAATTGTGTGCAGAGATCTGGATTCATCATGGCTGTAACGTTGTAAAGGCCGGAGTGCTGTGGTTGGGTTTTGTTGGATGGCCAAAGTTCCATTAGGGGCAATTCAGGTATTGGGCCAGCCTTGAATGGTTCCTTTGGAAAGGAGGGTCACTGGGATTTGTTGTACATTGGGTGAATCAGTTTTCCACTCAGTTTGGAGGGTTGACAGGTCAAGGGACACGATCATGGCATTGAAGTAGGCATCTTTGCCTTCTCAAACAGTGACAACTTTTTTGGGACTGTAAATAGCCACACCAGTGCTAGTATTGGGTGGTGGAGGCCCTTGTAGGGTGTCATGGGTTAGAAGATGGAGGAGCATCTGTGCTTTGGTCTTCTCAATGCGGGTCAGCTCTTGCACTTGCCAGTGCCAGCAGGAAGAAAACAAGGCCATCATGATTTCTAAAAGAGAGGGAAACAGAAAACAGCTTCAAATCCCTCTCCTCCCCAGGGTGAGGAGGGAGTTTACTTTGATTAAGACAGCTTAATCTTTTTTATACAATTGCAGTTGGTTCGCGTAGAACCACTTATCAGTTGGCTTTTTAAGGTCAGTTAGGCATACTTGGTACATCACTTGGCTCAGTTTGTTTCTGATCTCATAGGGTCCCTCCCATTTTTTTGCAAATGAGTGAACAGGGATGGTGAATTTCAATATCATGACTTGTTCTTCAACTTACCAATCGACTTCTTTGACATTTTTGTCAAAGTACATTTTGGATTGTTTTGGGGCTTGGCCCAAGTTTTGTGTTGTGAACAGGTGAATTTTTATCAGATTGTTTTTCAGTTGTTCCACATAGGTATCCATGGATAATTTGTCTGTGGTATAGGTTTTGAGATCAGTCCACAGATGTTCAGGTAATCTCATCTTTCTGCCGGTCATTACCTCAAAAGGGGTATGCTACAGTAGGCACCAGTTGCTATAGGCCCCCTAATTGTCATTAGGAGAAAGGGCAGTATGGTATCCCAATCTTTGGGGTTTTGGTCTGCAAATTTGCAGAACATAAATTTGATTCATCTCTTTGCTCTCTCTACCTGTCCTGAGGATTGGAGGTGGTATGCAGTGTGGAATTTTTGGCTAACTCCAGCAGCCATGTGCCAATTGCTCCCCTCCCCACTGCCTGACCAGCGGCCTTAGCTTTGCTATAAATGCTGGCATATAGCCCCAACCTATGCATTTTTGTCCTGTGCCTTTTTGTCCTGCACCATCATGTGTTCTATGTCTCCTGTTGCTTATACCTGCATATTACTGTGTGCTAAATTTTCCCTTGTAGTGCTGCTATATGTCAGGTAATTGTTATATGTGCCATACAATATTCAATATTCTCCATGCATTGTTGCTTGTAGTTTAATGCAATTGTATCCATATGCTGCTGTTTGCCTCTGCTACTTGCTCAGTTGATAACCTGTGTGTTATCCAACCCCCTTGTATCCCCTCCCCCCAGGTCGCACCGGGAGACAAGCATCTTGTTGCTCAGTGTGCCTTTCCTGGTGAAACTATTTCAATAAATAAATAAATAAGTTTCAAACATTCTTGCATCACCTCACCTGTAAAACTAGTTATTTGGTCAGAGTCCACCTTGAGCAGTAGGCCCCACCTCATGAACACTTGGTCCACCAGGATTTTGGCAGTTTCTTTCACTTTACAAGTCTAACAGTGGAAGTCCTCTACTCATTTGGAGAAGAGGTTCATTACTACAAGTGTATACTTGTTGTTCCTACTGGTGGTGGTGGTTAATGGACTGATTTGATCAAGTTTAATTGCATTCCAAAAGCCAGATTGCCTTTGAAGCAATTGTTTGGCATTCTTTTTGCCAGAAGTGTTTTGTGCACAGGGTATGCAGTTGTCAACATAACGTTGGACGTCTATTGTCATTCCAGGCCACTAACAAATAGTTCTCAATCTCTGCAGGGTCTTGTCTACCTCTTGGTTTCCATCTGTTGGGGTATCATGGACCTGGTATAAAAACTCAGGACTGAGTTTCCTTGGGTAACACCCAAAGATATGATTGTCAAATTTTTGGGATTGGTAGAATACCAACTGTTGGTCTGCAGAGAGATGGAGGTAATCGGCATATCTTTTGAAAGGATTGTTCATTGACATCTATTTCTCTGTGTCCTTTGGGAGGTATTTAGCTACTTCTCTGGTTTCTGAATCTGCCCTCTGGACTGCATGGATGTCCAGGGGGACTATTTTGGGTTTCTTGTTGGCAGTCACTATTGGTGCCTCATTGGGAGATGGCATGATCCATACCACCACCCCTCAAGCTCCATCCTTTGCCAAGGTGTCAGCTCAGTCATTTTGGTCATGGAAAGGTTCAGCCTAGAATGGGCTTTTACCTTATGCATGTAGAGTTGGAAAAGAAACTGTTCAGCAAGACTGATAATGTAAATGAACAGATCTCTGTATTTGAGATGAGTACCATCTCAGGAGGCAACATCATGTGTTCTCCAAAATGGGACAAATTCAGTAAGAGAACTGCACACCCAGGATGAATTAGAAGAGTTGATGGTATCTTCTGTTCCCTGTTGAACCACTTCCAGAGCACATTTCACAGCTGCAAGTTATGTGTACTGTGAAGATGGCTTCTTAACCCAGAGGGTGAGTGAGCTTACTAACAATCGAGCAATCTTATACTCAGTACTGACAAATTGTGACTATATAGGTACATCAGTATGGTTGAGCCCCTGGGAGGCAGTGATCACCAATCAATATGGTTTCAGCTGTATTTAGGAAAGCATAGAAACATAGAAATATAGATGTTGAAGGCAGATAAGGACTACAAGGCCCATCCAGTCTGCCCATTTTTTCTACCTTATGAATGTGCCATAGGCCTTTAGTCTGTCAATGGCCTATTTATTCATACTCTTCTATCTTGCTCCCTTATGCCTATCTCATGCCTATTTGAAGCCCTGCACTATATTTATATCCACCACTTCCTGAGGTAGGCAGTTCCATGCACCCACCATCCTTTCTGTGAAAAAGAACTTCCTCATATTATCCCATAATCAGCTTCCCTCTAATCTAATGCTGTGTCATCTTGTCCTGCTAATTTTCTTATATTGAAACATGTTATACTCTTTCACCTTGTTAATGCCTTTAAGATATTTGAATGTTTCGTTCATATCACCTCTCTTCCTCCTTTGCTCCAGGGTATACATATTGAGCTCCATTAATTTGTCCTCATATGTTTTCTGATGCAGTTCCTGCACCATTTTGGTTGCCCTTCTCTGGACTACCTCCATTTTGTTAATGCCCTTGTGCAGGTGCAGCCTCCAGTACTGCATGCAGTACTCCAGATGGGGCCTAACCAGTGTCTTGTAAAGAGGGATTATTACCACCCTCTTACGACTTGTGATACCCCTACTAATACATGCTAACATCCCTCTAGCCTTACCTACTGCTTTAGTAGTCTGCTTGGATGATTTCAGGTCATCTGTGATGATGATGATGCCCAAGTCTCTTTCTTCCTTTGTGATTGCCAGCAACTCCCCTCCCAACCTATAGATAGCTTCAGAGCTTCTCTTCCCTATGTGCATGATCTTGCACTTTCCTTGCATTAAACCCCTGTTGCCACTCTTCAGACCATTTTGACAGTTTTTTCAAGATCTCTTCTCATTCTGCCCACCCCATCTGGATCATCTACTCTGTTGCAGATCTTGGTGTCATCTGCAAACAGGCAAACGTACCCTCCAGTCCATCTGTAATGTCACTGATGAAGATATTGAAGAGGACTGGCCCCAGGACTGATCCCTAAGGTACCCCACTTGTGACTTGCATCTCTTCTGACTGTATACCAATTACCACCACTCTGTTTTCTGCCCTCCAACCAGTTTGTCACCCAGTTGATCAACTTCTGACCCACCTGAGCCTACCTAGTTTATTAATCAATCTTCTATGTGAAACAGTATTGAAAGCTTTGCTGAAGTCAAGGTATGCAACATCAACTGCACCCTCTTGGTCCACCAATCTGGTTACCCAGTCAAAGAAATCTATGAAATTAGTTTTATAGGACCTTCCTGTTGTAAACTCATGCTGTCTTGGATCCTGTGCTCCTATGGATTCCAGGTGTTGCACTATCTTTCCTTTAGGAGTGCCTTCATATTCTTGCCCACTACTGAGGAAAGGCTGGTCTGTAGTACTCTGCCTCCTCCCTGCTGCCACTTTTCTGGAACGGGATCACATGAGCCCTTCTCCAGTCTTTTGGGATCTCTCCTGTGCTCAGAGAATCACTAAACAGTTCTGCTAATGGCTCTGCTACTTCCATCCTTATCTCCTTTAGTACCCTGGGATGTACGCCATCATGTTCCATTGCCTTCTGTACCCTGAGCTTAGTGAGCTCTTGTAGGAACTTTTCTTTTGTGAATGGACTTGTGCACACCTCCCTCCCCCTGTGTTCATGGTGCTGAGCTGTGGGTCCTTCCCTACCCTCTCCTCAGTAAATATTGAGCAGAAGTATCTCTTTAGGATAGATGCTTTTCCTTGGTCCTCCTCCACACACTCCCCTTATCCCCTTTGATCTTAGTAATACCCCTTCTGGACTTTCTCCTTTCACTAATGTATCCATAGAAAGTCTCGTCCCCTTCTGTTACTGTTTGTGCAAGTGTTTCCTCAGTTTGGGCCTTTGCCTGCCTTACTGCCTTTCATGCTCCCCATAGGAAAATTTGGTATGCCACCCTATCTTCATCCCGCTGCATTCCTTTATATTTCCTGAAGGCCAACCTTTTGGCTCTAACCTTTTCTGTTACTGTTTTTGAGAACCAAAGTGGTTTCTTCCTTCTTTTGCTCTTGCTTTTCTCCCTAACACAATTTGATGTTGCTTCAAGTAAAGGAAGTCCTGAACATGCTTCACTTCAAAAAGGCACACTGCCAAAATGAAGAAGCACCTGGATGAGCATCCGGCCAAGCTGGAGGGCAGAGCTGTGGAAACTAAGTGGTCCACAATTCAGGATGGACTCAAGGAAGTCACTAACATTTGTCTGAAGCAGAAGGGCAACAACTACAAGCACAGGAAACCCTCTAGTTTAGGGTGGGGGCTGTGAGTGCTATAAGGGGAAAATGGTGACTTCCATCAAAAAATACAGAAAGACAGAGTGGGAGGAAGACAGGGTGGATTACCTGGATAAACTAAAAACAGCTACTAGAGAGATAAGAAAGAAAAATGCATGGGCAGAGTTGAGAACAGCTGAGGAGGTTAAGGATGGTCCCAAGACCTTTTTTCAGTACATCTGAGAAAAAAGGAGGATGCAGGAAGGTATATTCAAACTTGGAAAAGGGACTGAGGACCGTAGAGAAAAGACAGAAGTATTGAATGAATACTTTTTTACCATATTCACAAAGGAGAAGGGTGAACCAATACCACAGGGTAGGGCATTCAAAGAATAGGAGGTTGTGCAGATGTGAGAAGAACCAATCACATTTAACAGGGTCTTTTAGGGACTTATGGACTTTAAAGTAAACAAATCTTCTGGGACATATGGTATGCACCCTTGGGTGATGACGAAGCTGGCAGCAGTTCTGGCAGCCATACTGGCTGACCTGTTTAGTAGCTCCTAAGGCACAGGCTTGGTGCTGCAAGAAAGGAAAAATGTGGATGTAGTACCTTGGCATAAGAGCTGGGCAAAGGATGAGCCAGAGAACTACAGGCCAGTCAGCTTGTCATTGATCACTGACAAGCTAATGGAAATCATTCTTTAGGAAAGGTTGGGTAATTTTCTAGAGTCTAACAGGCTCCAAGTTGACAGACAGTACAGGTTTTAGCATAAACATCATGCCAAAAGAACTGAATCAATTTCTTTGACAGCTTCACAAAGGCAGTGGATGAGGACAAGATAGTAGACCTACAGTACTGTACATGGATATCGGCGAGGCCTTTGACTTGGTGTCCATAAGAGACTTATCAAGAAGTTGGAAAAGCTGTGGGTGGGAGGCAACATGCCTAGATGGGTGGCACATTGGTTGGGGGGAGCCCAGAGTGTGGTAGTTGATAAGGAATAATCAGGGATGAGGGATGTTACCAGCAAGGTACCACAGGGGTTGGTGGCTTGGGCCATTGGTGCTGTTCAACATGCCCATGAATAACACTGGGGATGACACAAAGGGTAAAATTTGACTTTTCATGGATGGCACCAAGCTCTCTGGGATGGTGGACACAGAGGAGGGGTTTAGGGACTTGAGGGTGAACCTAGAAAAGTTGGAGAAATGGGTCAGAATTTGGTAACTAGGGTTAGTGCAAAAAATGGAGTCATGCATCTGGGGAGGAAGAACCCTAGGATGCAATATAAGCTGTGGGGAGTGACGACCATGGTGCCTAAGGAAAAGAAAGATCTGGGGGTTATAATTTCTAGCACACTGAAGCCATCTACTCAATGTAGTAAGGCAGCTTTGATGGCTAACAGGCTGTTGGCTTGCAGATGTAGAGGGGTCACTAGCAGAAGAAAAAAGAGGTCATACTTCTTTTGTACATATCCCTGGTGGGACGACACCCACAGTATTGCATGTAGTTCTGGAACTCATATCACAAAAAGAATATTAAACAGCTGGAAGCAGTTGAGGGAAGGACCACAAAAAGAGATTCAGGTGTAGCAAGGGATCTCGTGCAAGCAGAGACTGGATAATCTGACTATGTACTTAAGGACAGAAGAGAAAGAGGGGACACAATTGAAGCCTTTAAGTACCTTATGAGTATTAGCCAGGTAGAAATATTGAAGCCTTTAAGTACTTTATGAGTATTAACCAGGTAGACCCCAGTGAACATTACAGGAACAGAGAAAACAAAAACACGAAGGGGATTAGTTACACACTGGCTGCTCCAAAGGTTTAGTGTTAGGAAATGTTTCCTTCAGGTTAGTTCAATGTTAAAATAGTTTGTGTGTCTAGAAATAGATCTAACATTATGAGCAACATCAGTGAACCATAAAGAAGCCAGGGTAAATCTGAATGTAAAGAAAACATAGTGCTATGCAAACTTTTATAGCAGTTGAGAGATATGAGTGGGTGAATGTGTGTGCCATGATATGGCTAGCTGCAAGTGCATACTTTTGGAAAGAGTGCAGGCAATAGTGAGTTCAGAGTGTGGAGTGAGGATGTGAGGGTTTCAAGGTGGAAAGAGAAGACAAACTAACCAACTGTACATTTGCAACATGGGCTATGCAAGGGGGAGTGTTAGATGGACAGAGGAAATAGATGAAGAGGGTAGGCAGAGAGGAGAGATAAGAGGAACAGAAGCAAGTCAATATTTAGCTATAAAGGATGAGCAGTGCCAGAGTTGATGGGTCTCAACAGAAAGGGAGAGAGAGGTTAGCAGACTAGAAAGCAGTGATGGTTAAGAGGCTGTACATTAAGGCAAACTGGGGGAAAAAAACAACAGGGTCCAGTCTGGGAAGGTTGGACTTGGGGGGGGCAGTAATGTGAACAACATCTGCATAATCAAGCACCAGCAGGATCATCCTGAGGATGATTTCACAACAGACAGGGAGCTGAAAGTAGATTTTTATGTTGGCTCGCGCATGCACACCCAACATATTGCGGTAGGAGCAGATTTGGAGGCGCGGTCACTGTTGGACGAATGCAGGGCATGCATCAGTAGGTGCGTCCCTCATTCCCCAATAAGCCTGCATGCCAGCGCTACACCATACATACATAATGTGGTGAGCACATCTAAGGAAAGGTCCACGGCAATGCGAGCTAAGCTTGTCATACGCAGTGGACCTCCCGACTTGCTTTCCCTGGTGAGAAAAAACATTTAACATGGCGGCACACTGCCTGTCATAATGCCGACTTTGGGGGAGCCCAATCCCCCTGTCAGCATGCCCTGCCCCAATATATGTCAGCGGGGGGCCCACTCCTGTCGGCATAATGCACCCCCCATTTGTTATGTGCTGAGGGGATGCCCAATCCCCTCGACTCTTGACCCCCTCACTTTCATTGTGTGCCAATGAGGGTGCCAAATCCCCCATCAGCTACAGCATCCCCCCCAAAAAAAACACTTAGGTGACATGCTGGGAGCCCACCCCAGTGTGCCAAATCCCCTTAAAAATTAAAACCGTCTTGCAATGTTTTTTTTTCTTTTAACCCTGTGAAAAAAGAAAACAGTCCCTCGCCATCTCCCTGCCCCCTCCCACAACCCATGACCACTGTCTGTGCACCCTACCTCTCCGCATCCCCATCACTCCATACTTACCTCCAGAGTCTGGCGCAACGATCTTCAGTGGACCGCGAACACGTCTGCACTCTTCAAAGCCAACCGCAAACTGAAGTAATGCTGGTAAGCTGTACAATGGCATAAATAGAGTTTTTTTTCAACTTTGGTGCATATCTCAGGCATTTTTTTGAGTTTTTGCTCCAAATTTTCAACATGGGGTTATTGGGACTCCTCCTCATGAATTCAGTCACTGTCATGGCGTTATTCAGTCCTGAAAGGTGATTTTGCAGTCGCTGTCAGGAATCACCTTTTGGGACTGAGTAACAAAATGACAGTGCCACTGTTCATGATGGGTGCTCTCAAAAAGTCTATGTTGCAAATTTGGTGAAACACATCCCAAAAATGGCCGTTTTATGAGCTTGCATTGTGTTGCTCCACACATGCTCGTAACTTCATGAATTTGTAAAATTTTCACTCCAGATTTTCAAAATTGCCATTTTTCCACACCTCCTAATGAACAATATGGCTGTCATTTTACATATCCTGGCCAAAATGTGTTTTCACACGTGCGGCACAGAACAGCGCGGTCAGTGTGCGAAATCAGTTTTCAGGACAGTTTGAGGAAATGACGGTGACACTGTTCATGACCAGAGGTCCTAAAATACCTATGTTGAAAATTTGATGCCGAAAGTCCATAAAATGACTGTGTTACAAGTGTGTGTTGTGCAGTTTCCACGCACCCTTGTAACTTGCCAAATTTGCAGTATTTCCATCCCAGATTTTCAACACTGGAGGTGTGTATTTTTCCACACCTCCTTATAAACAGTACAGCTGTCATTTGTCACATCCTGCACAAAATGTGTTTCTGCACCTGTGGCGCACAATGGCGTGGTCGCTGTGGAAAATCAACTTTTGGGACAGATTAACAAAATCACTGCACCACTGTTCATGAGGGGAAGTCCCAAAATGCCTATGTTAAAAATGTGGCTAACAAACTCCCAAAAATAATTGGGTTACTGAAGTGAATTGCGCGGTTTCTATGCATGCTCATGACTTCACCAATTTTTCATATTTTCACTCCAGATTTTCAACATTGCCATTTTTTTACACCTCCTCATGAACAATACAGTTGTCATTTTCCACATCCTGCTCAAAATGTGTTTTCATCCCTGTGTCACCAAATGGCATAGCCACTGTGCAAAACCACCTTTCAACTAACAAAATGATTGTGTCGCTTTTCATGAGGTGAGCTCACAAAAAGCCCATTTGGAGTGAAAATACCAACATATGCCTAGGGTGTTAGGGTTTCCAACTGTAGCACCCCACCCTGTAGAGACTGCCAGGCGTCAGGGGTGCGACTTGGGATCATCGGCTGTAATGCTCATGCCATTCCATCCCCCCACCCTGCATCCAGTGACAGGCATCATGGTGTGCCTTGCACTGTTTGGCCACAAAGTTCACCCCATTCTCCTATACTGCACCCACCTCAGTGCATTTCCTTATGGAATGAGGTAAGTATAATGCCCAAAGACCCCAAAGCACACCACAACACTTGTCAGTGTAAACACGGTAGGGTAAAGTATAATGGTATGAGCGTTATAGCTGATGACCCAAAGGCACACCCCAATGCCTGTCAGTCTCTATAGGGTGGGGGTGGGGTTGGCGTTACTTCAATACTTCACTGCCATTCCTATTATGGATCTCTAACTCCGGCACTACCAATGCCAATGCCAGCGAGACAACATTTGGCAGTGACAAATGCTTGTTTTTGTGTGTTGCAGTAACCAGGTTTAGGGTGAAGGTTTTATGTATGGTGTTGATGTGAGTGATGGGAATGGTAGATGCTCCCTTTGATGACTTTAATATTTAAGATTTCTACACCATTATACAGTAGATCACAGCATATACTGTACTGCAAATAGTTATACTATTATCTTATGTAATGGGCATCAGGAATCCGGCACTCTAATTTGTTAACTGGCACTTTTAGCTGTGAGTAAATCCTGACAACGCGCCTAAAAAGTGCCAGTCAGATGCTGCACCAAAACAGTATAATTTCACCCTCTAAATCAAAACATTTCAGCAACTTTTTATCCCCTGCTTATGCTCACAAATAATGCTAAAAGCAGGGCACCTGAAAACAGCCCCCTCTTTCACTAACAGCAAAGACCTCAACTTTTTGCAACACCAGCCCTCCCAGTTCTCCCTCTCTCCTTTCATCTCTCTCACCACTCATGATCAGAAATACAGCCAAACAGGTAAGGTGCCAGCTGCTCACACTTCACTCTCTATCTTGGCTGCTGCTCCTGATCAGAGATTCCCCTTCTCAGCTTGATCGCTGCTAACATGGAAACCATGGTGCTCATGATCTCTCTTTTTTTCCCAGCCCATTCTCTGTCTCTTTCTCTCTTCCTAACATGCACTCGTATTCTGTAAAGTAAAACTAAAACTGCAGGCAGAAGGGGGGCCTGCAAGAACAGAAGAATTAAGCAGTAAGATATGACTGGATGTGCATTGTGTTAGGATAATGGTACACCTTGGATGGGTTGAAGCAGTACGCTGAAGACTGAGTGCTTCCACCACCAGAGAAGTGCCATTATCCCAGAAGTGCCTTATTGTGATTACTAAATCTGTCACCGATAGAAAATATGATACTTTTAAAAAATGTATTCTTTAATTAAAGTTAGGGGGAAAAGTTTAAAAATGGAAGAATCAATGTTAAATAAAAAAAAATAGTCTATCATGGGCATGGTATTTACAGCAGCTTCCCAGTAGGTGGCACCAAACTGCTTTACTACTTTATTTACATTACTGAGTGCAAACAGAGGGCATGCAGTGGCTTCGAGGTAGAGTGGGCCACGTTCACTGTTGGTGTCTGTTGGGAGAAGGCTGCCATGACATTGGACTGGGCTGGGTGGTCTGTGGTTGGAACAGATTGGCTGGTGGTTGAAGCCAGCATGTTACAGATTTTGCAATAGCTGCTCTGCATGTGTGGTAGGCAGGCGGTGCTCATTCTGAGATGGCAACAGCAGACAAGGCTGAGAAAATAGTGGCAGTTACAGGAAAAGGAAGTTGCGTCAAATGAAAGTGGCAGAGAGTCAAATTGCAGGTGACTTTTTTTTTTAACTGTCTGACTACTAAAGAAAACGGCAGCAATTCCAGCAAAAGCATGTGAAGTAAATTTCTGCAGTTGTACTATTGGCTGGCTACATATTGTTATTTAGAAATACTTTTAATTACTTTGTTTACTTTGGGCTGTTTGCATGGGGGGTTATAGAGGCTGTTCATGATGTGATGCCAGAACAACCATGCCTACTGTGTGCATTTTGGGTACAAGTTCTCGAGTGTATAGATCAAGTTGGTAAGCAGGTCAGGACAGCAGACTGGAACTTCTTCTAGTGCTGTTGTGTCAGGATATCAGTACTGGGGTCCTCTATCTGCTTCTGCCCCTTACATGTTGAAGGAAAAAGGCATCAAAATCGCTCTTTTAAACGTTCAAAGTCTCTGGCTTAAAATTGCTGAGATTCAGGCATGGGCAACTAATCTCAAACCGGACATCCTTGGCATAACAGAAACTTGGTTGAAGCCCGGTATACAACAACATGAACTTGATCTCCCTGGCTACTCCTGCCACAGGCATTTAGGTAGAAGGGGGAGGTGTCTTAATATATGTTAAGTCTAAATTTCATGTTACTTTGATCTCTTCTTCCCCGGCATGCCTTCCAATGCAGAATCTTTATTTATCTCTCTAATTTTAGGCAATGTTAAGAAACTACTTGTTGGATGTATTTACTTACCCCGGTGGGACGTCTCCAATGAACTGCCTTCCCTTATGCCAGCATTCTCAGCTCTCTCCCCTCATGACACAGTAACCTGTGGAGATCTCAACGTTGATTGGCTGTCCCCCCACAAAAACAAGGTCCATACACTAGTCTCTGAAATAAAGTTCACCTAACTTATCTCCTTGCCCACAAGACATAACTTCAAATCAGGTACTGCAACACTGTTGGATTGGTTACTATCTAATTGCCCACATAGGATCAAAACTGTCAGTGTTTTACCATATTGTATTAGTGACCACTCTCTTACCTATTGTGTGTGGCATAATAATTTTGATGCCCCATCACCAAAAATACATGAATCCAGGAAAATGTTTCAGTTTAACATAGACCGTTTCTCAATGTCTATTAGTAATGCTGATTGGACACCCATTACTCACCTCCCCTCAATAGACCAGGCACTAGATTATTTTATCCTTACTTTTAAAAACACTATCAACAGACATGATCCACTTACTAGACATAGATCTAACGGTATTAAGGCACCCTGGCTCTCTACTGAAATCAGGACCCTCATGAAGAGTTGTGATGCAGCCTAAAAGACCTATAAACACAGCCTCCTTCATTCTGATTGGCTATATTATCGACAGCTGAGACATAAGTGTAAAAATAGGATACAGAGTGCTAAATGTACCTACCTCCACTCACTTCAGACTGAGAATCCCAAAGAATTCTGGAAACATATCAATTCTTTGATCAAAGGTAAATCGACCCAATGTGCAAGCTCCATATTTTCCGACGGCCACCTTCTTCAAGATCCCCCGTCCATTGCAGAAAGAATTAATCAGTTCCTCACTGACCTTGATAGATACACAGCCCACCTGCCGCCAGTCTCTGATTTCTCTATCCCTACTCAGCATCATGATGCTCTTTGCTCCCGACCCAATTTCCACCCAAAAGTAGCCACTAGAAGAGAAGTCCTCAAGCTGTTATCAAATCTCAAGTCAGAGAGCTACCCTGGCCATGACACATTGGAACCCAGGTTTCTCAAACTAGGGGCAGCAGCACTCACCACACCTGTCTGTGATCTTCTAAATAGATCCATCCTCTCTGGTGAAGTGCCAAGTCGTTGGAAAGCGACTGTGGTGGTCCCCCTCCATAAGGTGGGGACCCACGCTGTGGAAAATTATAGGCCTATTTCAATTCTCTGCCCACTGGTTAAGATCCTGGAGTGGATCCTGCACATTCAGCTACAATCCTACATAGACTTACATCATCTTCTCACAGACTGCCAGCATGGCTTCAGGAAGGGCCATAGTACTACCACAGCCCTTGTCAAAGTTTTGATTGACATTCTTAATGCAAGTGATCCTGATCTTCTAACCGGTGGAGTATTCATCGACTTGACTAAGGCCTTCGATCTAGTCAATCACCACCTTCTCCTTGGTAAATTGCATCAACTAGGTCTAGATTGCTTAGCACTCATATGGTTCCATGACTACCTCATTGGAAGATCGCAAAGGGTAAATTGGTCTGGTTCACTCTCCTCTTCAAGGCCTATTTCACACAGAGTACCCCAAGGTTCTAGTCTTGGCCCGATACTATTCTCGCTTTTTATCAATGAGCTTCCCAACTTCTGTGGTGGTGTGTCCGTGCAATTATATGCTGATGATGCAATCTTATACTGCTCATCTAACAATATAGACTGGCTTAACTAAAGCTTTAACTCTGATTTCATTGCACTCGAGATCTGGTTCTCTGACAATCACCTAATTCTAAATACGGAAAAAACAAAAGCTATGCTTTTCCATAACCCATCCCCCAAACCTACCAAACAGCTCCAGATCCGTACACAGTCAGGGGACCCCATATAGGTGGTTAGTACTTTTAAATACCTTGGGGCTCACTTAGATGCCTCCTTCTCAATGGAGCATCATGCAACTCAGCTTGCCAAAATGGTAAACCAGAAGCTCGAGTTATTATACCACCTCTGCCCTCCTTTTTTCAATGCCACCTGTAAAAAGATTGTATTTTGTTCTACGGTGCTCCTCTACTAGTCTCCGCCCAGTCCTCTTCCCTTGCACATGTTCAACCACTCTATCATATGATTGGACATTTTGCCCTTGGAGCAGACTCCAGAAAACACCACTGTGAGGCCCTGTATTCTCTTCAATGGCCTATCTATGACTCAAGGTTACAGTTTCGCACCTTATGCCTTGTAGTCAAACTTACCAAGCTGTTTAATCCTCTTTCCCTTAAGGAAATCATTTACAAAAAAGCACCCACATGCATGCTTAGATCTACTTCCTTACCCTTATTATCAATCCAAAAGACGCAACGCCTATTGGGTAAGCACTCATTTGTCTTCTCAGCTCCCTCTGCTTGGAATTACCTCCCCCAACTTACTCTCCTGCCCCACCCTATCCTTCTTCAAAGAAGAGCTTACCTCTTTCTTACTAAGCCCCTCCTCTGCAATTGCTTTAATTAACCCTCCTAGCATTGTTAATGCGTAGTCTATGTTACTCTGATAGATGTATCCTGTAATCCACCTGCTCTCATGTTCCTGCTATATGTATATTGTATAATATTAGTTATCCTGTTTATTTATATATGCTTAATGCCTGATCTGTTTTAAGTTACTTACCTGACTTTTCACTGTAATAATTTTTGCAACACTGTTAAATCTCTCCATATCCTGTATATTATTATTGCATGTATCTATTGTACTGCGTTCATCATTGTCACCCGGGTCATCACTGAGAAAGTGACTGCATGGTCTCAGTGGACTTACCCAGTTACCAGAATTTTAATAATAATAATAATAAGTATCTCCTCAACCAATCAGGTTTCTGGTTTTCTGTACCTATTTCAAAATCCTTCTTGTACTGGTTGCTGGGGTGGGGGGGATTTAACCTAGGGAGGATTGTTAAATAAAAATCCATAAAAACATGAAAACATTTTACATTTATAATAACCTTTTTAATTATTTTTTTAAAGTTGGAATATAAAATGGGCAAAACCATTCAGTGATCTGATTGGTCAATAGCTCTCCAGACTTGTGCTGTAACTGATCAATAACCACACAGGTCTGGAAAGTGCCTTGCAAGTCTTGGAACTACACTGCTTCTGAATTCTCAGTATTGTGACAGTTGGGGAAAACAAAAAAAGGTTTAAATAGCAACATGAGTGACTTACCTGCCAGCCAATTTTACCTCTTTGTTGGGGCAAACCTAGCTGTCTGGTATAAGAACCATTTTACCAATGATGACGATGTATTCATTCTTAAAGATTTATTCAGTTTTGTATTTTTTATTATTTGAGTTCCATTTTAGAAATGCACTGACACACTTCAGGGCTTTCTATTATTGGGTAGTTACGACCACCACCACCACAACCCACCCAGTGGTTGAAGGGCACTCAGCTAATGCCTCATGTCTCCAACCCAGAGAGTTGAGAGGGTAAATACCCAGTAACCGCACACCCTATCATGGGTTAGTGCTTACTTTACCCACTTCTGGTGTAGTTCAAGTCACTTGGTCAGCAGCCTTGTGACATGCAGTATCACAACAGTTGCTGGTAAATCTCATTACAACCTATGCCACATCTGCATTATTTCTTAAACACATATCACAGCACTTCTTATTTCCATCTTACAAGACTGTCTGATAACTTGTACAGGCTGATTATAAACACATCCAGTCCACTACCCATGATGGCCTTGGATTCTGCCTCTTCTCTGCTTTGGTGTTTATCAACATTTTCCCTTACACAAACATTTTTTTCTTTTCCAGTGAAAGTCTTATAGTTAATAAAAGTACAACATTTTACATTTTGTAAGCTATACATAAGCATTAACATTCATATAATCTCCCCCGGTGGTTTGTAATCTTCAGTATGTATTAATTTTGCAGACGAATAAAAATGTGCATTTCCATTAATGCAGAGTCAACAGTGAGCCCCAAACATCCTTTTGTAGTACCTCCCAAGGCTGCTAGAGAAATTCATGCAGTGTCACAAAAGGAAGAATTACAACCTCTTGTGTACAAGAGCAGCACAAACAGATGAAGTACACAGGAAAAAAAATATTTTTATGAAAATGTCCTTAGAAATAGTGATAGGAAAATAACTCAAAAATAAATATAATAAATACTGAGGGTTTTCTTGTTGGTTTTTTTTTACACAATGCATGTATCTAAGTTCTCCCTGTGGCACTGGTAGCTCTTTAAAGTTGGCAGGCTGAAATACTGTTGGTTGCTTTCTGTAGCACACTGAGGCACTTGGTGGGGATGGATACAAAATATTCCACTGCCACTCCCGCCCCCCAACACACACAACTTTTATACCAAAATTACTCTTCTGATGGGGGCTAAATGCAAGTCCCCATCCCCATCCAAAAAAAGCAGATGCTGAACAAATACTGTGTGAAGATTATGGCAGGTAGAAGACCTTACTGTGGGAGCATCATCCTGGTGTTTCAGATGGAGCTTGGCTTGAGAAAATCATGCTCACAACCCCATCTGAAAAGAGAGGGATTCCTCCACCCTGTTTGACTATCAGTTTGTCTCCACCAGTAACTGCATGGCAAACACCAAGACAATCTTTACTGCTGCCTGGACAAGTAGGAAAACTCAATGAATATTTGTTTCCCTAGAGTCTTTAGTGATTGTTAATCTACATTATAAAAAGGTTCTCAGAAATGCTGCAATCTGATTGGCTGTTAGGATTCCAACAGCCTTACATTAATCCATGTTATACTGTCATGTACAGCCTGATCACAATTGCACATGGATTCTTCCTGTCAGCATTTCATCCTCTAGCACTGCTGAATGACTGGAATGCTGCATTCTGATTTTGAACCAGCATTCTTTAAACTGTTGGTGTAAGAACTATTTTATTAAAAATCTCCCTCTAAATTACAAAAACATTCAAAAGGTATTCTTTTAACCCTCTTCTTTTGGAGCAATTTTTTATAATAGCAATAAGGCACTCCTAGGAGTTAGATTAACAGTCAGTTAATCACCTCCTAGGGGCAATATGGCACTCAGCTGCACCTCGTGCCACATTACACCAGCAGGGGGTGATTAACAGACTGTTAATCTAACCCCTGGTCATGCCTTATTGCTTAAGTGTACTTGGCCAGATTGGTCTGTAAACATTAACTGCATGGCTTCCTGACACTGAGGGTAACCATGAAAAATGGCTGAATTATTTATTAATGTGTCACGTGCATCTTTTTTCCCAGGCTGCCTGCTCATCCAGGCTTATGCATATTTAACATGGCATTACCCTTTTCCTCATATGTATTTGTGCAGTGGTCCATTACAGTAGGCATCTGTAAACAAGCTGCAGTCAGTTCAGTTTGTCTTGCTTGGCAAAACTTTTGAAATAAATAAGGAAGGAAGGAAGGAAGGAAGGAAGGGAGGGAGGAGGGAGGGAGGAATTTTGACTTAAAATCTTAACCTATGTTCCTTGCCTCAGTGCACCTTGATTTTAAACTGTAGTCTTGTTGTGGGTCTGTAAGCCCCACACCTGCATACTTAACCCATAAGAGCCAGTCTCTTTGACTGAGAAAAACCCATGCAGTATTACAATTCAGTTCTGCAATGAATACCGTGATATTCCAGAGCCACAGATACAGTAATGTTTGCATGCCCTTTTCAGTATCACTTCTAGATTTATGGGTACCTGTAGCGAATCTGTGTATAGGATACAGGCTATTTTTTCTTGGTGGCTGTTTTGGCCCTGGCCTTCTGTTTTGATACTGGCCTGTGCAGAGCTTGTCTTCTGGTAATCTGCTAGTGATCAAACTCACTTTGTAGCACTGGGCATAGAACTCAGAGCTTGGACTGCTCAGGTAGTGACTGAAATCCAGTTCTTTACTATCTGCTGTATATTGGCTTGCAGACACGTCCTTGGTAAACCTATCTTTCACTATTGGTCACCACCGTACTTGTGGTGGCTACTCTCCCTGGCCCTAGACCTCTTACTCTGGTCTGCCCTGGCCTCAGGGCCATCAGCAAGTCATCCTTTTGTTGACCCTGTTCAAGGTACAGGGTGTTTCACTATTGGCCTTGGCAGCAACATCCCCCACCCAAAGAACTTGACAGTCAAACTGTTGTTGGTTGTTGCCTACAGCTTTATTGCACTCAAACATCCTCACTTTACAACTCGAAATTCGGATTGTTTTATATATAGAATAATAGCTATACATCTGTGTGTTATTGATTTTTCTACACACCCAAGGTATGTGATGACCCCTAAACCTCGAGAGCAAAGCTCGAGAGGTTTATGAAGTCATCAGACACCAAGGGTGTATACAAAAAATCCATAAGAACACAGTTGCATAGCCTTTATTTTTATGGATGCATTGGCAGAGCTCTGCAAATGTATTGCTGTCATTCTTTGTAGGAGCAATGTGGAAGCACATGACCGGACCTCTGTCCGGCATGCTTCCACAGTGCTCTGGCACAGTTCCACTGGTTGTGTTTTAGCAGCTCTTCCTCTCTGCCAGCTGCATAAACATGCCCCCTTTGCAGAGCACTGCTTTTTCCTCCACAACTGCAAAAGTAACAACTGCCATGCCCAAGATGGCTGCCTGTTCAAACTGCACATGGGTGAGTATCATGCATATGCAGTTCTATCATTGATGCCATCATGGGTACAGCAACTTCCGGTGTGGCAAAAGCTCTGTGCATTCTTTCACTTGCTTTCACAGTTCTGAGCAGCCATATCAGCTCTGACTAGAGTTTGTTTATAATTACTTGTGCAGGGAGTGAATGCCAAAGTTACTGAAGCAGTCTGTCAGATACACCAAGACAGACACGCACACACACACACACACTCTCTCTCTCTTTCTCTCTATCTTTCTCTCTGCCTTTATCTCTCCATGTGATTCATTCTTTTCTTTTTTTTCCTTTTAACTTTGGAACTGCAATGAGCAATGAATAAGACCAGTTGGCCCTGTGAGTCAGAGAAGGTCCATTAACTATCCTAGACACTGTCTCCTGATGTGCCGTACAAAGGGTACAAACAACAGGATTAACCAGAAAGATTTTTAAAGTTGTCAAGGCAGGATCAACCAGATAAATATTTAAAAAGTTTAATAATTTACCTGCAATGACTCCGAGAGACAAATGATAGTGTGGTCCTTGATAACAGGAAATTGGAGCCGCCATGTTAGCAGAATTGTTCAACCCGCACACACACAGAATAGAAGCCAATTATGTAGCAAATGTAATTGATGGGAGAGTTAAAAGAAAGTTTTGAGAACATCATAATTGATTTTTCAGGTTATTATGGAGTGTGAAAGAGGCCTGTTAACTGTGTGGCAAAGGGGGTCACCAGTAATTATATACATATTTACAGCATTTGTTCAATTTGTCAAATTTTATAATGGAATCTATACAGTATATACATATTCCCATCCTTGAGCACATTGCTTGATTGTCACACCCTTTATTGTCCTTCACATCAGCAACTGTTCCAGACTGCTTATTGTAAATTAGGCCGTGCCTCTGGTGATCTAGGCCTGATATAAATTTGGTCCTGCCACTCCTCTTGTCTGACTCAAGGTCCCCCTGCTGTAAAATGAGTCATGCCCTCCCATCCCTTGATTAAGGCATGCCTAATGTTAACTGGGTCATGCCTGCATGCCCAATGTAAATCAGGCCATGCTCTCTCTCAGTGGGCTACCCCTGCACCTGGGTCATCACACCATGCTCTCCCCCAGCAGGCTGCCTCAGCACCTGAGTCACTGCATTTCCTTTAGGTCTTTGTTGATCCAATCCCCCCAGCACCACCCACCACTGCCATTTTGGACACCCTTCATCCCTCTTATTATTACAGTTGGTGGGTGTCCTGAAATCAGCTAGAACAAAGAGGCTCTCCCTCTGTTCCAGCTGGCCTTAACAACCCCCAAGCAAATTCCCTGGCCCTTACTGCCTTGCTCTCTCTCCCCCCAATCCCTACCTTTTCTATTGCTGCCTGTCTACTATCCCCTTCCCCCCACCTAACCACCTTTGTCTGTTTTGATGCCATTGGCTGTATGCATGCACTTGCTATCCATGCATGTGCACTGCCAGTAATCAGGGGAAGGGTGAGGGCCATCTCTGTGCATTGTCAGCTGCAGCCCTGCCCCACACCATCAGAGGGATTTTCCCACTGAAATTTTGCTCCATTCTCTAAAATAACACTTTCACCACTTCAGCAACTGTTCTTGCTCCCCCTCATCCTCTGCCGCTCAACATCCAAACCTATGGCTAATTAATTCCCAGCAGAAATCATCCGCAAGAGTTGTCCATGGACACCTTTCCCTACACCATGTGTTGACATATTTCTTCTCCATTCTTATTTTACTAAAACATCTCTTTTGTTGTTCAACATTTTAATTATCTTTGTCATTGCATTGATTTTACATTAAAAACACTTCTTAATTTATTTTCAAATTTACCATTGGACAATGTCCTCATACAGCACGTGCACCAATGAAGTTGTTTTTAATGTTGTTTCTTCATTAGTCTCTTCACATACTAACAATTTCTCCTTCCTGTTCTTTCTCCATCCTTTCAGTTTAATGCCAGCATATACATTGACTGAGGACATCATGGGCCAGATATTCAGAGTTGCACCCGGCAATGGTGCATATAGTAGTGTAGTGCAACTGTGTTGTGTTGAAGAAACTCAGAGATATATTCAAAAGAGATGAGCAATGGCACAACTTCCCTTGAATATATCAGGAAATGCGCACTGCGCAAATACGATGCACTGATGCATCATCCTCATACAGGGCAGAAAATCAGGAATAGTAACTGCGCCAGTGCAACAGAGTTACACTGTGCACAAAGTCCTGATATTCAACTGGCAGTATGCAAATGGGGCCAAAATGTATGCAAGGCACAAATGGGGCCATTTGCATGTCATAATGGGCCCATTTGCATGAGTTGTGCAGGGCTGGCCAGCAAACTGTGCATGGTGCCCTGCACAGCATGTGCTGCTACCGGAGGGGGTCTAATGGCACCCCCACCCTGCCCATAGCTGCAATTGCCCATAAAATACTGTTTCAGATATTCTCTGGCAGTCCAGTGGTACACCTCTCCCTCCCCGGAGCCATGATCACTACAACTCAACATAGAAATAATACCTGGTAGTCTAACAGTACCCCCCCAACCCTCCCAAACCCCAATCACAGGAGAAATATCTTTCAAATATCCCTGGCAGTCTAGTGGTACCCCCCGTCCTGTAACCCCGATCACAGGGAAAACATCTTTCAAATATCCCTGGTGGACCAGTGGCACTCCCAGCCCACAGAGAACCCCCTTCCAACCCAGCCCCACATCATCGGAGAGCAGCTACAAATCCATCTGCATACCATCTTACTGCCTGCCAAATGACACATTACAGTATCAGCTGTAAGCCCATTGATCCACACTGTGGCCAATGGGCTTGCAGTGCATACTGTAATTGTCAGTCATAGATATGTGAATTGAGTCATTCATTCACATATTTGTGACTGACAGTTACAGTATACACAGTGTGGATCAATGGGCTTACAGCTGATACTGTAAGCTGTCATTCAGAGGGTAGCGGGTGTATGCAGGTGGGTCTATTGTTGCCCACCAATGATGGGTGGGGCTGGGTGGGCAGTGTATGGGGGTGGGGGTGCCACTGGTCCACCAGGGATATCTGAAAGATGTATTCCTGTGATCAGGTTACTGGAGGTGGAGGGATACCATTAGACTGCCAGGCATATTTGACAGATACATCACTTTCAATCAGGGTTATGGGAGGAGGAGGGTACCACACTAGACTACCAGGGATATTTGAAAGATATGTCACTTACGATCAGGGTTATGGGAGGGAGGGGGTACCACTAGACTACGAGGGATATGTGACAGATATTTCTCTTGTAATCAGGGTTACGGGGGCTACCGCTAGACTACCAGGTAATTTTTTCTACGTTTAGTTATAGTGATTATGGCTATGGGGAGGGAAGGGAGTACCACTATACCACCAGGGTGTTATGTGGATGCTTGCAGACGGTGTGCTGGGGAAGGAGCCACCCACAGCTGGTGGACGCTGTGTTGTGCTCTGCACTACAGTGATCCGCCTGTGGGTGGCTAGCATTTGAGCCTTCTTTTTCCAGCTCAACTGTGTGCCCCAGTATGCAAAGTATCTCAGGGTTGTGCCAGCATATATGCCACACATCCTGGGCTGAATACCGGGATTTGCTGCATATGCATGGGCACGTCCCCTTGGGATGTGCCACATACATTATCTTTGCACCCCAGTGCATTGGGACTTGTGCTGCACAAGTCCCTCATATGAATATTGCCACAGGGCACATTTCTGGGGTTGTGGTTGCGCAACTCAGTTGTGCCAGGCGCAACCCCATTGAATATCTGGGCCCATATGTTTGAATGGAAAATACCCACTAGTGAAGATGCTTTACATTATTGTAGCAAGGTGACCTCTGTTATACATGTTGTCTTGAGACATCACTGTTTTTGTGTGTTTGCTTGTTTTGCTTGCTTGTGTGGTGCTGCAATTTGCAATTCAAATCGGTACATATCTGATCGGAAATTTCTGGGAGTAAAAAGGAAAAACCGTTGTCAAAGTCAAGAGCAGACAAACACTTGGCCTTTGGCCTCTTTCGCTTGCCTGACGTAGCCTGCACCACTCTGTTGGGAATGTTGAACAGCTGCTAGTGCTAGTGCTAGTGTACAATACTGAAGGACAGTTTCAGCTGTGCTCAGTAATTCATATTTTATATTAATTAAAATACCCCATTAAAGTATAAACCAGTCAATCAGAAAATGAGTCGAGGAACATTACCCTTTGTAGAATATTGTAGTGGCAGCAGAACTATACACACTATTTATTTTCATATATAGCCCACTGCTTTTATTAAAACAGCTAAAAAACATGCAAGTCACACCTTTATTCAAAAGTTTATTTATTGTTCTTGCTGACAACCAAGCCTACTGTATTGAACAGGAGATGATCCCAAGAAACCAGGACAGTACAGAGTTGAGTTGCTCGTCAGTTGGAGTCATCGATTGACCGAATTTATGAATATATCTAAGACTGCCTTGGCAATGGTAGTGGCATTCTAGTTGATGCAGTATACAGCTACGGAGAGTGAACAGCTGTCAGACATGGAGTGTATAGCAGCAGCAGCAATGAAAGTTCTGTAACGTTTGATACACGTTCATATCTGTCTATATTTTTGTAAATAAAAACTGCATTTTCAAGACAAATGACCCCGGCCGGGAAAGCAGTGATGGGCGAGGCTCGGGAGGGGGCCATGGTGGAGAACACCTACGCTATCAGACCCAATTTCCAGCACAAGTGAGTGGGGATCAGCGGCTTGGGGCTGCCGTAGTGGCACTCAGAATATAAAATCATAAACATGCTTGTTTGCACTGTTTGAAAATAAGTACCCCTGTTCTTTATATTTCCTTTGATGCTGCGGTGCAGCTCATTTGTTAGCATGGTCTCCAAGCTCAGTAGGTCGCAGCTCGGTGTTGACTTTGAAGAGGGACCGCCCAGCAAGCAGCTATGGTAACACAGCCAGAGGACAGTGCCATCCAACGACGGGGGTCACACTAGAAGGGACAGCCAAAGAGTGGAGCAGCATTGCCCTCCGCCACGACTCCCGGACGCAGCAGCATATCCCTGGACAAACACATTCTGTGGTGACCATGCAATGCATTTGTTTTTAAGAATTTACCAGTGTGGTCATGAGGGCAAGCTGTTCCCAGCCCTCCCCACAGCCAACGAGATCCCCCCACCGTGGACCAAGGAGCAGCACCAGCGCTAGGTTGCCATCTGAGCTTGCAGCTGCTTCACGGAGCTCTACTGTGCCACAGATTTCAAACTTGGCACCTTTTTTGAGTCATACAAAGACTTCTGTGCATTTGATTTTGTGTCGGTGGAGCAGTGCTGATAGTTTTTTAACAGCACTCTGCCTCCAAAATTGACCTGTCATTAATCAGAAGACCTGCATTTCAAGGGGATTTTGTGATGTACTACCTCGTATTTTAAGGGGGACAGAGCTGTACTGCATTTACCTTAACTGGATGTAAAAGTCAAAGGGTAAGGGAGCTGTACTGCTTTTTACTTTAAGGGGATTTGAATCTGAGCAGTACAAGCCTTTACTATAAGGAATTTTGAGCCGAGTAAGATCTTTTCACTCCCCAGACTGTTTTAAACCGTGCCTGTATCCCCCACAGCCAGTATTTAAAGTGCATAAGTACAAATTGCTCTTGCTGCATGTAAAAATGCCTAGAAAGTATTTTAAAGTGCATAAGTACAACTTGCAATGCCTTAGAAGTTATAAGCTGCTCCTTCCTACCTATCTGTACTTATAGCAGCCTTTTTTGTCCCTTCCAGCAGTGCAGTCGCGAGGGCAAGCTGTCCCCAGCCCTCCCCACAGCCACTGAGATCCCCCCCCCGTGGACCAAGGAGCAGCACCAGTGCCAGGTAGCCATCCGAGCTTGCAGCTGCTTCATGGAGCTCTAGCCCCGCCTGCGCTACGTGCAGGCTCTCCACCGCCCCCATCACCACCCTTGGTGAACTCCTCCTTATATAGCGTTGACCTCATGAGCTCGTAAACCAATCAGCCCACTTTCCCAGTAGCTCCTTATATTTTTCTGCCACTAGTGGCTACCGCAGAGCAGATTCAATCTACTACTGAAAAAAAAAAATGCAGTTTCTCACAGTAACCATTATTATGCTTTGCCTAACCTTATCTTCCCTTCCACCCTCATCACATCCTAGTTTACCTGACCCTTTGCCACTTCTCTCCTTAGCTACTAAACCACCCCTCCACTCCTTCTCGGCACCAGCGGACTACAACCAGTACCACTGGCACAACTGATCCCTGTGGGCCTCTATCCTCCTCCCTCTTTCCACGCTGAGCAACCTGCCTATATATATCCTCTCTCAGACCCTAAGACAAACTTACTTACTCCCAGCCATCCCACTCAGTAGGGGTCATCAGTAAAGCATGCACTGACCTAAGGCAAACCCTGGCTCTCCTTCTCCTTGTAGCCAGGGACGTTGAATGTAACCCTGAATCACCGGCCCCCATAGCTGGCCAACCACCCGCTCCAACTACGCACCTCCCTAAGGGCTTTAAAATTGTCCACCTAAACATATGCAGCATCCTAAACAAAATAGCAGCCCTACAAACCACTGTCCTTGCCCTTCGCCCTGATATTGTAATCATCACAGAATCTTAGTTGAAGCCCCATAACCGGGATGAAGAATTCTCAATACCTGTTTTCTTTCTAATCCGCCAAGACAGACAGGGCAGAAAGATGGGTGGCGGCACTGCCATGTATATCTCCTCAAATCTCTAGTTTTCCATAATCACTCCGACGGCACCCATACAATCTATAGATTCCCTTCTAATCAAAATCCCCCTGCCACACTCTATCCCAGTATACATAGCTGAGTCATACTGTCCACCAGACACACCTCTGGGTAGCATTCTTGACCAGCTTGGTAACCTGAGGTCCCTTACGGAAGGCGGCGAACTCCATATCCTTGGAGATTTCAATCAGAACTGGCTAGGCAGTGCAGCCTCTAAATCACGATGCCAAATAAATTCTCTAAACTTGCACCAGCAAATAGAGCAATCCACTCGTTTAAACCACAAATCCAATAAACACACACTACTGGACTGGGCACTTACTACTCACCTCATTGGATAGTTAAAGCTGGCCTACTACCAGACACCCTTAGTGACCACCATATGATTTTTATGGTGCGTAAAATCTTCCGACCAATGGCCCCTCCATCCCGCATGCTTTACATCAGAGTTTATAAATCCCTTGATCTGACAGCTCTACTAAATGACCTTACCAGCATTGACTGGTCCTTCATCCCCAGGGCCACCTCCATGGACAAGACCCTGAAATATTTCTCTACTAACTTCCTTGCCATCTGGGACCTACATGCTACGCTCAGGAGATCCTGAGTAAGAGGATCCCACTTACCATGGGTAACAACTAACCTCATGGAACAACTACGTGTCAGAGACCGAGCCTGGAAATCCTTCAAGGCCACGGCTGCTCATACGGCTCAGCAACAATACCGGTCACTAATAAATGCCTGTACAAGACTCATACATCAGGCCAAATCAAATTACTTTAAAACTGTGTTCAACAATAACTTCGCTCACCCTATTCAGTTCTGGAAGTCAATAAAATCCCTTCTCTCCCCACTGGCCCAACCCCCCACTCCCTCTCTCAACCTCGAAGGAAAAATCATCATGGATCCTTGCTTGGTTGCCACTGAGTTTAATTCATATTTCTCCACCACTACTTCTTCTCTACTCTCCTCCCCCCCCATCTCCCCACCCTTTGTGCCCCCTAAAGTATCCTCCCCGGCCTCCTTCTCGCTCCGCCCAGTTGCTCCTGGCCAGATGCTAAAAATGCTGCAGTCACTAAACCCAACCAAAGGTAAATGTCCATCGGGCCTAGATTTCAAAATGCTCCTACTCTCAGTACCGGCCATAGCCCACCCTCTAACCCTGCTCTATAACCTGTCCTTTAAACTCGGGTCAGTCCCCAAAATATGGAAACAAGCCACAGTCATTCCCCTACCCAAAGGAGGGGACCTCTCCTCCCCATCCAACCACTGGCCCATATCTCTGCTCCCCATCCTAGTCAAAATTCAAGAGCGCCTTGTATTATCCCGGCTCCACCACTATCTAGATACCATATCATTTTTCACCCCATACGAAGCCGGCTTCAGAAAAAAAATCACTCCACCACCACCTTCCTCCTTCGCCTCACTAACTCCATCCTTATGGGCATGGACAAAGGGGAAATAACAGCAGCCTTATTTATCGACCTGGCGAAAGCCTTCAACACGGTCTCTCATCCCCTGTTGCTGGCAAAACTTGCCCAAGCTGGACTGTCTGTGTACACAAATAACTGGTTCCATTCATACCTGTCAGGTATGTCCCAATCAGTCCATATTGGCTCGGCTAGATCCACCTCACTTCCTGTCACCAGTGGAGGCTCCCCAGGGGTCTGTACTCAGCCTGCTGCTGTTCTCTATCTTTCTCAATGACTTGCCTGCTGCCTGCCCACAAACGGCTATCCATATGTACGCAAATGAAACAGTGTTGTTCGCCTCTGGCCCATCTGCAACCGCCGTGACAGCCTGTCTACAGAAGGACTTCGACTCCATCCAATGTTGGTTCCTCGCAAACCACCTATTCTTAAACTCAGAAAAAACAGTCTCCCTCACCTTTGGCTCTCGGGCCAAACTAACCCGGCTTACTGCACCACCCACATTCTACACTTTGGACAGATCTCCACTAGAGGCCTGCACCACATATAGTTATCTCGGCATCTGGCTAGATCAGTACCTTGACTTCTCAGTGCATATTGACACTCTACACAAAAAATTGCATCCCATGCTGGGAGCCCTCTACCGCAACAAGAATTGCATTCCTCTACCAACCAGACTAGCAATAGTCCAAAAAATGATCCTCCCGATTATGGATTACAGCGATGTTGTCTACTATGCCGCCACCCCCCAAACTTCCTTAGCTAGGCTTGATCCCCTTTACAACTCCTTCTGCCAGTTCTCTTTGGCCTGTCCTCCCAATACCCATCACTGTGACCTCTACCAGTCCCTGGACCTCCCCTCACTACATAACCGAAGATTGCTTCATGGTGCTAGAACCGTTGCAAAGTTCTGGTCTCAGACGCTCCCTTCCTACCTGTCATCCTCTCTAACCGCCCTCTCCCCACCTGCCTACGCTCTCAGAAACATAGACTCTAGGCTCCTGCACATTCCACACAGATCCACCCGATCTGGCCAGGCTGCTTTCAGCTTCAGGTTGCCCAAATTATGAAACTCCCTGGCAGCTGATATCAGACACACCACAAGTACTCCTCAACGGAATGCCCTTCTTAAAATGCCTTACCAACTACTCCTGTCCCCCGTTGAACCCCATCTCAACTCCTATCTATCAGCTGCTAGCACCAGTCTGGTTTCCATTCTCGGTCTGCACCTAATATTATTAAAATGCAAATGAAATTGTACCTACTGTATTTGTATTAAGAATGCCTCCCCCATTGTCTGTAACAATCACATTATGTATGTTTTGTTTCTTCTGTACTACTGTACCACTGTAAACCCCCTAACCCCCAGGGCGCATCTTGAATCCAGCGGTACTCCACTCAGCATGCCTTTCCAGGTAAATCTCTTAAATAAAATAAATAAAAACTGCAAGCCAAGTGTTTCACCTTTTCTTTGGGTAACAGGCAGGCTGCCAGGATCTGGAGAACCAACGCCTGAGAATCGCTGTCACTAACATTCTGTGTGCCTTCACTGGCTCTGCCTAAAGAGATTAGCCAGCAGTGCCGTTTGGGGGATGGGACCACGCTTCTTGCCAGGCTGAATAGAAACAGCCGTGTGTTGGAAGAGAGTCTTGATCCAGACGTCATAAATGCTGCAAAAGCAGAAGGGATGAGATCAAAATAAAAGATGTTTTGCGTGCGTGCGTGCGTGCGGGTGTGTGTACCACGTGATGGGGGGGGTAACTTGTGACCTAGATGACAGAGACTAGAGGAAATGACACTATCTGCAGGCAACAGCTCAGAATTACGCAGACTGGATTCCAGTCTCAAGAGTCATAGGAACTGTACGTGCTGTAGTACGGCTCCTCTAAGTGAGGGCGTTCATCCAAGCAGCAGAGAGACATAAAGAACGTCGCTGCCTTCTCTGTATGATGTTTTCTCTATTATTTATTATTAGTGTTATTATTATAATTATTCTGCTGTCATCTGCAGTCAGTTCTCATCGGTATCCTCACTCATAACAAGGATTTCACTCAACTGCCCTCGGGGCTAGATATGCTGCTTGCGCAGTAAAACCAGCATTTGACATAATCCCTGGCACCTTCTTGAGTGTGCTTCATGCACCATTAATACAAAGTGTTAAACACGAAGTTAAATATGCATTGTTTATGTGTATATGTTTATATCCCATGTATACATTGATCCCAGTCGTTCATGGAGAGTTCGTACGAGTTTGTGTTTGTTTATTTGTTTTAATACAGCCTGGTCCCCCACGAAAATGCCCTCTGTCCAGAGATAGAGTATACTCTTTGTCACTATGATCCGGATATGGAGTCAAACTTGAGCAACCAGCGACCTCTATTTGTGATTTTAAACACTGGAGAGCGCAAGGGAAGGATGTATTTCCCTCTTTAAATATGCAGAAACCACTCCAAATACATTGCCCTCTGTATCTCCGTTTGTCAATCGACTTGTACCAAAGGGACGCAACTCAACAAAGCCACCTCAAATGAGATGCAGCACTTGTGAGATTTAAAATAGGAACCCACTCAACAAGGGGCAAATATTTCATTTAGGATGGTGTGTGTGTGATAAACAGATCTATCGTTACTCTCACGCCTTATATAGCAGGACTAAACAATTGCTAAATTGCTGTAACGATTTGTATTTCGTTTATAAGAAACATGCCAATTTAGGAGCAATTATGAAAATAAAAAAGAGACTTACATGATGGCACAAGACAATAATTAGAGGTAGGAAAAGCATCAACCAAATATGTGATCCTGATAACTGACTGTATTGTTGCAATAAAGTTCAAAGTTAGTATGATGTTTCTGCAATGTATTATCATATAAACTTGAAAGTGAACTATTCCTATGCTGTACTTAAAGGTTGACCCTCACACACCTATCAAAAACCTATTGTGGTAACATTTTCCTATACTGTTTGTAGACCAGATAGCTCTTTTCCCTCTAACTTCAGGGTGAGTTCCCTGTAGTTTCCTATGCATTTCAGTATTTCTTATGGAACAAGATTTCCTTACTAAGGACGGTATTTAAATATTCAGCGTTAGACTGACATGCACTAAAAAAAAATACCACCAACAGCTTAATCTGGTTCAAAGTCAGTTGGCATTCATCTGTACCCCCCTCCCTCGGGTCGTGCCTGAAATAGGCAGAATTTGTCTAGTGCACTTACCCGGTCAACAAAACTAAAATAAAAAGAATGAAGAACGGTTTCTGTGAAAGTATGAAATGAGCCCCCAAACATGAAATGTGATTGTAGGACCAGGATTTAGTGATACAGATGCAGTGGGATGTAAGGGCTGGAGCACCAGACTGGGAAACAGGAGAGCACTGGTTCAAGTCCCACCTGAGACAACATACTCA
Source organism: Neoceratodus forsteri (assembly GCA_016271365.2). Classification (NCBI taxonomy): domain Eukaryota; kingdom Metazoa; phylum Chordata; order Ceratodontiformes; family Ceratodontidae; genus Neoceratodus; species Neoceratodus forsteri. Next base: position 526,650,651 of record CM057456.1, on the reverse strand, counting down.
CTATGTGATCTTAAGCACGTCACTCATCCTTCTTGTGCTGCAGTCCTCTTAGTTGCGAAAATAGACTAGAAATAGGATCCCAAAGAAAACGTGATTGGGTGTCTCAGCTGGGCTATCCCGCTATACATTATATACTGGTGTATGTATAGTTGGGCTATACATTGTAGAGAAAAATGCACTTTCATGAATGCTGCTGCTCTGTGGCGAAATACGTCCTACCTTTAAAAGCTTTCTAGAAAAAAAACAGAACGGCAATTTATTGAACATATTAGCCATGAACAATACAATGAGTCCAACATGGGGTGATCTCAATACCAAAGTATTAGAGTTCAGCGTAAAAAAGGCGCTGAACCTTGAAGCTGGCTTTTTGGCAGGCAGGAAAGTAGACTCAGGCTGAGTGCTTTGCAAGGTACTTATCTAAGACTTAAATTTGTCAATCGCTCAACAGCTTGTAAAGTGTCAGCTCCTAGGGCCAAAGTCGGAAGGGGAATTTTTTCTCCATTCCCTTTTCAGACCGAGAAAACATGCATTTTTGGAAAGGATTAGTTCAAGAGCTGAACTCGCTCCCAGGCATGGTACCTCAGCCAAAAGGGGTAGAGTTTTGTATTGCTTTTGACACCCACATACCTTCCATGTATTCCTATTTTCACAGATTCTCCTTGATTTTGCCCTTTTTCCACATTTTGCTTGCTTTTTAAGACAACAGTCCATGTCCCTAAAATCATCAGGTACAAAGAACTGAACAAACTGTTCCTCGTGTCTTTAAATTAGCTCAGCAACGCACTTCTAGAAGCTTAGATTCAGTTAGACATATACATTAGTGCCCTGTGAAAAATATCCCTGATTTTAGTGGTCAAAATTAGGAGATGTTCCTCATTTGAGGATTGCCGACTTGTAAGCCCTTGCTGACACGCCTCTGGGACCCGGTGGTTGGTTGGGGTGTGTGTGTGTGTGTGTGGTCACTCAGCCGTCACTCACTCCCGAAGAATACATGCTGGCACATCTTAGAAGCTGGCCTGCTGCCTAATCGTCCCCACCCCTTCCTGGCGCGTGTGGCAGTCCGGTTTCACCGCGAGGACGAGAACTAGCCCTTTCCTTCTCATTCACCCTCCCTTCCAGAGGCTCCCACCCGAGGAAAACAGGAGTAGCCACTAGCTAGAAACAGTAACTTCACGACAAGACAGTATTTGAGCAAACCTGCGCCCCGCCCAAAACCCGTCACTCCTCAATGATGAAAGCATAGTACATTATTCATGCTGCACTGGGGGCGTGTCTTGAAGTTCCCTACTATATAGAGGCAGCTTTCAGTGAATGAGAGAACAGATCTGGAGAAGTTTACTTCAAGTGTCAGCCGCACGGTTTGACCTAGAGTTGCTTTTTAAATCGCTATTTGGCTTATTTGGGCGTCTTTTTACTCCTAGTTCCAACTGCTGTTGCTGAGTCTCGCCGGTTCCTGAGACATTTGTTACTTTAGCGACTCTATCGATCTCTCGCTCCATCAGTGTCTCTCTCTTTCCCGCCCGGCGCTCGAGGTGTACAGCGCACCAGCCCACCCGGTGATATAGTTTGTTGCCTCTCACGCTCTACTCCCTGCTGTTGCCAAGAACTCCGGCTCGCTCCTTTATCCCTTGCCGCTGTCATGCTGCTGATTTACTTGGAAGAGCTACTGCTGTTAAAGTGCAGCTGCCTGCTGATAGTGTATGGTATGCCGGGCCCAGTGGTACGCTGTGAATCCTGCGACGAAACGCGTGCACCCTCATTATGCAAGCCTGTGGCCCCAGGTTGCCTAGAGTTGGTGCGGGAGCCCGGCTGCGGCTGCTGTTACACGTGCGCACTTCGTGCGGGAGCCGCCTGCGGGGTCTACACAGAAAGGTGCGGATCGGGGCTGCAATGCCTGCCTGAACCTGGGGAGGCGCGACCGCTCCAAGCGCTGCTAGAGGGCAGGGGTGTGTGCAGCAGCGCCCCCCTCAAGCTGGGACCCCGCGCTACTGGTGGGTATTTTTTTTTTTTTTTTTATTATTTTATTTTATTCTACAGTTTATTTTACAAGGCTAGCCCAATTAAGCTGCAACAGAATAGCCACACGCTGGCAGTGTCGATGGGACGTCTAGTGGGGCTACAGGGCTCCTTGGCAGACTCAAGCAAATGTTGGGGGGAAGAAGGGGGGGCATGTGATTGGTGTTTCGTAGCGTGCAGGGATTCGACCTGTCAAGGTAGCAGGTGGGGGATCAGGAACTCTAGGGTTGGCTGTCACAGACAGGTCAGCTGTTGAAAGGTGTGCAGAGTGCACCGATGTAGCAAGGCAATACTCTGCAGGATCAGGGAAGGGTACATTGACGTCAGGTAGCCATTGAGCAAGTGAACAGCAGCTTCATCACCAGGCTTTCCGAGTGGCATCTGTAAACTTTTTTTAAGCGTTGCTTTTTTTTTTTTTCTTGTGGAGCACAAGTGCAGCTGGCTTTTGAAGGATGTCAGTGCTTAATCTCTCTGTTAATGTTTGGCAGTGTGTTGTCCCAGCCCAGCACCTTGAAATAGTATCGGGTGTCAGTATCGTCTAACATTCTAATCGGGTTGTATGGTGTGGGCAGGGTAATGGTTTATATGATTTACTTTCTTTGTTTCCCGTCACATTCGGTGCTAATGTCATCCTAACAAAATTTGGATTATGCTAGCAGTGAGATGAGACGACAGTCTATCAAAATTATATTCCACATTAAGCTTAAACAATCTTATGCATGTCATGCAGGAAGGAGACTGGAAGTGTACTTTGCACTGTGGGATGCATTAGGATAACATTTCAGTGTCGACTGCTCAGGTCCAGTTTCAGAACAGCAACAAGATAGTGTGACTGGAAAAAACCTGTGCTAGTATGAAGTACAGCTTTGGGCGAGGTGGGATAGAGTATTCTTTAAATATGGTGTTATTAGGAGTCATTTGAAAATCAAATACTATCCATAATTTATTTGAAAATTAAATAGTCTTTAACTTGAAAACTGACTTACACTATTGCACTCCAAGAGACCTAATGTAGTGACTTGTAAAGTTTTGGCCGAGCTACGTTTCAGTTTTGGCCGAGCTACATTTCAGTTTTGTGATAGCTGAGACTTCCTATCCAGTTATGGTGCAAACACTTTATATTATATGCTTCATATGCTACCCCTGACCCGAGATGGTATTTTTGTATGCCTGATTTCGCTTTACTTTTATGGTAGGCGTGGTGGAAGATATTTTTAAACCGTAGATCATGTTTAATACTGTAGTGCGAGCTATGCTCTACTTAACGTCTTAAAGTAATGCAAAATTACAGTTGGAGATGACCTACATGTGACATGATACATTTGGAACTTGCTTGGAATCTAATTTTAAGTAATTTTCTTTTAAAGAAGTTGTTAGTGAGAGAACTGGCCCCTGAATCACGGTAAAGACAGGAGAAAAAGAATGAGAAAATTGGCGTATCTCAAATGTCTCAAAGTACAGATAAGTGCGATGAAGGGGCTCTCTTATCTAATCGGTAATTTACAGGGAAGTGCAGGAATCTGCACTGAATTTAAATTGTTCTTTTCCATTTGCATTGCTTAAACCAGGGTGACAACTTTTATTGGGGGCGGGTTTAACTGGTTGAGGGGGGCATTACCAGTCTACGGGGATCTTGAGCACCACAACCGCCATTTACAATAGGCACCCATGGATTATAGTAGGAAAAGGGAGCAATTCTGCATTGAGAATTAATGTAACCAACTGGGTAACAAAGGATCATTGCAATGAAGGTGCAGTGAAAACGTCAGACTGATTGGGGAGCTCTACATTGACTATATGCAGATGACATTTGCCTTTTTGAAATACTTTATGTGATTGCCTTTCATTCCTTTCCCTTTAGCTAGGGCAAATTTATGAACATAGGAATATAACAGAATCATTGTAAGCATCCAATCCCCGTAAATAAGTCATGACAACTAGACACATTTCAGAACAGTTATCGAATTGAGAAATACATAGTTTTACAGTGTGTGTGTGTGTGTGTGTGTGTGTGTGTGTGTGTGTGTGTGTGTGTGTGTGTGTGTGTGTGTGTGTGTGTGTCTAGCAGAGATCATGTTGTTAACAGATCTGATTCTGGTCCGGACTGTAGACATTTTTCATGTAACAATTCTGCCCCCTTCTGGAAAGCAAATAAAAATACTTACCCGTGATGCTTAAAAAGAGGATTAAAACATATTTTCGTTAGTAAAAGCAAAACTCATGATGGAAACTCTGTTACTATAATAACTGATACAGAGTTGCTTATAAAACACAAAGCAGATAAAATGAACAAGTAAGCCACGTCTTGCTTATTGTACACAGCCTCTGACATTCTGATGGACACTTTAGAAAAAACATCGTTTTTAGTATAGTTCATATTTTATATCTCACATAATTTCTGCAAGTAGCTTCCCTTCTGCATATTAGCTGTGCACATGTGCATGAAACCAGGATCAGAGCCCCAGGAATTTATTTTCTCTGGCTGCTTATTTACATCTGATGATATAATTGTTTTCAAGGAATGGGCTAAGATGTCACAATTAGGAGTCTGAACTCAAATGTAGACAAGCAGACGGAGCAGATGACATGGGGGGGGGGATATCTTGTTCTAGTGTTTAATGTACTGAAAAAATTGTGATTTTTTTTTTTTTTTCTCCAAGGGCTTTTCTTTCTGGTGTTGTCAGAGGTACTTTAATAAAACTGATACTTTACTCTCTCATTTCTTCTTGAAATGTAAGTGTAAAACAGGTTTGACATAAAATGCATTTCAGCCCCATAAGGCCTTCCTGTAATGTTGCTGTTCCTGGAGTCTAATATTTTCAGGGATTAGAGGAAATTTGTCAAACTGAATGTGCACTCACTCACCTACGTATTCCTTAACCTGGGCAGAATTTTGTACTGGGAGTTCACTGTACTTGAGCAGCAGTACTGAATTATGGGGGGGGGGGTGCCAGGGCTTGGCCCCGGTAGCTCTGAAGAGAGCCCTGGTAGCTCACACATCACTACCATTGACTTATAATGGGAAGGGGGCCTCAATTTAAAGATAAGACCCTTATGCCCTCCCCAGCTCCCGAAGCTCATGAAGTGTAATTCCAAAACTGATGTGCAGGTGCAAGTGTTGTCATTTCCTAGAGAAAATTTAAAGATAGGACTCTTATGCCCCGCCCCCTCCCCAGCTCGCAAAGCTCATGAAGTATAATTTCAACACTGAGGAGCAGGTGCAAGTGTTGTAATTTCCTAGAGACAACAATGTCATTTTTGAGTTCATGCGAATTTGGACTTCTTATTATATTTTACTTGGACATTGTATTTCACTTTAGTTTTTTCCCCTTTCAGGAAATGCCAATGATTCTGAGGAAGATGAGAATTCCAGCAGCACAGAGAACCTTGCCATTCCCAACACACACAGACTGCAAGATTCTAAATCACATCAAACCCATCACAGAATAGAAATTATCAAGAAAGGAGAACAGAGACATGCACGACTATTGAAACAAGTTGACTACAATTCGCAAAGCACAGACACAATTATCTTCTCTTCAGAGACAAAGCAAGAGCTGGAATTTGTAAGTATACTGTTATTTGAAGGAATAACTGCCAGTCTTTTATATGCCTAACCTGTGTAACACTGTATATAGTAACATAGTAATTTGAAGAATTCTAAGTCCATCATGCACCTCATAAACAAGTATTAAGTATGCAGTGCAAACAAATTACTTTCCTTTCTTTGCCCACAGTACCGGCATTATTTGCATGAAAAAAAAAAAATCAGTTGATTCAATGCAGTGTTGGTGCCACCTCCTGGCAAAGTAGCAACAGTACACTGTCTAAATTGGACTACATTGTGTTTTTAACATTTATTTTACATTTTCTTAAATTTTTTTTCCTAAATTTAATAATGCAAAATTTATTTTGGAAAACAATCCTGTTTACTGTTAGGAATGGACACATTACAAAATACTTCAGGGTGTGTATTGTGGGATAATGGCACCTTGGGTGGTGAAAGCACTCACCTTTGCCTCATGCTTCAACCCACCTGAGGCATGATTTTATCCACCACAATGCTCTGCCTATCAAGCCTTATGGATTAATTATTAAGGTTATTGACATTAAATCAAAGAAAAAAGGAACTATCAGTAGAACTGGCAGGGACAGAGTTAAAAACAACTTACTGGACAACACCCAGTATGGTTTTAGTTGAGGCAGATCATGCCAGACTAAACTTATCAGGTTCTTTGAGGCAGTAAATAAATCTCAAAACAGAGGTATACCAGTAGATGTAATATATCTGGATTCAGAAAAGTCTTTGATATGGCACCACATGAGGAACGTGCAGCTGAACTGAACAGTATAGGACTACATACAAGATTGACTCGGGTACAAACATGGTTATCAGACAGAAGACGGAAGGTATGCATCACAGGTTACAAATCCTCCAAGGGAACAGAGATAAGCGGGGTCCCTCAGTGCTTGGTTTTAGGACCGGTACTGTTTAACACTATGTAACCAGTATGCAACCTGGTAATGGGGTATGGTTGTGCAAGTTTGCAGACGACACCAAGACTGGTATGGTGGTAGACACCAGTGAGGGAGTGAATACATTAAAGGGACACTGTCAGGTTTGGAGGCTATTTTATAGCCTTTATACAGCAATAGTCTTTGGAGAGGAGTGTGGTAGCAGAAACTAGTAATGCAGAAGAATTGTTAAAAAATGCCAAGACGTGGCTTACTTTTTTAACTTAAGTATTTGAGCCGGTCTGATGGAAATCCCTGCGGTCCATGTCCACAAACAGGAATGGCACCGATCCGTGGGTGAGCTCATTCATGAAAGCATTGAACCTAGAAATCCTAGAAAACATTAAAGAGTGGGCAAACAATTCAAAATTGGTGTTTAATTGGTGTTTAATTGGTGTTTAATTGGTGTTTAATTGGTGTTTAATTGGTGTTTAATTGGTGTTTAATTGGTGTTTAATTGGTGTTTAATTGGTGTTTAATTGGTGTTTAATATAGATTAGTGCACAGTAATCCATATGAGCAAGAAAATCAGGGAAACTGTTATAAACTGTGTGGTTCACTACTAAAAGAGTGGTGAACCAAGGGGGAGCAGCTGATGTCGCCTACCTTGACTTCAGCAAAGCTTTTGACACTGTTCCACATAGAAGATTGATAAATAAGCTGGGTAGGCTCGGGGTGGGTCAGAAGTTGGTCAACTGGGTGGCAAACTGGTTGACGGGCAGAAAACAGAGAGTGGTGGTAAATGGTGTACAGTCAGAAGAGATGCAAGTCACAAGTGGGGTACCTCAGGGATCAGTCCTGGGGCCATTCCTATTCAACATCTTCATTAGTGACCTTGCAGATGGACTAGAGGGTAAGGCTTGTCTGTTTGCAGATGACACCAAGATCTGCAACAGAGTAGATGATCCAGATGGGGTGGGCAGAATGAGAAGAGATCTGGATAAACTAGCAGAATGGTCAGAAGAGTGGCAACTAGGATTTAATGCAAAGAAGTGCAAAATCATGCACATAGGGAAGAGAGAACCTGAAGTCACTTATAGGCTGGGAGGAGTTGCTAGCAGTCACAAAGGAAGAAGAGACTTGGCATCATCATCACTGATGACCTGAAATCATCAAACAGACCTCTAAAGCAGTAGGTAAGACTAGGGGTGTTAGAGTGTATTAGTAAGGGTATCACAAGTCGTAGAGGAGTAATAATACCTCTTTACAAGACACTGGTTAGGCTCCATCTGGAGTACTGCGTGCAGATGGAGGCCACACCTTCACAAGGACATTAACCAAATTGAGGCATTCCAGAAGGAGCCAGCCAAAATGGTGCAGGGACTGCATCAGAAGACATATGAGGACAGATTAACGGAGCTCAATATGTATACCCTTGAGCAAAAGGAGGGAGAGAGTGATATGATCGAGGCATTCAAACACCTAAGGGCATTAACAAGGTGAAAGAGTCTAACATGTTTAAATATAAGAAAAATAGCAGGACAAGAGGACACAGCATGAGATTAGAGGGGTTGATTAAGGGGAATGTGAGAAATTCTTTTTCACAGAAAAGGTGGTGGATGCATGGAATGGCCTACCTCAGAAGTGATGGCTATGAATACAGTGCAGGGCTTCAAACAGGCATGGGATAGGCATAAGGGAGCAATACAAATGAGTATGAATAGATAGGCCACTGACAGAGCAAAGGCCGATGGCACATTTATAAGGTAGAAAAAGAAATGGGCAGACTGGATGGGCCTTGCGGTCCTTATCTGTTGTCAACTTCTATGTTTCTATGTAAGTAATGACTAAGGTGAAGGGCCGATGCATCAATGTCCCTTCTAATTTGAAGATTGACAAATGTAGTCCTTTAATCATCAGGAAGGGTACAAAATCATTGGATGTATTAGTAGAAATATAACCAGCAGAAGTAGGGAGGTTTTAATGCCCATTAAAATTCACTTTTTAGGCCACGCACTGAGTATTGCAGCCTGTTATGGGCTCCCCAGAGCAAAAAGGGTCATTAAGCTATGGGAAGCAGTGCAAAGGAGAGGTACAAGAATGGTGTGGGGAATGGGAGGAAAGAGCTATGAGGAACAGTTAGAGGAAATGGATATGTGTAACTTATAGAAACTTAGAAACATAGAAATTGATGGCAGATAAGGACCGCTAGGCCCATCCTTTCTGCTCATAGGCCCTATACATGTATGCCTCCACTCACCCTAAGGGGTCAGTGGCTTTTCTTCACTCCCTTCCCACACAAGGTTCCCTTGTACTTGTCCCAGGCATGTTCAAATCCCTCCACTGTGCTTGCCCCTACCACTGCTTGTGGGAGACTATTCCAAACCTTCACCACCCTCTCTGTGTAGAAAAACTTCTTCCCATTACCTCTTAATCTACCCCCCTCCAATTTCATATTGTGACCCCTCGTTCTGGTATCTTTTCTACATTGGAAAAGATACCCCACCTACACCTTGTTTATGCCCTTGAGGTACTTAAAAGTTTCTATCATGTTGCCCCTTTCTCTCCTCTCCTCCAGTGAGTACATACTGAGGTCTCTTAGTCTCTCCTCATATGTTTTGTGGTGCAAACCATGCACCATCTTTGTCACCCTTCTCTGGACAACCTCCACATTATTTATGTCCTTATGCATGTGTGGTCTCCAGTACTGCATGTGGTACTACAGGTGAGGCCTTGTCAGTGTTTTTATACAATGGCATCACCACCTCCCGCCTCCTAATAGTAATGCTTCTGCCTATGCACTCCAGCATGCCACTGGCCCTTCCTGCAGCTTTTGCACACTACTTTGATGCCTTAAGGTCATCAAATATAGAAACACAGAATTTGACAGCAGATAAGGACCGCTTGGCCCAACCAGTCTGCCTATTTCCCTACCTAATAAATAAGTTGCAGATCCTAGTTAACCAGCAGCCTACTTCATTCTACCCCCAACCCTTAGAATTGCCTTATGGCTGTCCCATGCATGCTTGAATTCAACCACTGTTTTTGACTCCACAACCTCCTCTGGAAGGCCATTCCATGCATCCACAACCTCTCTGTGAAAAAATACTTCCTTACATTGCCTCTGAGCTCCCCCATCTTCAAATTGTGCCGCTTGTTTCTTGCCACCTCTTTTTCTTTTTGAAAGATGCTACTCTCTTGGACTTTGTTGACTCCCTTGAGGTACTGAAAGTTTCTATCATGTCCCCCTCTCTCTCCTTTCCTCGAGGCTATACATATTAAGCTCCTTTAGTCTCTCTTGATATGTCTTCGGTGCAGACTCTGCACCTTATTTAGTCCCTCCTCTGGACAGCTTCCATCTTGTCTATGTCCTTGTGGAATTGGGTCTCCAGAACTGCACACAGTATTCCAGATGGGGTCTCACCAGCTGTCTGTACAGAGGATAACAACTTCCTGTTTTCTACGGTGATGCCTCTCCCTGCCATCCCAGTATCCCCAGCCCTCCTTACTGCCCTCTCACATTGCTTGCCCACCTTTAAGTCATCTGATATGACTACCCCCAGGTCCCTTTCCATTTTGTTGTTGTTAGTATCTCACCCCCATTGTGTACTCTTCCCCTGGGTTTTGTTTCCCAGGTGCATTACCTTCTTAGCATTAAATCTAAGCTGCCATACATTTGACCATTCCTCTAACCTTGCCAAGTCCTTCTCATCCTTTCCACCCCACCTTGTGCATCAACTCTGTTGCAGATCTTTGTGTCATCTGCAAAGACATACTTTTCCTTCCAGTCCCTCTGCAATGTCTCTTACAAAGACATTGAAGAGGACCGGTCCTAATACTGAACCCTGTGCACCCCACTAGTAACCCCCCTTTCTTCAGAGTGGACTCCATTTACTATTACCCTCTGTGTCCTATTCTCCAGCCAATTTTTACCAGGCTATCATCTTGGGACCCACTCCCAGGCTGGCTAACATGTATATTAATCTTTTGTGTGGGACTGAGTCAAATGCCTTCTTAAAGTCTAGGTAGGCCATGTCCACAGCCCCTTCCTGATCTACTACTTTGGTCACCCAGTCAAAGAAATCTATTAGATTCGCCTGGCATGACCTTCCCGCTGTGAATCCATTCTGCCTTGGGTCCTGTGCCCCTCTGGCCTCTAGGTACTCAACAATTCTTTCCTTCAGAAGTGATTTCATCATTTTCCCTATCACTGAGGTTAAACTAACAGGTCTGTGGTTTCCTGCTTCTGCCTTGCTCCCACTTTTGTGAAGGAATCACATCTGCCTCCTCCAGTCCTCAGGGACCACCCCATCCTCCATGATTTGTTAAAGAGGGCAGTCAGTGGTGTCACTAGTTCTACCCTTAGTTCTTTTAGAATTCTGGGATGAATCCATGTCCCATTGCTTTGTCCACCTTCAGTTTTAAGAGTTCTTTCAGAACCCTTTCTTCTGTAAATGGGCTGGTATCAACTTCTGTATCCAGAGTGTTTCTATTGTTTTTGTTTAGGTACCTCCCCTCTTCCTTTGTAAATACTGAGCAAAAATATTTGTTTAGTATCTCTGCCTTTTCACAGTCACCCTCTGCCCACCCCCATCCCCTTTATTAAGCCTCACTATCCCTCCCTTAGTCTTCCTTCGCTCCCTAATGTACCTAAAAAAAAAAAAAAAAAAAAAAAAAAAAAAAGGTTTTATCCCCCTTCTTAACTGAGTTGGCTATCTTTTCCTCAGTTCAGGTCTTTGCTGTTCTGACTGCCTTCCCAGCTTCCTTTTGCTTTAACTGATACAATTCTCTGTCCTGCTCCTTCTGTGATTCCTTGTACTTTCTGAATGCTTTCTTTTTCTCTTGAACCTTCACTGCCACCTCCTTTGAGAACTATAGTGGTTTCTTACATAGTTTTGTTTTGTTTATTTGCTTCACACAAAGGCTTGTTACCTCTGTGATGGCAGTTTTTATTATTCCCCATTGTTCTTCAACCCCTCCTTCCTGCCCATTTGCTAGTGCATTCCTTAGGCACTCACCCATTTTGCAAAGTCAATCCTCCTGAAGTCCAGTACTTTTGCCATTGTATGGCTTGACTCTATTGCTGTGTTATTGTGAACCATACTGTTCGATGGTCGCTAGTTCCCAGATGGCTACCCTCTTCTACATCTGTGATCCTCTCTCCATCTCCATTTGAGAGGACCAGGTCTAATATTGCTCCCTCTCGAGTGGGTTCCAATACTAGTTGTCTAAGGCATGCCCCCTGTAGGGCATCTAGAATAACCCCACTCTTAGAAGTGGCTGCTGCAACTGCACTCATTAACATCTGGCATATTCAGATCACCCATCAGCAATATCTCCCCTTTAGCTGCCATTCTAAGTATACTTTCTATCATTTCCTTGTCCATTTCCTCCCCCTGAGAGGGGAGGTCTGTATACAACTCCTGTGCGGATTGTGGTGCCATTGCCTGCCTCCAAATTGACCCACAGTGCTTCTTCTCCTCCCTGTTTACCCTTTTGTTCTGTTGCTTTGATTCCTTCTCTTATGTAGAGAGCTACTACTCCTCCTCTTTTACACTCCCTGTCCCTCCTGTAGATAGTGTATCCTGGTATGTTTATGTCCCAGTCTGATAACCTCTAGGTCCCTTTCCTCTTTGGTGACAGTCAGCACCTCCCCCCCCCCATTCTGTAGCTCTCCTCAGGGTTCCCCCTACCAAGGTGCGTTATCTTGCACTTTTTTGCACTGAACCTCATTGCCACACCTCCAACCATATTTCAAGCTTCTCCAGGTCCCTCTTCATTTTCTGCACCCCTTCTGGAGTATCCACCCTGTTTCAGATCTTGGTGTCATCCGCAAATAAACAGAACTTTCCTTCCAGCCCCTCTGCAATGTCACTAATGAAGACATTGAACAGGACTGGTCCCAGTACTGATCCTTGTAGCACTCTGCTGGTCACCCCTCTCTCCCTGGATTGGATCCCAGTTACCACCACCTTCTGCCTTCTGTCTGTCAGACACTTTCTAATCCAATGTATCATCTTATGCCCCATGCCCAGACTACTCATCTTGTTAACCAGCCTTCTACTGTATTTGGGACAGTATTGAAGGCTTTGCTGAAATCTAGGTAGGTAACATCTACGGTCCCTTCCTGATTCACTTCCCCAGTCACTCAATAAAACAATCTATCGGATTCAATTTACAAGACCTTCCTGATGTGAATCCTTGCTGCCTCAGACCCTGGGCACCAATTATAGCTGAGAAGGTGAAGGGAAGATATGTGCCTGGTCTTTAAAGTATTCCAAATTAAAGACCATTGGGACTGAAACAACAGACAGCCTATTTAAGGGAAGATGGCACACAAAGCTATTAAACGGCGACAACTCTAAAATCTGTAAAAGAGTAACCTGGTTTACCCAGAGTTGTTAGTATGTGGCATTTACTCCCAGAGGCGGTCATATCTTGCCAATCAATAAACAGATTCAAAACACTACTAGATATACACTTGAAAACAAAGGGTATTAGGGGTTCTAGCCATTGAGAGATGGCAAGCATATAATAGGCTCTCGTAGTCTGCTTTGCTTGTATACCTTCATATTATTCTTATGAAAATGGGACCAGTGTACCTTATAGCTTATCCAGGGCTGAAGTTTTAGTCATAGTGCCCTGCTTGCAGCATCGGAGGTATTTCCATAGAAACAGGCTGTTACATCACAAACATAGCAATAGTTAGCTAAACGTAAACTGTAAGGGATAAAGATGGTTTTCTGGTGGATGTTCCTAACAATAGCAAAAAGAAAAGCAAAGAAGGCAGTATAGTGCTATGGTTTAGGGCACTGAGCTATAAACCTAGAGACCTGGGTATAAATCCCACAGCCCCCACTTGCATATTGTGTGACCTGGAGCAAGTCACTTAACTTCCTTGTGCTCCCAGGTTGTACCTGGAAACAAACTCTGGCTTAGTGTGCCTTTCCTGGTTAAACAATTTTCCCTTTCCTAAAATTCCTGTTTTGTGGGAATGCTGTGCAACTGAATTCTGCAGAAACAACTATGATTGTGTTGCTGGTGAACTGAGTCCCTGTTTTAACAAAAAAAAAAAATAAACTTAGAATGCTGGTCCACCAGGGCAGCAGTAGTGCTACCTACCACTTGTGATGTTGAAAAATCAGGTTTAGGAATGAGCCTGAGTCATTGGAGGGTCAGACATGGAGGAGACTGAGTGTCCCAGAGAATGCTTTCATTGGGGAGAGATTACATATTCCAGCATGCTACCACCATCTGGGTGACTGCTGGGGGCAGTGCAGGTATGAGCAGTAAACTGAGGGTTGCAGGACACCAATGAGCTGTAAGGCGTACTGCATTAGCATGCATGCATGTGTATCACTGGGCCTTTTCATTGCATCCTGAGGCTGGGCAAGAACAATGGAAAACACCCCTGGATGAAGTGGCATCATGCTGCCCTTATACCACAGGCTCCTCAACACTGTCAAAGGAACTCACTGTTAAATGCACTTCAGCCCCTCAGCAGCCCACCTTGTATGGAAAGCCAGAGTGGACTGGATGGTGGAGGTAAGTTCCAGAGAAGGTGGGTGATGGGGCTGGGTATGAAGGGTCATGCAAAGTAAGGGCCAGCTTGGGTACAGGAGGACTCAAAAGTACAGCAAGTATGTAAAAACAAGTTTCAATGCATGAGGATGTCCCTGTAGCAAAGGGAGAGTGTGTGTCTGTGTGTCTGTGTGTCTGTGTGTCTGTGTGTCTGTGTGTCTGTGTGTCTGTGTGTCTGTGTGTCTGTGTGTCTGTGTGTCTGTGTGTCTGTGTGTCTGTGTGTCTGTGTGTCTGTGTGTCTGTGTGTCTGTGTGTCTGTGTGTCTGTGTGTCTGTGTAAATTAGTAAACACAAGTACAATTTAAAGCCTTCTTTATCTAAAATTGATACATTCACTGCCTGTGGTGGAAGAATTACAGGCACACAGTCAAGTAAATGTAAGCAGCTACCAGGAACTATGCCTTATTTTATTTATTTAGTTATTTCCTTACTTACCCAGATAAGCATACTGAGCGGGGACTGCTCATTTCCAGATGTGACCTGGGTGGGTTACATAGAATCCAACAGGTTCAAATGCAATAGAATGGTACGACAACAGGTTCAGAGTGGATACAAACAGGGTGATTACAACAGGTCCAGAATAGGTACAGGCTGGACTATGTATTATTTAGTGACATACAAAGTTCATTCCTAAGACCACAGAGTGCATAGTTTGCTATGCCATAGTTAGGCCTATGACTGCAGGGTAAAAAAACAGGCAGAGGCAGTAGATATACAGTAAATTCGGTAGGTTTCTGGGCATTTATGCAATTTAAGGCACGTTTAGATGCCTCTTGGTAGCAGGTCTGGGTTGTAGGTTGCAGTTGCATATGTCTGAGAAGTGGGTATGCAGGAGCGGTTTAAGGAGCCTTGGGGTGGGGGAGAGCCTAATATCTACAGGGAGGTCATTCCAGAGTTTGGGCAGACAATATTTGAAGGCAGATTGGCCCTTCGATGTGTGCGTGAAAGGGACTTGGAGTAGCTTAGCAACATTACACAGTTTTCTTATCTATCTTTGCTATGGTAATCTTCTGGAATACCTAGTGCAGTCTTCTGAGGTAGCTTCTGAACTAGCAGCAAAAAAAAAAAGCACGCATTTGTCAATGCTGAATGTTGTATTGCTGGCATTGGCATTGGTAGTGCAGGAGTTGGAGGGATGCACAATAGGAATGGCAGTGAGATATGGAATTGATGCCAACCCCAACCCACCCTGCAGAAACTGACAGGCATTGAGGTGTGCTTTTGGATCATTGGTCATAACGCTCATGACATTTCATCTCACCCTACCCTGCAGACTCCAAGTGTTGTGTTGTGCCTTGGGGTCATCAGGCCTTATCTTTACCCCATTCCATAAGGAAATACATAGATATGGATGCAGTATAGGAGCATGGGGTGAACTTTGGGGCCAAAGAGTCCAAGGCACACTTTGATGCCTGTCACTGGCTGCAGGGTGGGGGTGGGGGTGGAATAGCTTGAGCATTACAGCCAACAATCCAAAGTCACACCACTGATGCCTGTCAGTCTCTACAGTGTGGGACATTATTTTACTTTATTTATCCGCTCATGAACAGTGGCACTGTGATTTTGTTAATCTGTCCCAAACTTTGATTTCCCACAGCGACCATGCCAATCTGCGCCAGATGTGCGAAAACGCATTTCGGGTAGGATGTGAAAAATGACAGCTGTGCCATTCATAATGAGGTGTGAAGAAATGGCAGTGTTGAAAATCTGAAGTGAAAATATTAAATTCTGGAACTTACGAGCATGCATGGAAATTGTACAACGCACGCTCGTAACAGTCATTTTATGACATTTTTTTCACCAGATTTTCAAGATGGGCACTTTGGGACCTCCACTCATGAAAAGTGTCACTGTGATTTTCTTAATCTGTCCCAAACATTGATTTCCCACTGCGACCATGCCATTGTGCACCAGATGTGCAAAAACACATTTCAGGCAGGATGTGAAAAATGACAGCTGTACTGTTCATAAGGAGGTATGAAAAAATGGCAATGCAGAAAATCTGGAGTGAAAATATTAAACATTCTCAGACTTACGAGAGTGCATGGAAATTAAGCAAAACATGCTTGTAACAGTCATTTTTTTGGAATTTTTTTCACCAAATTTGCAACATAGGCTTTTTGGGAGCCCACCTCATGAACAGTGACATTGTTTTGTTAATTGGTCCCAAAAAGTGATTCCATGCACTGACTGCGAAATCAACTTTCAGGACCGAATAATGAAATGACAATGACTGAGTTCATGAGGTGGGGTCCCAAGAACCCCATGTTGAAAATATGGAGCCAAAAGTCACAGAAATGGCTGAGATATCCACATACAGTAAGTTGACCCCCCCTTCCACTGATGCCATCATGCAGCTTACGGTGATTTTCTTCAGTTTGCAGTCAGCTTTGAAGAGTGCAAACGTGTTCCTGCTCCACCAAAGATAATTGCACCAGGCTCCAGAGGTAAATATGGGGTGAAGGGGGTGCGGGGATGTGGAATACACAGAGGTGGTGCGGGTTTGGGAGGAAGCCATCATGACCATGAGGGACCGTTTCTGTTTACAGGGTAAAAAAAAAACTAACATCGCGAGGTTTTTCCTTACAAGGTGTGACAACCACATTTTGGCGCACTGGTGTGGGCTCCCAGTGTGCCACCTGTGTTTTTTGGGGACAGGGGACTGAAGCCAATGGGGACTGGGCCCCCAGTCAGTAAAAACAACATGTCTGTGTTTGGGGGGAAGGGTATGATGCCAAGGGGGATTGGGCAGCCCCCTCTGCAGAGAAAACAAGGGGGAACATTATGCTGATGGGGACTGGGCTCCCCATCAGCAACCAAACTGGGAAGGGGCATGCCAATAGAGATTAGGCACCCCGACATGGGCTTTAATGGGACTGTGAGGCGCGAATGACGGCCACCGCCATGTTTGTTGAAATGTTTCAGCAGGCAAGGCACGCCCTGCAATGACAGGGCACTCCCTCATTGCAGCAACAAAATTTTTTTTCAAGTTGGTGGCACACTTCTGACCACACATATTTGTGCGAGGGGTTGCACTTGCATGCAAATTAGTTCATCTGTATGTCCGTTCTTTTTTTTTTTTTTTTAGGTATGTTACTGCAATAAACGGCATTTTTTTATTGGGACCTAGCATGATGGTCAACTTGTTCTTTCAGTGAGATGAAATTTCCTTTTTCATCTGTTATGTTGCTCAAGTATCTTTTTGGCTCCCGAGAGAGTGTTGGAGCCGCATAGTTCACTACATGGATTACTGCCATGTTTATTAAAAAGTTTCAGCAGGCAAGGCATGCCCTACAATGACAGGGCGCTCCCTCATTGCAGCGACAAAATCTTTTTCAAGTTGGTGGCATGCTTCTGACCTGCTGTCATTGACAGCATGCTCATTCATTGGTGCCATAGAGACCAGCCCAAAAAAGTAGTGGTGCTATTGGCCACAACACAGCCGCACCTCCACAACCTGCTACTCCAGCAAGCTGTCACAAAATGTTGTTTGCACTGCGTGCAAGACAACATAAAAATCACTCCATGTACTTTGTGGCTCTCTCATTGTGCTTCCCAAGTGTCTTAAAGTGCCACATAAACAATTAGTGTGGACCTGCTTACATACAGTAACTAATGACCAAAGGATGAGTTGCAGCAATTGATATAACCAGCCCAATGGTAAGCAAGTCAAACAAAGCCAACAGTATTCTACCAAAAGAGATAAAATACTGTTCAGCAGGTTAATGTATCCTAAAGCAGTACAATTCAAGCCAAAAGAATATAGTTGAATCTAGCTGTATGAAGTTGGGGATACAACAGGATGAGAATAAATGTTTACTTACAACCTACACGGGATTACTGTACTAATCTGAAGTGGCAGCACTAATTCGTGTAGTCCTCATAAATGCAGATAGCCTTTCTAGTTACATGATCATACAACCTCCTACTCTTTTTATCAGCTCCCAGCCTCTCCTCAAACAGTTGAGGGTTTGTTTTCTTTATGCACTTTATGTTCTGTCCCAGTTCTTAGATCTACAACTCATGTGAACCTCTTCCTCCTACTGTTATAGTGCATCCTGCTTATCACTGCTGACTTCAGTCACTTATCCTTTAACATTCTAAAAAAAAAAAAAAAGTTAAAGCTAGCAACATATTGGTGGTGGGGGGGGGCTCTTTTCTGATAAATGGAAGAGTTGCCCCCTGGCCAGTTTGCAAAGAACATATATAATTTTGCTACCACCATGATATTTGCACCTCCACAGAGGGTGAGCAGAAGTATGCTTATGTACTGTAGAACTGGTGCTAGCATATACAATTGCCATAATGTAGTAGGCAATACAGTGTTAGGACTTGGACCATTCCAGCTTCTTTCTCTGCTGCTAGAGTATCTTGATCCTCTGTACTATATCATATGCATATTCATAGCCTCAACAAACAGAAAAATGTTTTGGGCTATCTCACCTTTGATGTGCCTACTGCGTAGAGATGGACAAAGTTTGTAAAATTTGCTACGCAAATTAATTTAGCACAATTTGTGGAGTGCGGTGCGATCCACGAAGTGCAAAGTTTTCACAACAAAGTGTGGAATTTCACCAATGAATGGTGGAATTTTGCTGTTTACTGGCAAAATTCTGCACTTCATGGTGAAAATGTCCACAATTTGGGTGTAGTCAAAGTTGCTGAATGCAGGGAAAACTTCGGAAAACTCTGCAAATACAAATTTTGGCCACATTGCAGCAACTTCACTGGTGAATTAAAACTTTGCCAAATCTCTACTACTGGGTTGTAGGGCAAGAGGGACTCTCATTCAGTAAAAAAGGATTGCTATATCTAGGACATGGATTATTGCTATATATAGGTTGTTTTGTGGGGTAATCATTATAGACATTTGGTCAAAATGTCTCAAGACATTATGCCACATGCATAAAGCACACTGTCAATACTGCGCAATTTCTTGCAAGTGGCATAAGTCTTTTTTTCTTTGGGGGGTTTGCCCCCTGCTCCCCAACCCCCCCCCCAATTAAGATTACGAACTCCTGGGGGGGTTTACAGTAAATATCGCACAAAGTGCAAAAAAAATAAATAAATAAAATTACCATACATCTGGGACTGGGAATCCAACCCGGTCCCAAACGCTCTGCTTCCATTGCTTGCTACCAGTGGCTTATCTTATCAAGCCATGGCAACTGTTTGACAGAAGCCTGTCCCAACAGAGGTCTTATCCTCTGCCTGGGACAGTGAGAGGGTACAGTACCGCGCATCGAACCATTCAGGATATTGTACCCTCTCGCTGTCATGTACTGTACAGTGCTGTTTCTGTTTAGCACTTGTGTCATATACTAAAACAAGGCAAATGACCATCAGAATAAACTACTTCTGTGTCTTCCCATCTATAATATCCACTTTGTCCACTTAATCTGTTCCATTCTATTATCATTGGTCCATGAAAATGTTACTGGAAGTTTGGGCCCCCTCACCCTTAACATATGTCTTTACCCAGTCATACTCCCTTTCCAAATTGATTTGTGGATAGATATACAAAAGGAATTCTGTTCCCAGTCATTATCTTCTGGCATCCCTACTCTTCTCCATCTAAATCTTGTACCCTGTCAGTCAGCATATACTAATTTTACATATTGTACTCCCTAATTGAATTCGGGCCTGCCGAGTCTCCATCAGCTGAGGGAGTCTTCCTTTTGTTTTTATACAATAATTATTTCTCTAGAGTGCGTTCCTACACATTGAAGTGGGCTCATGAGATTGCTCATAAAATCTGAATGCATATTTTTTAAAACCCATCCAAATCTCCCCCATGATGGCCCCTAGAGTGTGGCAGCTATGAGACTGATTGCTTTCTGGGTGTCTCAAAAAGAATACAAATGGTTATAACAATCTCACTATAGCAGGACATGCTTTTGGAGGGAATAGACTGGTTAGTTCTATCTGTAAGGTACAGTATGTAAACATCATAGATGCATTGGTTGACTAGGAGAGGCACCCTGAGTCTGAGTGTATTCCCAGGTGTGACCTGGGGGCTGGGTAGTACAATGAGGAATAATAAATAAAAGTAAATGCAATATCAAACAGTATATTAAGTGCAAAATACAACATTCAACATTTGCAAAAAAATGAATGTCAAAGTTCTAAATTGAACAAATTGTAATAACATGATGAAGGATGCAGAGGTAGCCAGAGACTATCAGTCAGCCATAATTGTGTGCGGCTAGCTGCAAGAACAGGTTTGTGAGAAATGTGAAAAGTCTAAATTAGAGTGTTTCACATTTACAAATGAAGGGTATATATTGCCATAATTCAGTGAAATCTCTGGATACCACTATCTCATTTCAAGTAGAATGGTGGATCCAAACTCAACATAGGCACTGGAAATGCTAGGAAAAAAACTAGCTTGGTTACACCCTGTTGCTTTCTTACAATCCATGCAACTACAGCATTCAATACAGTGTGAAATGTCTGACAGTGTTTTAATGGAGGAGCTACTATACTCATGTATTTTATAGACACTGGCACTATAAATAGGAAAACTAATGCTAAAGTCCTTTAAGAACCTTAGTCAATTGTTCACATTTAGGAACCTGCAATCATCTTTAAACAAAGAAGTTTTAATGACCTCTACCTTAATGGAACAGTCCCTGGGGCATGTTATGAAAGAATATTTTCAACCACCATAACTATATTCACGATTCTAGTGACCTCCTTGTTTTATAGGGAAAAACACTCAGTCACACAAAGAAGTAATCATATACACACAATCAATTTCATGCTGGGTTTTAGGGGAGGGGGCACACTCTATGAATGGCTACTGTCTCCAGGTTTCTGTGCAGGGCATGGCACATGGGTGTTTGCAGTATGGATACTAGTAACGTGTAAATGGCACCTACTGTACATCACTTTTCTTACACCACACTGTTGTGCCTCAAGTACAACCACTTGGATTTTGCCCTCATGTACTACTTAAAATAAATTATTTATTGAATGATAGCAGGTAATATATTTTAAGAAAATGGCATTGGATTGCAAGGTCAGAAACTGTTGCCAGCTACTGTCAGCTACCCAACCTGACTTTTTTTTTTTTTTTAAACTAAATCCCTGCATAGGGTTGCAAAAGCAACTCCCACCCCCACCAAAATGATATGCAGACATGATTAAAAAATCTGAGATTATGTGGAATGGCTGTCACCAATTAGATCATTTCAATTTGAAGATCTGAGTTTGGACTGAGTGCAAATGTATACTGTATGTGCAGTCCATTTTGAAACAGACATTTGTCTAACCTGATAACCAGGAACTGTGCTGCTTGTTTTCACATTTTTGGCAGCAGTCAAAACCCCTTGCCAAACACCACATGGAACAGAAACCCTGCTGGTATATGGCCTCCTTGATCTCATGTGTTTCAGGCTTGGGCCACATTATTAAAACCCCTTGGTATGTGTATCCCTTACTAGAATACTTGATTGTTACAAGGAATCACTGGCAATGAACAGTGGCAGTTGAAGCTTCTGTTGATTGCATGCACACGTTACTGGGGTCATCCAAAATACAGTATGCAGGCAAAGTTTGTAAGAATTTGGATACAGTTAGTATGTACTCTGTTACATAGCTACCAGTCAACCAGTTTCTTTTGAACTCTCCACAAAATTATCAGACATTCCTTGAATCTTTTTGAATGCAACTGACCAAATATACTAATGAATGCAACTCACCCTGCATATTAATGACCTTCACCAGAAAAGGCTTTCTAAAAACTGTTTCAGCTATGTAAGAAAGAGATACCCCTAGAAGTAAATGTATGCTCTAAATATAATCATCCTGTTTTATGAAAGCCATTCCCAATGCCTATAAATATATTTGTACCTAATGTGTTCTCCTAGTGTTCCTGTAGCACTGCCACTGTGTGTATATATAGCAGTGCCAGTTACTCAGTAGGTAGCCCACTTACCTCTATAGCTAGAAGATCAGCAGGTCATCAGTTCCAGCCCCACACAAGATGCTTAGGGTGATGCCAAAACTGGCACTGTTGTGCAATACAAGGGGGGTGCTTCACTGTTAGGGAATTGTTCATTTAATAAGATGTTAAACTGAGGTCCCATCTACTCATCTGTGGTCACTGTCTAGGTGCAAGTTAAATATCCCATGTCAACTGATGAAGAAGAATAATGGAGTTCTTTGGTGTCAAGGTCAACATTCCCTCTGTCAATAAAACTGGTCTATGTAACCCCTTCCCCTCCCCACAAGGGTGCAACTGGAAACAAACTGTCACATCTTATAGTGTGCCTTTCTAGTAAACACAAAATATGTGAATAAAAATAAATGTATAAAAAATATCTGATTACATGAATGACTTGATTAGCACCATTGAATGCCGCAGAATTTGAAATGGATGGCAAATTTATTTGTAGAGGCATGCACCCAAAAAACATATCAAGGATTACAACCAAGTGCGAGAGACAAGTTACTAAAACTGCTTGTCAAATTACAGGTATTTAGAAGTGACAAATTAATGCAACTATGAGTGATGACAGAAACACAGAAGATGGTACAGTACAACAAAGTCGACATACTGTAGATTTCTCTAGCTATCTTTCCAATATGCTGCTATTCCAGAATCTTAAATGGCTTTTAGTTTTGAGTTCTCACAGAATATTAGTAAGACACATTGTAATTTCAGCAAAAAAATATGATTTAAAAAGCTCCCACCGCTATTCCAAATAGGATATGATTGAAACCAGGTTAACTCTTTACTTTAGGGGTTTGAAGAGGTTGCATCTACCATTATAGGGGTTGGTACAGAAATCATGGCAACCTCCACTTTGACCTCAAAATGATACCTATGTCCATTAAAAAGTAAGCAAAATGATTACTTTCATCCCAAATGAGTGATTAGGTCACATAAAATTCTGAAGAGAACCATCACCAAGGAGTAGACTGCAAAATAAAAGAAATGATCAAGACACATTAACGTACGTCTGAACAAATGGTCTAGTAATGCAACACACTTATAACACTGACCGTGGTATGTCAGTGTTTCGTCTGACTGTCTTATATGGTAGCATACATATTAACATAGCAGTGTATGGTCAGAAGGGACTCTAGGTTCATCACATACACCCCTCTCCCCATTTAATACGCATGGATGAAATAAGTATGATGTGCAAACATGTACCACTTTATAGGGCTTTCCTTCTAACTCTACTACCCCTGTGGACGTGGTGATAACTTTGGTAGGCAGATATCTTAAGGATATTAGACTGTTTTATTCATCTATACTAGACTGTTTTGCATTGCCTAGAAGCTTGCTTTCTGAATTTACTGTAATTGTCTTATCTGCTTTTGCACAGGGCCCTTGTCGAAGAGAAATGGAAAGCATATTAAAGAGCCTAAAGAGTGAGAATGACTTGAGTCCAAAGGGTTTGTACATTCCAAATTGTGACAAGAAAGGCTTCTACAAGAAAAAACAGGTAAACAGTCTCTCTCTCTCTCTCTCTCTCTTCCCCTCCCCTTCTAAAATCTGTCATCTGTGGGTATATCCATGGGACATTTCTCTCAAGTGACTCAACTTTTCTATCTGGTTTTATTGGAGGACGTTGCTATTTCATCACATATGTTCTGGCAAGGAGACTACATTCCAGTGAAGCCCAAACTAGTGCCCTTGTGTTTAAAAAAAGCAGCACTTCTTTTTAGTAACCTACCAGGCTAAATACTGCAGCTACCATATGACTGTGATAGATCAATGCTGTGAATTGTAAATAGCTTTCTGAGAGTTCCTAGAAGAACAGGGTTCCAGTTGCTCAGATTACAGTCAGCAATTTGAGAAAGCCATCTATCTTTTATGTCCAGCAGAGACAATTTCCCTGTTCCTTACCGCCTTGTCACAAAGTGATAGCCAGTGTTTGCTTTGTGGTTTTGCTGGAAATGCATGGTTTTAAACTACTAATGGATCCAGTGAATTTTATGGTCACTATTTTCCTTTTGCTGTGGTGTTGTAGAACCCATTTCACAGTGACTGCATTTTTGACTTTATAGAGCATGTCAGGTGTAAGTGTTTGGAGGAGAAAACTGCTAAATGAAGCTTAGTTGTTGTACCCTAAAAGCAATAATTATGTTTTTTTATTGTTCTACCAGGTAAACCTATGAGACAATGATCTCATACCATTTAGTGCGCACTAGTTCTGATATATAAACATTATAGATGGGGCTGGCAGTGTGACCTGGTTAAAGTAACACTTTGTGAATGAGCTTGGTACATCAGGCAGACCTGAGTTTAATTGCCACAACCACCACTTTCATGCTGTGTGACTATGAGCAAGTCACTTAACCTCCCCAGTGCTCCCAGGTTGCCCCTAAAAACAGGCAGTTGTGCCTAGTGGGCCGTAACTGGTTACCAAAGAATATAAATAAAAATATAAAATTATACATTATTCAAGTCAATTAGAAAAAGACACGTTTCATTTTTAAACAAAAAATATGCACCATATTAATCTGAACTGAAAAATGGAGGGCTTCAGTTTATAGCAGAGATCCACAGACAAGCTAACATTTATTGGCAGACTAAGATTTCCTTGAAGTTTCACTATTGCTTTTTTGGTTGACTGAGCAAAGATAACTGATTTGTAATAGTTTATGTAATAAAAGAAATTCTCTATTGTTGTTGTGGAATCCATTAACATGACAGTGCATTTTTACTCCTCAGCCACATGAGACAGTTAAAATGCAATTTTTCTTTTATAATTTATGGGCACTTTTATCAGTTCTGTAGGCCCAAATACAATACTCCATTATATGCTGTCTTACTGTAATATCCATAATTCCCAGGTGGTTGAAGGCATCTGACTTTGCCTGGTGCCTCACACCCCCAACAAGCTGTTCTGTTCTTACAGCATAACCACACATACTGCTATGCATTATTGTGTTATCCATTACCGTATGTATTCTACTCTCTAATCCCCCCCCCAAAATACAAAATGTTACAATAATATGAAAATAAGTCACACTCCCTTTCTAAAAGGTCCACCAAAGACATGGAAGGGAGCTCTTGAGGTAATGCTTGGCATCGATAATTATCAATGCTGTACATAGACCACTGGCACAAGAGGCAGTTCTCATTGTTTCCCCCATGGTCAGGCGAGTAATGTTTTGCACATAGGGGTCTCAATTTTCATTGCCTGGACATTGCTGCAAGCCCCTCATGTGCTGATCATTTGGCACACAGGACTTGTGGTATTCTCCTGGCTGGTGATTGGGATTTTCTCTTTTCTAACTTGTGCCAGTTGGGGGACCCTTTTGATGGGGCTTGACCAAATCTTTGGTACAAGCTGCCTTAAAATGAGGAACTGTCGTAGCTGTGCCCAATGTACTAAAATTGGGTGCAGCTGCATCACAGGAGTTCTGCGCAGCTGTGCTGAAAAATGGGTTTGGAGCAGGGCTTAATGCAAACTCTGCATCACCCTTTGAAAATTGAATCCAGTATCTTTGTTTTTTCAGACATAAATGCATTTATATAGTAGTTTTGAATACCCCAGTTTCTTAGAGTTAACACATCTACTTAAGTAATCATATACATAAAACTGCATTTCTGTGGAGAAGACTCCAGTTCTTCTTCAGGGATATCTCCCTCCAGTGAGCCATACCTTTGAAACATAGATGCCATTGGTATCAGACCTGTTGGGAAGCTTTTGCCTAGGGGACCAACCATGATGGTGCGGATTTTTAGTGCCTTTATATTGTGGGTGACCACAAACCTCCTCTGGTCATTCCTTTTCTACCATCAATTTTATTTCAGACTGAAGAACTCCCTCCTTGGACTTCATTGCTGTGTGCTTCACTGACCTTCATCTCCTGTTTTCAGTGAGTGCCTCTTGTTCTGCTTCCTGCGTGGGCCTCGTTTCCTGTACTACTGATGTTGTTTGCTGCCTTGTCATCACTGGATGTTGGTTGTTTATGGTCACCCTTTTCTTGGCTCCCTGCTGGTCTTCTGCTGTTGTCTGAGTTTCCACTGCTGACTTGTCATCCCACCATTTCTTGCATGGGGCTTTACTGATCACTACATTACTTCAAGGAGATAGTGAGTGCTGGTCCTATACAGAATGTGGCCTTTACTGCTGTTCTGAACATTTTTGGATGCCAGGGTCAATTTCTAGCTTGATAGCCCAGCCCCATTTTACAGATAGACTGGGTGGTCTGTTTCTGCTGGCACATTCGTATGTATGGTCAGTCCCCCTGCTTTTGGCTAGACTGCATGTTGCTGTCATAAGCTTTCCCTTGGCCATGATGCAAGTCTTTCTGTTCTTTTGGGATGTGTCTTCTGGTTCCTGGCTTCATTGTCTGTCCCTGTTGGGCTTGTGGCTCCCTGCAGCTGCATTGCCTGGCCTCACCTCATCAATAAATTTCTGCTGTTTGGAAGAGGTTCACCATTTATTGGTGTCCCTCTTCTTGCTTGTCACTACCTGTCTTTGACTCATTAATGTACTCTTAGCTTTTTGCATGGATGCTTTCCAGGCTCTCGTTGTCAGCTTTCCCATCAGCTATGATTTTTGGCCGTTCTTCAAGTCCTTCAGTCTGTTGCATTCAGTCTCTGGCCTCTGGTCAGGCCCTTTTGTGATCATGGTGCCAGTGGCTTTTGTGGGTCTGGTTCTGTGGCTTTGCTTTGCTGCCTATTTAGTGTTTGTTGCCACCCCACTTTGCCTCAGTGGTGTTCTTTGTCATTAGGATTCCCATTGACATTGTGGTTTGTTTGCAGGCCTTGGCCCCATTGACTTCCATTGTTTAAACCAGTTTTCATGTCAACACACTGGCCACTGTGTGCGTCTGCCATCAACACTTTTTTTTTTTTTTTGCATCCTTGATAACTGGGACTTCAAGGAGTCTTGCTTCCATGCCTCTGTACTCTGCTGAGGTCACCCTACTGTGGATTCTTTCTTCTTGGCCTATGGGATATTGGCCTGCATGTTGATTGGCTTGTATGCATTCCTGCCAGTCTCCCCTCCCATAGTCTGGGGTAGAGGTATGGCTCGCAAAAAAGGAGACATCTCAGACGAAGATAGGAGAGTTACTTAATAGCAACAGCACATCTTCAAAACCTCCCCCAGTGAGCAACAGGGCTCCTCCCTTTCCCTTGGTTGGGGGAAGGTCTAATGTGGGTTTTTGGCATTATCATTTTACCCTATTTATCCTGTACTAGGTTTTCTTTGCTGGTTGTTATCACTACCTTTTGGGACATCAGTGTGCTTGTCTGTGCCATTCATCAATCTGGCATGATGTCTCTACTTTGTCTCATGTGGACATGCAGAACCTGAGGAGGTTTGGAGCCACTCATATAGGTGCCAACAATGCACATCATCATGGGTGGCCTGTTGGGCAAGAGTTTCTAGGTAGGTCTGCTGCCGATGGCATCTGTGTTCCATAGGTGTAACTTACTGGAGGGGATTCCCTTGAAGATCTATTGTTACTGGTAATTAGCTGTCCTTTACACAGTTCAGCATTTTACATAGTCATATGTCTGTCTTTACTAGTATTATTAAGGTCATGCATTCAACAGATGTCATGGCACCAGAATTTTTGACAAATGCTTCGTATACAGTAACTACTTGACAATACTACAGTAGAAGCCACATTCAAAGCGAAACAATCAAAAAGTGCCACAGAATCCATCTAAATGATTATTGGCTTGCAACACAAGCTATGTCACTTGGTAGCGGGGATGTGGCTGATAGCACACAAGTCACTGTCATAAGCAAAACCCAGTTACAAAACCGTCCAACGATTTTCAAGTCCTGTCATTCTTCACTGATATTTGTCCCATAGTGTTCATCATCTCTTGATAATAGTTCCCTAACTTATGCTGTAACCCCATGCTTGCAATTTCACAATCATTTCAATAGCAACAGATCATAATGGTACCAACTAAGGATAAGGGCTTCAGTTAAGAAATAATTATCGGGCTGTAAAAATCTCAAGTACCAAAGCTAATGTTTTCATGCAAATAACCCACATAAATAATAGAATGGTTTGAATTTCACATTTTACTGGGAATGCCTTGTCATTTACTGTGGCTAAGGCCAGCTGTACCTTTCATTGCTAGTGGCCTATTGAATTGTTTGTGTATTAGATCAGGGCTTGTTCACAGTAAAGGGCAACCGGTAGTGTGGAGGAACATCTCCTCAACATGAGGATTCCACCAATACGTAGTTGTTGGAGTCGGTTTCAACTGAAAATAGAATTATGCTCAAAGCTAATTATGAATATGCAGCAAAATAATTTTGAATAAATAGTAAAAAAACTGCAGTCTCAAATATCACACAAGTATATTTGCATAGTGTACAAGAAAATGACAATCCTAGGAAAGGTTCCACATCACAGCACAAAATATTAAAAACAAATAGTGAACAATCTGAATATTGTTTCAGACTGCCATCTTGTTTACTCATTTGTCACAGTTCTTTGAAACAAATTATTTTAACGTTCAGCAGAATTCTATTTTTGTGAATCATAATTTGAGTTTTAGTCTGGATACAGATATTACACAACCTTAAAGGTAATAGGAGACAGTTGTTACACCTCTCGATGCCCTCATGTTGTCCTTACAGTGTCTATCCAATACTTTGATATGTTTTTTACCTTTTTTGTTAAATTATCTAAATGTGTTGCCTCTGTAACTAGCCTGAATCCATCTCTCCTCAGCAGTTGCTCTCTCTTTTCATACTGCCTGAACATTCTATGACATCAATAACACCATTCCATGCCATTCAGATAAATACCATGGAATGGAAGTTATTGATGTAATAGAATGTCTTAGAAATATGAAAAGGAGGAGCAGTAGCTGGCGAGGAGAGTGGAATTCAGTGTAGATCTGACAGCACCTCAAAGCTCAATCATTTATCACAAATTGGTTAAAGGGGAACCGCCAGCAATTAGAGCCTCACAATGAAGTGTGAGACTGATTCCAAATTGCACATTGTATGATTTTTTTTTTTTTATTTACAGTTTACTGTAGTATTAGGTGTAGAATGTATTAGGCTAATTTTGCTGACTTCTAAGATTATATTTCCTGTAACCAGAAATCCCAGAATCCCCTGTAACTGAAATCAGAGGAGGACTGCAGAGCTGAGAGGTTTAATAGCCCACAGTATACATGTTAAATATTTTGAAAGCTAAAATCTGATGTTTGCTGGTCCTGCTGTGCTCATGGGGCTTAGTACAGTCCACTGTAACTGTAGTGTGTATGTATGTGTGTATATATATATATATATATATATATATATATATATATATATATATATATATATATATATATATATATATATATATATATATATATATATATATATATATATATATATATATATATATATATATATATATATATATATATATATATATATATATATATATATATATATATATATATATATATATATATATATATATATATATATATATATATATATATATATATATCATCCCCATCCCGGAAATCAGACCAGCAAACAGAACATTACAGTTTATAAAAAAAAAAGTCTGAAATTCATTGTAGGGTATTGAATCTCCAACTGCTGCAGTAAGGCCCGTAGCTAGGACACTGACACAGAGGGACACACTTCATGACAAGGGGGCAGTTGCGCTTGCCATCATGTATGTACTAAGAAACTGGAAAAAAAAAAGTTGGAACTCACAATGGGGGGGCAAAGAAGTTTTAGGGGGAGCAGTGCCCCCCATGCACCCATCCCTTAGCCTACAGGCCTGGCCACAGTTCTCCTCTGATGTCCATTTTAAGGGAGTCTGGAATTTCTGGTTACAGGAAATGTCAGCTGACTAGTCAATGAAATTAACCTGATACAGTCTACTACACTGCAGGAATCATTAGGTACAAAAAAAGGGGTTTTTCACACAAAAGGCTAATTGGGATCAGCCTTGCACTTGGGTATGAGGCTGTTATTGCTGACATTTCCCCTTTATAGCATATCAGAATACATAACTGGCATGTAAAGGAAGATGTAAGGGCAGTTAACGATGTAAAATAATTTCCTATCTCCTTTAAGAAGGTACAAGGTTCAGTTATATGCTATAGAGAAAAAGGTAACTAGCTCTGTGATATGCCTGATTACAATGAGCTGCTTTGCATGTGCACCATGTAGCCATGAAAATCAGAGACTGGATCTAACATGTCATTTTGTGTTCCACAGTGTCGCCCATCCAAAGGCAGGAAAAGAGGTCACTGCTGGTGTGTTGATAAATACGGACAACCATTGCCCGGATATGATGGAAAGGAAAAAGGAGAAATCCATTGTTACAACTTGGAAAGCAAATGAGCTAGAGATATCATCTTCTGCGGACTGTGTGTGTGCCAGAGGAACTCATCAGAGTCCTTGGAGGCTCTGGCAGAAGGCATTGACTGCATGGGATTTGGAGTTTCATGTCCTGCCTCCTGGACAATGGAGAGCTTTGTTTCTACAGACTGGACACCTGCAGCTGTACCCTGCCACTAAAATACTTCCAACTTTCTATATGAACATTGAGGGGGTGCTCTGAATTCCCAAATAAATAAATCTGCACTATTGTTCCCCAGAGACAGAATAATAAAGAAAAAAAGCACTTCAGCATGGATTCAGGGAATCTCCACTGACTGACTATTTAAGATATATAAAAAAAAAAAAAACGCCTGTGACCAATTTGACCCTGAAGGACTCTGTCTTTTATTGTAAAGGATTATATATATATATCTCTCTCAATCATAAGCTTGTTTAATAAAAGTAAAGATGAAGCTCTTTTTTTTTTTCTACAGGTCCAACGGGAATCTTGCCTTCACGGGTAAAATGTTTTTATAAAACTTACAAAGAATTATTTTTTTTTTTTTTTTTAAAGCTTTTGTGGTTACTAAAGTAAAATTGTGGCTATTTTTGTTTCTCTGTAAAATATGATATGAATATTCTATTAGCCTGTATTTAATATAATTATGTTTTTTAATAAACATTATTTAAATGATATGTATTAAGAAATAATGCAGGGTTGTGTTTTTTTTTTTTTTTTTGTTCACACAAGTCCACCATGGTCTATATTTTTGCAGATGGATATAAGAGCCTGTTTCCTTCTTTATGGTGACTAGATGGTAATGCATTATTCCAGTACTAGTAATACAGCCAGCTGAGTCAAGACGATATGACTGAATGGAGGTAATGCCTATATAAAGTATATACTTGTATGTGAATTTGAAATTTGGTCTTATGATACTTTCACAGTGGAGTTGAGATTTGGGCTGACATTCTCCTCAGTATCTTGAACACATTCAACTTGACAATATTTTGGGCAACATCTAGTGGAATTTTGTAAAATGCTGGCACTTTACATTGTCAGCAATGGAGTTTGCCCTTTAAGGAGCAGACCAGGTTGTCCTGGTGCACTCCTTCCCTTTTCATCAAGATGGTGTGCTCAGAAGGGGAGGGGAGG
Organism: Neoceratodus forsteri; assembly: GCA_016271365.2. NCBI lineage: Eukaryota > Metazoa > Chordata > Ceratodontiformes > Ceratodontidae > Neoceratodus > Neoceratodus forsteri. Next base: position 526,619,161 of record CM057456.1, on the reverse strand, counting down.
GCCACGGGATAGAACAATGGCCAAGCAACAGGAAGGGGAGGGGCAAGTGGAGGTACATAATGGGCAACACGAGTGGTTCAGCCACTTTTGCTGGAATTTTGATTTAATTGAAACTGCAGCACATCAGATTGACTGAACAATTGGAGAGGTTTGTGCACCAGGTACAGCAGGTAAGATAGCTTCCAATCAATGAAGTTTAAAAAAAAAAAAAAAAAAAAAAGTTAATGAGATATACTGATAGCTGTATTACTTTACTCAAAAAAAAATATATATATATTTTTAAGATACATTGTTTGACTGCTTTACAATAATCTTCTGTTTAAAGGAAGTTTTTAGCATCGCTGGCCTGGATGAATGTGTTTCTAGTGGTTTAGGGACTACTGAGGTGGTATGCCTTGGTTCGTAGGTGACTAGTTCATTAGGCTTCAGTTTGAGAAAAAATTATAGTATTGCTGGTTCAAGGACATGCATTTTAGTGGTTGTAGGAATTTTGCAGCTGTACTGAGATGTATACTTGTTTTAAAATCGTGAGGCGATTAGGCACAGATAAGAGAAGTTTTTGTTGGAAAAGCGCTTTTGGCCCAGAGAAGGTCATCTTTAGAAAAGCTGAGGTTGAGTACAAGAGAGAGCCAGAGATTGTGAGAAGCTGGGTTGAATGGGGCCTCCACTGGCCTTTAGCATCGCTGGTTAAGGGGAATCACAAAGGTGATGGAAACAGGTTTCGAGGCCTTAGAGGATGTGGTAGGCTCCCTACATAATTTCTTCGTACTCGTTTTAACTAAGAGGCCCCCAGAAAGAGGCAAAATCGAGGGAGAACTCTTTTTCTGATGCTTCCAAATAGCTGAGCTCTCTCTCTATCTACGGAAAGGTTTACACACGCTGGCTTTACTGGATGGCCTTGGAACAAATCCCCACCCCCCCTCTCACCTTGCATCTCCAAGTGGAGATTGGCTGATCAGATGGACAGCATCAGTCTCTCTGCCCCAGGTGGTGGCGTTGCAAGAGCTGTGCAGCTGGAGGGGGCCTACGCATTGGCCAGGTGGTAGGGGTATAGGGATGTGATGGGACATGGTGAGTAGCACTTTAAAATGAGGGAGGATAGGGGAGACCTTTGCCTTCTGTGAGCTAGTAGAGCAAGGAGAGGCCTGTGAAAGGCCTAGTAGGTAGGGGCGATGAAGAGGCCACGTGGCGTGATGTCACACGCCAATGGAGCAGGCTGAATAAATGAGCAGCTGGCTGATTTGGCTTGGTGACACTATACAGGGACTAGCATTGTGGGGAGGCACTTGCATGTTGCAAGCCAGGAGAGCAAGGAGAGGCCTATAGAAAGGCCTGGCAGATGCGAGTGATGAACGGCCATGCAGTGTGTTCTCACACGCCAAGGGGAACAGGCCGCGAGCCAACAGAGGGTCGATTTGGCCTGGCAGGAATGGGGCCAGGCTAGCACTTCAAGGGGGGGATATTCACATATGGCAAAGCTAGCAAGCAAGGGGTGGCCAACCAGAAGGCCTAGCAAGTGGGGATGATGAGCGTCCGCGTGGCATGATGTCATAAGCCAAAAGGAATAGGCTGTAACTGAGCAGTGGGCATGTTTCTCGGGCAAGGGAAGGTTGCCTAAAGGCAAGGGGATGAAGTTTATTTTGGAATGGGATACAAGGCAGTTGGCCTTGGAGGAAGAGGACTCTGGAGCCACAAGACAGGGATGAGCAGGAGCAAGCCAGAGGTCTGGTAAAAGGGGCCAGGCCATGCGGCATGACATCACACACCTGGAAGGTTGAACAATGGAAGGAGACCCAGAAGAAGGGTGTCGGGGAAACAGGGATGGATGAGGGGAAGAAGGAAATGAAGCGGAAGGCCCAGAGGGAGTTTTTGGCTACAGAAAGAGATTGTGGTTTTGGGGGGAGGGTCATAATTTTGGGGGCACCCAGCAACAAGGCTGGGGTAACTAATAACCGACTTCAGGACCTATGAGGTGGTATTTAAAAAAAAAAAAAGGGGGGATGTCTGGTGCCTTTGGCGCTGCCTCTGGGGAAGCGGCCTGGCCACTTCAGAAACTGTCCCAGGCAGAGTTTTGATATCAAATTTTCTTTTTTTTTTTTTCAGTTGTCTTCAGTTGCAAGAAGCAAGGAACATGGCACCAAAGAAGAGCAGGCCTTTGAAGGAAGATGCCTACAGGGCTATAATGGAACTGGTGGAGAAAGCCAATAGAATGTGGGAGTTGGTGGAGGAACCAGGGAGATCTGGGGAGATGAGGAAAGTGGTGAAGGGTAAGGAGTTCAGAAGGAAATGGCTGACTGAGAAGCCACACAGCCCAACCAGGGTACAACCACTGATAGTGGAACCTACCAAGGTGGCTAATCCAGTACCTCTGCAACCAATTGACCCGGTACTGCCAGTATCTCCCCAGGACCAGGTTGTGGTTCCCCCAGTGGAACCCAGACCGGATCCCAGGTGCACAGTGGTTCCCCCAAAGCCACTAGCAGGGCAACCAACCCTTCAACCAGAAGGAAACAAACTGGGCCACCATGAGGACAGCAGGCAGCAAGGCGTGGACAAGGCCATAGGTGATACACCAGGCTCTGTTGGTGACAGCATCAAAGAGTACATTAGCCAAATCATTTCGGCACTTGGCTCAGGGGGTTTGGGCCAGATGGAATCAGCACTGGCCAAGGTTAGGGTAGAAAAAGAGGTGCCAAAAGAAAAAGGAGTAGAGAAAGAGGGAAGAGGAACTAGGGAGATAGGGGCTCCGGGGATGAGAGTTGGGGAACACGTCCCATTGGCCATAAAAGAAAAAATATGGAAGGGGGAGTATGTGGATATTTTCACTTTAGTAAGCCAGGAAGCGGCAGCAAAACATGAGGAAACAGAGAATATTGGAAAGAGTGAAATGGCAGCAGCGGTAGTTTTGTTAGGCAAGAAAGAGGAGGACAAATTCACAAAAGGGAAGACTTGGGAAGGGTGGTTTGTAGGTTTTGCCACATTCTCAGCCATAGTATTGGAAAAAGAGGCCTGAGTTGGGCATTCCACTCATCACATACTCCCTGATAATAAGGTGTGCAAAGGTAAAAGGGGGTGTGGGGTGGATATACTACGATGAATTCTTTCGGCAGAGAATGGCGACATATGGGGATGTAAGATGGGACACGAAACAGCTAGATTTGTGGACAGACTAACCAATCAGTCCACCCACAAAGGGGAGTTTGGGGGGAGGTGCCGCACCACAGAGGCGTTGCTGGGCTTATAATAGGGCTTTTTGTTCCTGGCCTCAATGCTGCTTTTGGCACACCTGTTCAAAATGTGGGGGATCATATCCAGCAAGCAGATGCAGGATGATCTGGTTCCAGGGAGGCCAAGGATCTGGGGGGCAAGGATCAGGTCAATAGTTTTTCATGACAGCCAGGGATATGAAAGGCAGGCAAGGAATAGAAGGGGGAGAGGCAGGGGGCATGCAAGTAGAGGGAGCCAGAATCACTGACCACAAGAGACAGACATTGAGCAGAAGGGGTGACCTGGGCAGAGGAGAAGGAAAGAAGGCAAGGGAGCAATTTAGAGAAGCTAGAACCCCCATCAAGATAGAGGCATGGAAAGAATAGTTGGACAGATACCTGGACAGACAAATGGCAGAGATGATTAAAATAGGTTTTCACACAGGTTTTTCATTGCAGTGCGAGGGTTCGAGGCAGGTGAGAGAGGTGAACAATCTGGGTTCGGTAAAAGGGAAGGAAGAAATGTTAAGACAAAAGATAGAGAAGGAAAGGCAGCAGGGAGAATAGAAGGACCATATGATAACCCCTCCATTGCAGAATATGAGGATTTCTCCATTGGGCTTGGTCCCCAAAAAACAGGACACGGAATACAGGGTGATTCACCACCTACCCTTTCCTGAAAGGGGATTTGGTGAATTATTTTTATCGGTGAGGAATACAGTAAGGTGACTTATGCCACTTTAGAAGATGCAGTCCAGATCATCCGGGCAACTGCTGATGCATGGATGGCAAAAACAGATATAGAGTCCACTTTCAGATTACTTCCAGTTAGAAGAGAAGATTGGGACTTGTCGGGGTTTAAAATTGGGGAACAGTACTATTTTGACAAAGCCATGCCCATAGGGTGTTCTATAGCATGTGCGACATTCGAAGCATTCAGCACCTGTCTACAGTGGATATTTCAAGAAAAAACGGGTTACAAAACAGTTATTCACTATTTGGATGACTTTCTTTTTATAGGCAGTGGGAGAAGAGAGAGACAGAAAGAATGTTGGCCAGCTTTCAAAATCTGTGCAAAGAACTGGGGGTTCCATTGGCACTGGAAAAAACAGAAGGGCCCAGCGAGTTGTTTGAATTTTTGGGTATCGAGATAGATGCTCCGGGGGAAATATTTAGGTTGCCGAACAAAAAAGTGAAAAAACTGAAGGAACTGATTCAGATACATACCGGTAGAAGAAGAGTACAACTAAAACAGGTACAACAGGTATTGGGACATCTGAATTTCGCATGCAGGGCTATAGGGCTAGGGAGGGCTTTCACTAAAAGGTTAGCAAGGGCTACAGCCAGGGGAACCAGACCACACCACTGGGTGGATATGACAAAAGGATTCAAGGATGATTTTAAGGTATGGGAGGTATTCCTCAGGGCATATAATGGCTGCTCTTTCTGGCAGGAGGAATGGGTTTATAACACAGACCTCAATCTTTACACAGATGCAGCAGGGGGCCTAGGCATGGGGGGGCTATCTGAGGGGCAGATGGTTTGCAGAATCATGGCCTACAGACTGTGGGAAGGACAGTAAGGTAAAAGATATAACATTGTTGGAGATCATGCCCATCTGGGCCTGCACCCTGGTTTGGGGGGAAGAATTACGGAATCAAAAAGTGACATTTTGGTGTGACAATAGAGCAGTAGTAGAGGCATTAAACAGGAGAGCCAGGTCAAAAACAGTCATGCAGGTCTTGTGACTTTTGGTGCTAAGGGCCTTGCAATTGAACATGTCATTCAGAGCAAAACACATAGAAGGTGTACGTAATACCCTGGCTGACAGCCTTTCCCGTCTGCAGCTGGATCACTTCCAGAAGCTGGCACCAGCAGCAGAGGAGCACAAAATGCCCATACCAACAAACATCTGGGACATTGGCAAGAAGGAGCAGAACTGTTGTTTCACAGTTCATGGGCCCCATGGACTCTAACGGCCTATGATGAGGCCTGGCGCGTGTTTCAAACATTCAGGGCAACACACCACATGGAGGTAAGTAGGCCACTCACAGAAGAGCAACTAAGGAAGTTCACTGTAGAACCATGGCAAAGAGGAGCAGCCCACACCATGATGGGGGTCTATTTGGCAGGGATTAGTGTAGTTTGCAGCTTAAAAGGTTGGAAGGACCTGACAAAATCAATGTTCATTAGAAGGATGATGCAGGGGTGGGGTAGGTTAAAACAAGGAGCAGTGGATAATAGAAGACCAATAGGGGAGCAGTGGCTAGCAAAACTAAAGGATGTGTTACCGACAATCTGCAGATTGAAAGCCGAAGCCCAGCTATTCCATACGATTTATGTAGTAATGTTTGCAGCGGTCATGAGAGTGAGTGAGGTGGTGGGGCACGGCAGTAAGGAAAGGCAAGGGGGATTGGAATGGGAAGATATAAGCTGGGGAAGGAAGGCGATAAAAATCCTAATTAAGAAGTCAAAAATGGATCCAAGGGGGGCAAGGCTGCATGGTAACACTAAAAAAGCATGCAGAGGGTGCAGTATGCCCAGTGAAGGCTTTGTGGGCTTTCACCGCAGAGTATGTGAACAGGACAGGGAAATTATTTGTGCGTGGCGATGGATGGAAGGAAGGAAGATCACAAGTTATCAAGTCACCGCCTTGTTCAAAAAAGGCATGCAATTCTTGGGAGGACCCAGCTAAATTACTCATCCCATTCCTTACGGATAGGGGCCACCTCACAGTGGGCAGTGGCGGGTGAAACTATGAATAAAATTTTGGAAAAGGGACACTGGCGGTCTGCCAGTTACAAGAGATACATCTGAACACTGCAGTATGGAGAATAACGTATCAACTGTGTTTTGTTACAGATTTAGAGCCATGTTGGGGGGGGGGACATGGAAGGATGATATTGTGGAAAAGGAAACTAAGACCATATATAATATATTTATTTTGCTTAACCCCTATAGGAAGAGGGAGGATCACAGAAGTCTGGATCTGTGGCCACTCCTATATTTATTGGGCAGAAAGGAGAGCTGAGAAAAGGCTAGGGGAAAACAACTGTACCAAGATGTGAGACAATGTAGGTTGGTTTGGCATGGCATCCGAGGGATGAGATGGACACAACTGCTTCCTACCCTGAAAGAGCTGAAGGAACTGTGCCCCATTCCAGACCTGATTATAATACATTTAGAGGGTAATGACTTTGGGGGAAGGCCATGGGTGGACACATACCTACAGGTAAAAAGAGACCTAGAGACACTTCAACGGTGGTGGCCTAGGGTATGCCTTGCCTGGTCGGATATGATCCCAAGAAGGGTTTGGAGACATGAGCACAGCCATAGAGCTGTGGATAGGGCCAGGAGAAAGATGAACAGAAGTGTGGGGACACTGATAAGGAAAATGGGAGGACAGTTAATATTGCAGGGTGTAGAAGAGTGGGTGGAAGATTTCTACAGGTCGGATGGCGTGCATCTGTCAGATCTAGCCATAGACATGTTTAATACAGAAATGATGGGTTTTACAGAAGCATGGAAGAGGCATGCAGAAAATGGGAAAAAAAAAAAAGGACTGGGAAGGAGGTTCCTTGAGGTATGGGGGGAAGAATACCTAAGTGAGGGAAAGCCAGTCGTCCAACGCAAGCTGGAGACTGGATAATGGGGAAAAAGGGGGAAGGGTGGAGGTGGGAAAGAAAATGGAATAAGACAAAAGAAGAAGAAGCTGAAGGAGAAAAGCGGTCTCTGTTTTCACCGTTACCTAACAGAAAAGGAGAAGAAGAAGGCACCCAGGTTTTCACCTGGGGGGAGCAAAAGAGGAAGAAAGAGGGATGATCAGAGATTGATATATGGATGGAAATAAATGAAATTGTGAGAGATATAATAATAACAGATGATGAAATGGAACATGGAATTATGATATATAAATAAATTAATTGCCAATCCGAGCACAACAACAAACAATGGTCTCTGTCTTTTGTGAGGGAAAAGGGGGGAATCCGGGACAATGTGTCCAAGAACATTTGTTTTCTGTTCTGGAAATAAATGTTGATTTTTGTTGGTGGCAAAGTTCTTTGCACAAATGGTAAAAGGTGGGAGCACATTAAATAGCTTGACAATGAAATGGGCACAGTTTCAGTGGTCAGCTGAGCACTTCAAAGCAAGCGTCAGTAGTAAACTTCATATTTCACACTTCCTCTTTTACTCAAAAGAAAGGATGTATCTAACACTGTAGAAGCAATTAAGAAGACAGCGCAGAAATTTAAAGTGGCCTCACTAGCATCAAACAGGAAGAAGGAAGACCATTGATCAATCACATTCCACCCTCCCACCAGCTCAGTGGGAATATCATGTTACCCCTTTTTCTTCCAAGTACTTCTTGAGTCTGTGCTTGAAGGCGTAACATTATAAGCACATTCACTCTCAACATTTTTATTCAAGCATGGTTCAGCAAAGAGACATTTATTGAGATGTCTTCTAACACAAAGGCTCCTGTTCAGAGTGATTTTACCCCATGTATTGAATCTGGATAGTATGCACTCCAACTATGGGGTAATACTTCTAAGGTTTTTTCTTTCTAATGTTTAATTTTTTTATTTTATATTTATGACATTTCTTTCACATTAAAGCTATAGGGTCCCATTCACAAAATACTTTCACTTCTGGCACAACAATGAGAAACAATCTTTTGAATATAGATCTCTATGATAGGAATTACAAAGTATTTTGACTTGAGCAGACTAGGCACATTTTACAGTAACTAGAAGAATGTTGCAACCAAACCAAAAGTCTGGCTTGGCCATACAAGCCAAAATGTATGCCAAACCAAATGAGTGAAGAACAATACACATTTATGTTGTTCAACAGATACAGATTCTCAAACTGCAAATACTGTATGGAGGCTAAAAAAATTGTGCCCATCTCAGCTGGTATAACTCTAATGTGACAGTTGACTGCTTAATAATGTAGAGGCAAGCCAAAGCCAGGAACTGTGCTTGAGGGAAGCTTGACTCAACTTTGGTTTGCTCATCTTTAATTTTGACCCCTCTGGACCAGCAGCAAATAAATACAAACAGATTTAAATATTCATGCAAGTGGTAGAGTATGGTTCTTTTCATTTTTAAGACCAGATGAAATTCCCCCATTGTTATTACTCTACAGTATGTCCCCACTTCTGGCAGCCATATAATATGTACAGTACTGGCACCAAACCTCTGAGACCATGAGAGAAGGCAGTGATCTCCTCAGATAGCTTGTCATATCATGTTCATTATTGAGATGTGGGAGTGGGGTGGGGCTGAAGATCAATGCCCTATAGCCCTCACTCCTCTGACAGCAATCCAATAGCTTCTACAATACACTTGTCTTTCACAAGACCTAGTGAACAAGTTGAGACCTGCATTCACTCCTAAACCAAAGTCTCCAACAAAGCAGCACAGCATCCATCCAACAAACCACTGGGTTAGGCAGGGTCAGCAGAATTCTAGCCCATTTCAGAAAGCTGTCTGGTGGTCCTTACTGAAGAACCCAGGCTGCTGCTGCTACAGTAGTTGGGTGACCTTAAATGGTACATCAGTGCGGCTTTATAAAATCCTTGCAGACTGCGACTGGTGAGCATGGGGCAACTGACAAGATGTTATTATTGGAAATAGTTATTCTTTAGGTAGTCCATGTGTAACATGGCTTTAGTTATATTTTCAGCCATGATAAAGAGCAGCTCTGGTTGCCAGTTTGCACTTTAATCAGCACTTTAGACCTTAGATAGTATCATTGTTTTCTGACAAAATCCCAGTAAACTTGCAATAAAATCCACTCTGCAGCTAATTTATATGTGATTCTGTCTTCACTAAACTTATTTTTGAAAGTCTGTTGGATGTTAAATGGTAACTAAGGACACCATTTTTATTTTTATTTGCTTACTAATTGAATGGGTCCCCGGGGATCCCCATGTTCATATTGTTTGTGTCTCTTCTCTTTCCTACAGTGCCTCTTGTCGCATATGACAGCAATGCACTCAGGACCACTTATTCAGCAAGAGCTGTTTTCTTTCTTTTTTTTTTATCAAGCTTACAGCAGCAGAGCTGTGATTTTAAGTAACTCTCCTTGTTCATGGAGCTCTAATCAAGGCAAAATTTACAGAAGACATACACCTGACCTGAAGGATACTTGAGTGGGCTTTTCTGTATGGAAAAACTAGACACTTTAATACTTATAGCATTGGTGATCTGGGGTGATTTACATGTTGTTTTTTTTTTATGGTTTTGTATAGTTTAATAAAATGAAAAGATTTATAAACAAAACAGTCACCCCTGCTGGCTAGACCTAAACACATATAAAGAAAACATAAAGTTTAGATTAGAAACAGTTATTTAGTTAAAGCCAGCATATCTGACTCCTACCAAGAGATTACTGCTGCAGCAGTTTTTACTGTCTGAATCAATGATCCTAGATGCATAACTGTCACATGGGACAGGTCGGCATTGTAGGAAAGACAAAAGCCATCAAAATGGCAACATGGAGATCCCTAGAGACCATAAAATCAGCAGTCAAATTAAAAACAAATCTCCTTAGAGCAAACAAAGGGAAGGCCACACTAGGACTACACCTACAAATCAAAACATGCTGCACAACATATTTGTTTTAAAATGTTAACTTTAATTCCATTTTAGGCTCTTTTGACATAGTGATCGAAATGTGCTTATGACTAAGCATGAGTTTAGGCTCTAGTGACTGCTGCAAGTGCTCTATTTAGTGCAACTACCATGACCACTAAGAACAACCTTTGAAAAGAAGCTAAGATAAATGATAATAAAACTTGTGTATCAGTTTATCAGTATGTGCTACTGTTAATGGAACACTTGCTCATGAACACCTGATGGATGAAGTCTTATGTAATGATAGTGTTTACAATCTGGAGTCAAATATTTATTTATTATCTCGCATACAACCTTTGAGCATGAAGCTCATTTACAAAGGTTTCACATCAGAACAAAGTAGAAGGAACAGAAAAAAAACATATCTATTAACAAATGGAAGAAGATGTAAGTGATATACACATGGAAACACTCGTTATTTACAAAGCATTATACAAGATGGCAAGATTTATACAATCTGGCAGGTAAGAATTGTGTAGCATTTATTTTTATTCCTACAAACATTGTATGCAGCCAGGAGTAGGCATTTGTCAAGAGGCAGCAGAGAAGAAGTGAAGGGAAGGAGTGAGTTGTATAAGTGGAGGTGGGGAGGGGGGACAAATGGCAGATAGAAAGGGAAGAGAGAGGGATAGGGGTATGAAACAGGGGTGTAGAAGTCCATCCCAGAAGGGGGAGGAGAGATAGAAGACTGAGGGGGCAGAGAAGTGGGGTGAGCATGGGCGGGGGCGAGCAGTGAAGCAGTGGGTATAAGTGAGAGAAGAGGTGGTAGGAGTGGAGAAAGAGGGGCTAGGTGGTGGGTAGAGGGGTGCTGGGAGAAAAGGAGAAAGATGAGGGAATATACTGAATGTATTTGACAACTACATATTGTGGAAGTAGATTTCATTTTTTTTTAACCACCCTTATAGTAAAGAAGTGGTCTTTATTTTGAGATATTGCTCTGGGTACAGTTATCTGGTGCTTATGACTTCTGAGGTCAGTGGTTCAGGAGACAAAGCTTAAGCCACATTGAGCAGTTAGTGAAGGATTTTGCAGTATTCTGTAGAGTTGTAGGAGATCTCCCCTACTCCTTCTTTCTTCCAATGGTACTAAACTGGTTTGTGATAATCTTTCCATATATGGCTGGGTCTTAAGTGAAGGGATAAGTTTAGTAACCCAGTGCTGTACTTGTTCTATAAGATTGATATCTTTCCTGAGGTAGGGGCTCCAAAAGGGGGAACAGAAATCAAATGTGGATGAATATAGGTTTTATACAGGGGAATAATGAATTGTTTGCTCATATGAATAAATGTACGCTTAATACAGTTTTGAAGCATGTTTGAAGTTTTTACAATGGCTACTAGGGGAGAGTGAGTTGGTTATAATTATACCTAAATCCCTTTTCTTTTTAATGACTTTGGGTGGTGTTTGAATAGTGAATAGGTAACATGTGGATTGTTGATTACCATCTGAAGGACAATGCATTTGTCTAGATTTAAAGTCATTTTATTTTCTTTGGCCCAAGCTTCTATCTTTTGTAAATCATGGATTATGGATAGCTGCTTTTCCATGGTGTTAGCTTCCCCACCTAGCTTGGAGTCATCTGCAAATTTAATCATATGGTTTTGGATAAGGTTGTCGATGTCACTCACAAATAGATTGAACAGGATTGATCCAAGCACCGAACCCTGTGGGACCCCGCTACTGACTTCACTAATTGATGAGAACTGGTTGCCGAATCTGACTTGTTTTCTATTGTCTAACCAGTTGTTAATCCATCTGACTAATGTTGAGCTAAGCCCAATTTTAATTAGTTTATTAATGAGTTCATAAAGTGACACCTCATCAAATGCTTTGCAGAAGTTCAGAGGGATAACATCCACAGGTTTGGAGTTGCCAAGGGTAATTCCAATGTTATTATAAAAGGAAATCAAGTTAGTGGTACACAAGTGCTTACTTTTGAAACCATGTTGATAGTGATCTGTATACCCAAGGGAGGAAAGATCTGATTCAGTTTTAATTAGCTGTTCCATGGTTTTACAGGTGGTAGATATTAAGCTGATAGGTCTGTAATTGGCAAAAATTTCTCTGATTCCCTTTTTGTGGATTGGTACCACCACTGAACTTCTCCAGTCAGATGGTATTTGGCCAGTGTTTATTGATATATTAAACAGAATAGTAAGTGGATGTACTAAAATGGATGATGCCTCGATGATAAATTTGGGGCTGAGGTTATCGGGTCTCGAAAAGGAATTTGCTCTAAGCTTTTTGATAGCCGCCATAATATCATTACCAATGAAGTAAATAATAGGAAAGGTGGAGCTAGTTATTCTTTTAGTGTTTTGCTTGTGGTTATAAATAGAGCAAAAATACCTATTAAATTCAGTTCCACAATCGGAATGTGTCCGTCCAAGTGCACCCATCGTTAGGGCTTCAGGATTTAATTTCACTGCCCAGTATTTATGTGGGTGGCTGTGCCCCCCACTCCCCAATGGGGGGCTGTGCCACCCACACCCCCACTAACTAAATATTCTAACTCTAGGGGGGATGGACCTTGGGGAAGGGGCAGCGAATTTGGAATTTTGGTGCCCTATTGATGGGCGCACTCAGACCAAAGCACAGATGGCTGGAAGGGATTAAATTCCTCAGTGATTTGTTGCTCGTTGTTTCACCATTGATTATCATTGGTCCAGATTCTTGTGTGGATTTTTTATGTCTATTGACATATGCATAAAATGTTTTATTATTGTCTTTGGAGTGGGCTATTCTAAATTCAAATTTAGTTTTTTCTTGCTTTATGAGTCCTTTAAGTTTTTTTTAATTCACTTTTATATTTAGCATTATTATTGGTGTTATTTTGATTGTTTAGGTTTTTGTAAACTTTTTCCTTGACTTTTATTTGCCTTTTGACTGCCTTGGTCAACCAGAGGGGGATTCTTTCTTTTTTATTGTGCTTTTTTGGGAGAGGGACACATTTAGATTCAGCTATTAATAGATGTCATTTCAATATGTTCCAGCTGTCTTCAGTTGAAATATCCTTAAATACAGAGTCCTGATTAATTGAGTTAATGTAGTTGTTGATTAGGTTGAAGTTAGCCCTGTTATAATTTCTAAGAAATTGTGGTCTGTATAGTTTCCTGTTATTGTGTTTAAGGCTGCAATTTATGGTATTATGATCGCTCCCCTTAGTGGACAGTTAATGTTAATGCCCTCTATTAAATCGATATTATTTGTTAATATTAAATTCAAAATAGTGTCTCCTCTAGTGGGGGAAGTTATAAGCTGCATGATACCTGCACTGGCTATTTCATCTACAAAGTATTTTCAATACTGTTGATTCCATCTTGAAGTTCCCAATTAATACCATGTACATTGAAGTCCCCAAAAATGACTATTGTGCTTTTCTCAGCAAAGTGGGTAATTTCAGTTAGCATGGAATTGGAGTATTCTAATGATGAAGTAGGTGGTCATTAACAAGTTCATTAAGCCAAAGGGTGACTTTATAGGAGAAGGATCTTTGTGCAAGTGCTGTGTGCGAAAGGGAATATGTAGTGCATGTCTAACCTTTCCTCTGGTTTAGTGTGAGTTAGGTGCTGGTCTGATGAGTTTTTGAATGGCTGTTGCGGTCAAGCCTAGGAGGGTTTTTTCCCCCAAGGAGGTAGACCTGATACTTTATCCTCCTCTGAAGGTTAGGCCACTTTGTCATGCTTACAGGTCACAGGTGTGTGTTTTCAGCTGCCTGCCCCAAGGATTAGTCTACAGGTCTTGTTTGCAGCTATCTTTACTCTTTTCAGGGCAGTGCATACCTCTCAACTGTCCCTGATTTTCAGGGACATCCCTGATTTTGCCTCAAAATTTTCCTCTGTCCCTCGTAAAATTTGTGTTTTTGTGACAGAACAGTGGGTATTAAAAGCACAAAATAATGTCAAACATTAAAGTTACAGACTTGTTCTTCTTCAGAAAATGCATCTTAACACAAATCCCTTTATTCTATCAGCTTTCTGAGTGAATAGTATCAGTTTTTAAAATGTGTCCCTGGTTTTGGGTCTTTGTCCCTGATTTTTTTTAAGCCTTGTCCCTGATTCATGAGGCAACAGGTTGAGAGGTATGGGGCAGTGTCAGTGGCTGCACAATAAACAAAGAGACCATAGTCCATGATGGATAGAATTGAGCTGTTGACAGCAAAGGAGAGTGCTTCAGTAGTCATACAGTGCTTATAAAGCCAGCTGATTCTGGTGTTGACAGTTTTGACCACATGATCTATGTGGTACGAGTAGGAGAGAGAGAGCAGTCGAGGGTCATACCTTGATACTTAAAAGTGTTTACCATGTCTAAGGGATCATGTCGGCTATTCTTTATTGCTAATTGGCTGGATTTGTTCATATTTTATTGATTGATGAAAAGCATTTTTTTTTTTTTTTATAGTTAAGTAGGTGCTTGTTGCGTTTAAACCATTCCTCAATTATTGAAAAGCTTTCCTGTAGTTTATTTTCAAGCATGTTTAGTTGTGGGCTGCTAGAGAAGATGGATGTATCATCTGCATTTACAAACTTTTAACTGGGCAGATACTAGGGAGAGAGTTGAGGAACAGGCTGAACAAGAGGGGTCCCAAGATGGAACCATATGAACTTTAATGGACACATTCCTACTATCAGATAGGGTATTGCTTATTTTTTAATATTTAAAAATGGACAAATGCCCAGCAGCAACAGTCCAAACTGGACCCTCTACTGGTTTCGCACATCACATGTGAGTCATCTGCTGGGCATTTGTCCACTTTTTAATACTAAAGTAAGCCTTTTTGCACTGAGTCCTGGAGTAGTGCTGGTAATTGCTTTTCTTTCTGTGCTTTGTTTACACGACACACTCACTAGTGGTTGAAGAGTTTTTTGTTTTTTTCCTGTTACTTATTTTTACCCACTGGATTCTATGGGCAAGATAGCTCTTAAATCACTCAGTGGTTTCTGGGGATAGTCCAAGAGTGTGTAGTTTTCTAGGATGAATGCTGTGGTTAATGGTGTTGAAAGCCTTAGTGTGGTTGATATATAACGACCCCACTAAATTGCTGGTATCCAATCATCATGTATGTAGTCTGTACACTCTAGAAGTGCAGTAGTCGTACTGTGGGCCTTCCAGAATCCATGTTGCTGGGGGCACTGAACATTACACTTATTAAGATAGTCTACCAGTTGGTCAGAGACTATTCATTCTAGGGCTTTAGACAATGGGGGAAGCACAGATATGGGTCTATAGTTTGAGTGAACTGCTCTATCCCCACTTTTATGAACTGTGGTGACCACTGCCATTTTCCACTTCTCTGAGAATTGTGCCTGATTGAGTGATTGGTTGAGTATTGTGAGTGCGGGTACTACTTCATAGTGAGAGGGCAATCATTTTTAGGTCCAGGGATTCATTGCTGTTTCTGGTTTTACCAAGGATGCACTGAAGATATTTTTGCCTTCAGTGAGGGTGATTTGATTGAAGTAGAAAGGTGGGGTACCACTGGGGGCGTACTATGGTCAGCAAGGGTTTCATCAAGAGTATCTTCTTTGTTATCTAAAAAGTCAGGTAAGGCAATATTGAAATTGTCTTGGGGTCTTGTGTAGTTTTACTGTCAATAATGAGCAAAGAGGGGGAAGCCTTGCTGCTTTTTCCAGCAAGGTCTTTAAGATTGTTCCAGAATTTTTGTTCCATCTCCCCATTTTGAACTGAGGCAATCTTTGTAGTGCTGAGCTTTGGTGAGTCTGATCACTTGGGTACAGATATTCTTCGCAGCCCTGTACCTATGAAAGTCGTCTGGCTTACCAGTGCCCCTGTGCCATAAGTGGTCTTTTGTTCTCATCTGTTCTACGAGTGATTGTGTAATCCAATCACTCTTGGGACACTTTAGCATCTGCTTTTTTATTGGGGCATAGATATCACAGACTTCATTGAAAGTACTTATAAAGATATCCAGGGCCTGGTCAACATCCTGTGTAGCAACAAGGGAGGACCAGTCAAGCGACTTGAGGTGGGCCTTGAATTTACCTAGGTGCCCTTTTTTTAGGACACAACTTGTAGTTACATTAGGGGTGGATTTGATAGCTTTATTAGACCAAAGGCAGATGACTGGGGAGTGATCACTGAGTGGACTGTGACTCTCTTGGTGGTTGGTAATAACCCAGTCAATGAGGGTGTTGGTTCCAGTCCAGTAGTTAATCCTTGTAGGAGTTGTTACCATTTGAGCCAGGCTGCTACTAGTTAAGGAATCCTTAAACAGGGCCGTATCCTGGGATAGCCAATTGATATTGAAGTTGCAAAGGATTACAACCTCCCAGTTGCTGTGGAGGTCTTTTATGTTGTTGATTATTATATTGAAACTACACTGTTGCTCTCTAGGTGGTTAATAAACTATTAGGATGGTCAGTGATTTGTTCTGACTACCCAATAGCATTCTGACAGGTATGATCTGTGCCTCAGTGCCTATGTACTGTTGTTGAAGGATGTGGCCCCAAAGAGTGTCCCAAATGTAGACCAGGCAGCCATCTTCCCTTTTGCCAACTCTGCCCTGCCAGAAGTGGGTGTACCCGGGCTGGGCTAGGGCTGAGTCAGGGATTTCGGGGGAGAGTCATGTTTCTGTGATCCAGAGTACATCCAGGTTATGTATATGGACCCAGGCATGAAGTTGGCTGATGGTAGGAAGAAGACTACAGATATTTATGGAGGCCAATACTAGTGCTCCCTTGTTGGTTTCCTGGATATGTATTGGTCTGTTATGGCCAGGATTGGGGTGAATGTTGCCTGAAAGCAGCAGAAGCAACAGAGTGCAGTGTATGAGATAGGATTTGAGGGCTTTGATCATTGTGGTCTTGGTGTGTCATAGATTGCTGCTCCCCTTTAAGGGTGGCATGGTATATATGAAGCGGAGTGGATGGGGTAGTATTGGTACATAGTCTGGGGGATTTATCTGTCTGACTAAGTAAATGAGCAGTGCTTTGCCACCAGCAGTCTTGGTTTCAATGTCAGCAGTTGGCTGATGCTATTGTGGGGCATTATTAGCACATCCAGAAATGCGTTACAGCTCATATTGTAATCAGGAAGGTCTTTTAGAATGAAACTATTGTAAGTGATAGTAGTACGATATCATGCTTAAAGAGTGTCATTTTTGAAACTAGAATGTAGAAGTGGTGGGCTGTGGTGCCAAGGTTGACAGGGGAGTCGAGAGACAGAGAGACAGAGGGGCAGAGGGAGTTAGGGGTAAGATGTATAAGTGAAGTGGCAGGGGAGGTCATGGTGTCTAGTGACACTTAAAAGAAGCCAAGAGTGTGAGATCCATATGTGGTATCTAGAGTCTTGCACTAGGGGTTGTTTACTGTAGAGTGGAGAAGGCGGTGTAGACAGTGTTAAGTGGTAGAGGGATGGTGGAGGGCCAAGGAGTAGAGATAGGAGAAGGGTCACTATTTGATACCATAAGTGATACTGCTATCTATTCTATATATGAAAACTTATTCAAGGCTATACATTAGCAAACTATTTGCAGGTAAAGAACAGTAGCTATTGTGCAGCATAGGATCAAAAACGATACTGTGATGCTGCTTGTTTTTAAATGCTTAGCACTGAGACTCTAGTCTGTATTATGTCATTACATATCAGGATTTCTTTAACTAATAAAATACTCTAAAACAGTTGAGCATTGGTGGTGAGTATTGCATCTACCGTATGGTCTATTCCATATATGCCCTCTGGTGAGCATTAGTGGGCAATGTCTTGCCATTGCCAAGCAATGGCTAGATTGCAACATCGGGTCGAGTGTTTGTCTCTGGATGTGAGCCCTTCTGGTGACCTCACTGAAGCTCCAAGCAGTGATTTGGGCCATTTGTCACGAGCCTTCAAGCTATACCATCAAACTGCTTTGGAACAACAGAGCAGTGAAATATGTGCTGTGGAAATATCATCACTGAAAACAACCACATCTACAGAAGATTGTGGGGGCTATTAGAGCATGCGACTCCAAACGTTCAGCCCCCCCCCGACATTCTTCCTCCCAGAGTTGGGAATAGAAAATTGCCCCCTCCCCACCAACTCTCTCTTTCCTGAAGTTGGGAATAGTAAATTACTTCTTCTTGACTTTCTCCACCTCCCCCATTTGGTTTGTGCCATCAGTAGTTTGCAGTGTATTTATGAAGCATGGTTTTTGTTGTTGGCACTTTGTCTGTGCTTTTATTGACCATGCTGTGTTTCTTACAGTGGTCTTGTGGTGGATACAGTCCTCAAACCCAACACAAAAAAAGCAGACAGTTGCCAGCATTTTTTGTGCATACAGGAGGAGATGCTTACAGTATGCAGTTCACTGTGCAGCATGATGAGTGGTTGCTGCCTATTACTAACAGGCATTTGTCAATGCCGAATGTTGATTGCATTGGTCTGCTGAGCTGACTCAGTGGACCTCTGTCACTGGCTCAGTCTGTTTGCCCCAGTGCTGCAGGCTGCTCTTTTGTACGGGGCTGCTGCCTGCGTTGGCACCTTGTTCTGCCGAGGAAGAAATCCGCAGCTGTCCCGACAGAGCTCCATTGAGATGGCTCACTCCCCCTCTCTCACTTGTTCATTCTGTTTCTCCTGACGCTGCAGGCTGCCCTTTTGTACTGGGCTCCTGCCTGTGTTGGTGGCTATTTCTGCCCACAAAGAAATCCACAGCTGTCCCAACAGAACTCCGTTGAGGTTGCTCACTCCACCTGTCTCACTCACTCCTTCTGGTTCTCCCGGCACTGCAGACTGCCCTTTTGTACTGGGATCCTGCCTCTGTTGGTGCCTTTTTCTGCCCACAAAGAAATCTGCAGCACTCCAGACAAAGCTTCGTTGAGCTTGCTCACTTCCCTTCTCTTCTCTCACTCACTCATTCCGTTTCTGCTGGCGTTGCAGGCTGCCCTTGTCTACTGGGCTCCTGCCTGCATTGCTGCCTTCTTATGCCCACAAAGAAACTTGCAACAGTTACAATACAGGTCTGCTGAGCTTGCTCACTCGCTCATTCTGGTTTTTCTGCCAGTGCAGGGTGCCCTTTTGTACTGTGCCCCTGTGTGCATTGCTGCCTTTTTCTGCCCACAAACAAATTTGCAGCAGTCCCAACAGAGCTCCGTTGAGCTCACCAACTCCCCCTCCCTCACTCGCTTGTTCTGTGTCTCCTGGCACTGCAGGCTGCCCTTTTGTACTGGGCTCCTGCCTGCACTGGTGGCTTTTTCTGGCCAAAAAGAAATCTGAAGGAGTCCCGACACAGCTCCATTGAGCTCGCTAACTCTCTCTCTGTCACTCATGCATTCTGTTTCTGCCGGCGCTGCAAGCTGGCCTTTTGTACTGGGCTCCTGCTGCATTGCCGCATTTTCTGCCCACAAAGAAATCCGCAGCAGTCACAATATAGCTCCGTTGAGCTCGCTCACTACCGCTCTGTCACTTGCTCATTCTGTTTCTCTTGGCGCTGCAGACTGTGCTTTTGTATGGGGCTCCTGGCTGTGTTGGCACCTTTGTCTGTCCACAAAGAAATCCATAGCTGTCCTGACAGAGCTCCATTGAGGTTGCTCAGTCACCCTCTCTCATGCGCTCATTCTGTTTGTCCTGGCGCTGCAAGCTGCCCTTTTGTACGGGGCTCCTGCCTGCATTGGCGTCTTTTTCTGCCCACAAATTAATCTGCAGCAGTCCTGATATAGCTCTGTTGAGCTCACCAAGTCCCCCTGTCTCACTCGCTCATACTGTTTCTCCCACCGCTGCAGGCTGGCCTTTTGTACTGGTCCCTGCCTGCACTGACGCCTTTTTCTGCCCACAAAGAAATCTGCAGCAGTCCTGACAGCGCTTCAGTGAGTTCACTCACTCCCCCTCCCTCAGTCGCTCTCTCGTTGTGTTTCTCCCAGTGCTGCAGGCTGCCCTTTTGTACTGGGCTCTTGTGTTGGGGCTTTTGTCTGCCCACAAACAAATCAGCAGCAGTCCCGACACAGCTCAGTTGAGCTTGGTCACTCGCCCCTCTCAGTCAGTCGATCTTAATCTGTCCCAAACACTGATTTCCCAGAGTGACCGTGCTATTCTCTGGCAGGATTGCAAAATCATATTTTAGCCAGGATGTGAAAAATGACAGCTGCAGTGTTCATAAGGAGGTGTAAAAAAATGCCACTGTTGAAAAAGTGGCGTAACAATATTACAAATTTGCGAAGTTACAAGGTTGCATGGAAAGTGCACAAAGCACACTTGTAACACTGTCAATTGATAGGCTATCATCACCAAATTTTCAACATAGGCATTTTAGGACCTCTGCTCATGAACAGTATCATTGTCATTGTCTTACTCTGTCCCAAACACACAGCGACCGCTCTATTCTGCACTGGAAGTGCGAAAACACATTTTGGCCAGGATGGGAAAAATGACAGCTGTACTGTTCATAAGTAGGTCTGGGAAAATGGCAATGTTGAAAATCTGGAGTGAAAATATTATAAATCCACGAAGTTACGAGCGTGCGTGCCTACTACGCAATGCACGCTCGTAACACAATCATTTTATGGAGTATCATTACCAAATTTTCAACATAGGCATTTTAGGACCTCTTCTCATGAACAGTGTCACTGTTATTTTCTTAATCTGTCCTGAATACTGATTTCCACAACGACTCGCTATTCTCGCCAAAAGTCGAAACACATTTTGGCCATGATGTGAACAATGACAGCTATACTGCTCACAAGGAGGTGTGACAAAATGGCAATGTTGAAAATCTGGCATGAAAATATTACAAATTTGCAAAGTTATGAGTGTGCATAGCAACTGCGCAACACACACTCGTAAAACAGTCATTTGATGTTTCCCACCAAATTTGCAACATAGGCTTTTTGAGAGCCCACCTCATGAACACTGGCACTGTCATTTTGTTAATTAGCCCCGAAGGGTGATTCCACACAGTGACCGTGAAACCACCTTTCCGGGCTGATTAACGCCATGACAGTTCAAGAATTCGTGAGGAGGGGTCCCAAAAACCCCATGTTGAAAATTTGGTGAAAAAATTCCCCAAAATGCCCGAGATATGCACTAAAGTTGAAAAAACCTATTCATTACATTATACAGCTTACCGGCATTTCCTCAGTTAGCGGTTGGCTTTGAAGATTGCAGATGTGTTCCCAGTCCACAGAAGATCGTCGCGCCGAGCTCTGGAGGTAAGTATGGGGTGGGGGTGTGTGGGGAGGCTGGGTGCACAGTGGGTGTGTGTGGGTTGTGGGAGGGGGGCAGGGAGACTACGAGGGACCGTTTCCTTTTTTTCAGGTACAAAAAAAACACAAAAAAATGTTGCAGGACCGTTTTCAACTTTACAGGGGCATGTGGCATGCTGGGGTGGGCTCCCAGCATGCCACCGGAGTCTGGCTTTGGGGGGACAGCTGTAGCCGATGAGTTAGGCTTTTGTTGGCAAACAACAAAATGGGCATATAAGCATGCTCGGGAGGGCTCCCAGCGTGCCACCGAAGTCTTATTTTTGGGGGCAGCTGTAGCCAACAAGGGTTGGCACCCCGTCGACAAACAACAGAAGGGGAGATTCCTTTCTGCCGATGGGATTGGGCACCCCCATTGGCAAACAACAAAGGGAAATTCCTTTCTGCCGATGGGATTGGACACCCAGTCAGCAGACAATTAAATGGGGGTTACATTATGCTGACAGGGAGTGGGCTCCCCCATCAGCAAATAAACATGGTGGGGGGTAAATATTGTTTGTGAATATGGCGGCAAGCCACCGCCATGTTCACAAACAATATCAGGGGTCCTACATCCTGCCCTGCAATGACAGGTCGCTCCCTCATTGCAGCAGATGGCTGACGCTGCAATGACGAGGAGGCCCCTGATTGCAGTGGCTGATTTTTTAGAAAGTTGTGGCACACTGGCTGAATAAGTGTCAGCAGCAGCGTGCCATGGCATTGGGGGAAGCGGGACAAGCCTTTGCAGGCTGTGGGGGCATTGGGCACAACAGTGCCACACCTTCACAACCTGCTTGTGGTGAAACCTGTCGTAACACGTTTCTTGCACATGTGTGCAATCAACATAAAAATAGCTCTTTTTAGAAAAAGAAAAACTAGAAGTGATTTCTGACAAACTGGGACAGAGTCAGACTATTGACTGATTAGTATTTTATCTCTGTACATTATTACTAAATGCTATCTTCTAAAATTTAAAATATGAGGAAATAAATCCAAACACAGGTATGTCAATATCACCAGAGACTCGCCATTTCACATGTAAAATAAATTGCTTGAAATTCCTATGTCCTTATATTGTCTCCCCAAATGTAGCATGACAGTTATTTGTAATGCTTAGATACTGTGAAAGCAAGATAATAAATGGAGAATATAAATGTTGCAGATGAACACTTTATGAAAATATATACTTTATTAAATTCCAAATAGTTTATTATTTATAGTTTTTTTTTTTTTTTTTTTACACTGTATTGATTCAAGACCAGTTTTGATGCAAAACTAATACTGTTACTATAATTTACATATGGTTATACTATATTTCTATACTGACTCTACAAAGAAGCTGCAGGGTAGTTAACTTAGCTAACCTATAGTATGCAACTAAAACCTCTATTAAGTACTTTTGCAATATAAATTATGTGTTTTTATGAGGAACAACGTTTTCTTCGAATTGATAAATTGCATGAATAGGAGTCCTGTAAGATAAAAAGAGGGAACTATTAGTACAAAGATTATAACTACACAGCTATATACAACTTTATCAATGATATGCATATTATTGAGATAGCACACAGAACTATTAAATTTGATTTTTGAGAGCATTTTATTTACATCTGTGGAGGAGAGGTAACATGATTTTGGTTGAAAGACATGGTAATCAGTAATACATATGGGCCCACATATTCAAAAGAGATGCACGACATAAAGTGGAGATGCATGGTGCACACTGGGAAATGCTTGGAGTTGTGATATTCAAATGGGAGAGATCTGCCACACAAAACTAAATGTGCAATCATGCAGAAATAATGTATGCAGCACAAAAATAGGGGGCGGGCACCTGAATATGCTGCACAAGTGTATATTCAGCTAAAATATGCGGCACATGTGTCGCGCAACACAAAACAGTGCCATACAAAGTAAGGCATGAAAGGGGATGGCCTAAATTGACAAGCTACCCACAGTCAGGCTGCTAGTTCCAGAATGTCAGGCTAACTTTCCTGTTGTAACATAACTTTACTCTGTAATAATCAATCACTGTATTTGTATCTGTACTAATTTGTATTTGTATTTGTGCATCTGACCTATTATATGTGACGTGGAACCTTTGCAACGGAGTCTTTGACTCAAAGGTATTTCTGATTCTTCCAAAAATAAAATGAAATAAAAGAACTGCAGACAGGTGGCATTGAGAACATCCCTCAGAGGTGCACCAGGATGTGCTCCAGGCACCCACACACAGCAGTCATACCAGGATGGTAGTACCCAAAGCCACAACCGTGCTGTGCCTGCAAGTCGGGCACCTGCCAGGTGTCACTGGGTGACACCACGTGTACTGCCCATTCAGCCACTCCCTCACACACCCAGGTCATGGATGCCCAGCTGCCACATGCTAGTCAGGTGCCTCCTAGCACACCAGCGGAGCAGACTGCTACACTGCAGCACATATGCCAGGTGCCATGGCCTTCACCCATGTGGCCATCAAAATGCCACCAGGTGGAGGCATGGTGGTGTCAGGGACAATGGTGAGCAAGATGCATGGCGGTAATGGTGGCAGCATGGCATGGGTCAGGGATGGCCCAATGGCACACACCCATGGTGGAACACCAGTGGTGCACATAACATGTCCATGTCAGACCCACACCACCTGGAACCACTTACATGTCACTGATGCCATCCCTGCAGTGTGACAATGCCACAGGGTCCCTGGGTTCAGGTTACTGTGTTGCACTGGTGATGGACAGTGCACAACTGTGAGCAGCATGGTGCAGGGGTGGCACCACCTGCAGCCTGGAGGTAGCAGGGGCATGCTCCACAGACACTGAACCCTTCCAGTGTTGTTTGTGCAGCCACCTAGGGCACGGACATGGCCATGGGTAGTTGCACTGCAAACCTCTCAACTGTCACACAGTACAGGGTATGGGCACTTATCACTCAGACACCCTCTGATCCGCACTGTGTGGGCGACAATACACATTGACCACTGGGACTGTTATTCAGACTTGTATGATAATATGAGATACTAGGTATCAGCACACAGCAGCCACATTGGTGCACTTATTTCCAGTCTTCTGAGCTTGCACTGTCATGTGTGCTACTGTGTCACACACATTCTGGCCAGTTGTCAAACACCTTGGCATACAGTTGGATGCCAAAGTGTTTGGGGGTATGTAGCACTGTACTTGGGTCAGTTGCAGTCCACCCACACTCATCCATGCAATCTCACCTGCCTGCTAGGATGTAGTACCTCCTGATCACTTTTGTGGAGTTGTGGTGCTGCCCTGCAATGCTGGAACTGTGCATTCCAGTGGAATGCAAATAGCCTGAATACATTCCAGTAATGAGATGCAAATGTGCTGTTTGAGTGCTGACTGTAAAATGAGGCCATTTGCATATCCTGGCTGAATACTGCAAATCTTCACACTACACAAGTGGCTTTACATTGTGCACTTCTGTCTGCTCTGCACTGGGCTCTGGGCACCTGCCACACCGCACATCTCCCACTGTGTGATTGCACATGTTCGGGATATTCATCTGCACATGCGTGATCCCATATTATGGTGCATCTTCTGAATATATCATTGTTTTGTGTCGGTGCAGTTGAGTTGCACTGCACAAGCATATGCACGATGCAGCCTGCCATTTTTGTATATGGGGCCCATGACATATACTTTGAGTGTTTGACAGAGGACTCAGAAGAATTAATTATAAATACATGACATGCCTATTTGGAGACTGTATTAATTGTGTCGCATTATGGTTGTGCAGTGATGTAAAACAAACTGAACAATGCTGTTTAAAATATTTTTGTTACATATATTTGGATACATTTTAAATATTTAATAGGCCCTCTTCCTCTGAAGATGCCAATGGGGGCAAAATGTTGGGCCGGGGGTGTGTGTGTGTGGCTTGAGCGCCGGTAAGATGGCTGCCTAAATTGTCTGCTCTGTCCCTACCTGGACATAATCCTCACTTCCTGACGTGATCAGGGTATATCTCGCCATAAAGTTGTTGGGGAAGGGCCCGATGAATCCTTGCCACTTGCCAGATACTAATTTTGAATGCCATAACTTGTCATAATGGAACATGCCAGCACCTCTAATTTTTACCCGCTGAATATAATAGGTCACTCGGGCCACAGCCTGCACTTACTGTGCTATGCTAGAGACTGAACGGACCTAGCTCGCTCCCGATCCCAGTCCTGGGGGCACTATTTTGAACTAAAGTGGTTAGACAACAAAACAATAAAAAGAAATTTCCAACTCACTGCTAAGTGGGATCAGCTTTGTTCGGGGCCACCCAGCACATTGTTTGTGGTTTCAGACCAGCAGGAAGGCTGCTTCCTCAACTCCCCCTCCTTCCAGCATCCAAGGGGATTCACAAGTTGCCTCAAGCCAGCAAACTCTGGTGGCAGACTCTCTGTCCTACATTACAAAAATGTTGGAAGCCCTCCTAGTAAGAATGGACGGTATTAGCATGGTTCTCACAGGCAATGTGGCCGACATCCGTCAGCTAGAAGACAAATTCAACATAGCCGAACAATGGACAGCTGAGTTGGAGAGGCAACAAGGCCTAGTGTGGCAGTGCTTACATGACCATGAAGCAAAATTAGCCACGCTCTGGCAGCATGCAGAGGATCAGGAAAACAGGGGACGCTGCAATAATATTAGAATCCTGGGTGATCCCAAAGGCATGGAGGGCCAGAACATGGAATGATTTCTTAATGATTTCATCCCTAAACTGCCTGAGGAGCACTGGATGGGCCCAGTAGAGGTGGAAAGAGCACACAGAGTCTGTGGAAAAGCTGGCCCATCCACCTTCCCTCCCAGACCTATCATTGCTTACCTCCTGAGGTACTCCATAAAGGAACAGGTCCTGCGCACAGCTAGAGACCTCAGGGACGTCACTTGGAGAGGAGCTCACATCTTGTTCTACAGGGATTTCTCCCACAAGGTAGCAGTCCGACACAAGGCCTTTGTACCCCTCAAAAAGATTCTCCAGGACAGCAGGTTTAAGTACCACTTCAAAGGTTTAACTTCTCTACTGTTGACTAAAGATGACAAAGACTTTCTGGCTGAAACTCCACAAGAGGCTGAGACCTGGCTTAACAAATACTGGCCTGCAACCCTTAAAAACACTACATCTCCCAGATGTCTCTGGGTTCCTGATGATCAAAGCCTGCACAAATGGAACTGAGATAAAGGGAAGCAGTTTTACACTGAATGCAATCCTGGACAGACCAGTCCTACAGCAGATGTGTTCCACAGGGACCGGCCATATGCAATGAAGGATCTCCCTGCCCACAGCTCCCCAGTGAGTGCCTCTTCTGAGATGGAGCAGATGTCCCTTACACTGACCAGTGAGCCAGAAAAGGCCCACCAAGTGGTCCACCCAAGGCCCAGATCACGGAGCCGCCACTGACGGGGCACAACCAGATTCTATCTCTCCCCCTGTGACTATCTCTCCCCCTGTGAAGCTCCCCAGAGAGGACTCCTCCAGTGATGAAGAGTAAGAGGATCCCATATGTCAAATAGCTAAAGTGATGCACACCACTGCTCCTCCTGGATTGGGCTGCTGAACCATCGGACCTGACAGAGATTCCTAAGCAGCAGCAACTGCTGTTTAAACCAGGTCTGAAATCCTTAGCTGTGGTAGTGGCAGATAGGCCACTACCGCGAAGAGAAGGAGGAGGCCACTCCAACAGCTCGAATGCACCAGGAAAGGAGGGCTGACTGAGAAAAAGAGGCTTCCCTCTTTAAACAAGACCAAGCCACTGACATTTCATATCGAATTATACTTTATTCTTGCATGTTTCTGCCATATGCTACCTATTTTTGCATCCCGGTACCAGGGACTCGCATGGTGAGCCCCAAGGGCTTTGGGGCTTACACTTGTTTTGCTGACCTATGGCCCAGACAGTCCCACTCTCCTTAATAAACCACATCAGGGGTCACCTGGGGGCTGCTATTTCTGGGTGCCTTACACCATAAACCCCGCCCTCCTCCTCAGGGTCTAGTGACTGGGGCAAACCCTTATCTTGATGGGCCTCCCTGGAGGTAAGGCATGATTCAGGGGCCCCCATAGAACCCTGTGCTTTGACAATAACTTACTGGGATGCCACGTAATTACACTTCCCTCTCCCCCTAGCACCTCCCTCCCCCCAATTGGTTAGACTAGGGGGAGTTCAGGGAACTTCTCTCCACTTTCCCCAGTTCTCCTTTTAATGGTCTAGCTACCTCAAACCCTTAATTTTGGTTTTTGGGGAGAGCTTCTTAAGTGGACCAGAATAGAATTTACTTACTTAGTAGCACACTGTGAAGTTGGTCAAATTAAGTGCTCTTGCTGCATGTTTATTACTTTTTCTCTGGTCTTGAATTGTTGTTATATAGGCATGATTTCCTTAATTCTACTTCAGTTATAGGTTCTGGCAGACTGTTAGGAGGTGGATTCCCCCCTCCCATTCTGCTTGACCCTTCCCCTTGATTCTGAAGCTTAGAATCTTCCCTTCCTCTTCCCCTAGATCACCTATTAGTGGTGAAATGTCCAGGGCAGGATGGGCTACTGTCTACGGTCGACCCATCCATAAGCTCACTTGAGTGTGTGAGCTAACATAGCTTGGCATCTCGGCTATTGCGGGGACTCCCATATATGTTTACTTCCACATCCTTAGAGTAATCTCATTTACTACATTCACGGATCTACAACCCTCAGCGAGACTATAGAAGCTTGTACTCTTGCCTAGCTACATTGGGTGGCTAGATACCTTTGCATTACATATCACCACACCACCCTTTTTGGGTGGGTAGTCAAGGCACTTTCACCTACCCATTTTTCCAGACCATTGTGCCTTTCCTCCCCTTCAGCATACCCTACTAGTCGTAAAACTACCTCACCAAAGAACCACAGGGGACTCCAGAAAGTTTAAGCTAGGTGATAGAGGTTTTATTTCTGGTTACCATAGCCTGTTTTGCAGTGTCTTAGCATATTTCATATATTATGTTTTGTTATTCCTTTTGCTCACAGGACATTTTCGTATTTAGCATCAAGAGAACATCATATATAAGAACAACAACACCCCATATGTACCCCAACCTCCACTTACAGTGGGGAGAGTGCACCCCAAGTGTCTGCCAGGAGTTGGGTGACAATTGGCCCTTCTCAGATTGGTCACTTGGAGGTAAGTGGAATTTGGTCACTGCTGCAGGGAGGCCATGCCTGACAACACAAAGCATGGGTGGAGGTGTGTTTCCTGGAATGTCAAGGGGCTTAACCATCTGGTTAAGAGAACTAAGGTACTTCAACATCTCTGGTCAATGGGCACAGACGTTGCCCTCTTCCAGGAAACACACCTCATTGCCAGGATGGTACAATGGCTCAAAAAATTGTGGGTGGGTAAGGTTCTGGCGAGCTGCGCATCCTCCAAATCGAAAGGTGTTGCCATTCTACTTCATAAAGCTTGCTCATGGGTTGAGGAAGCCGTCAAGATGGACACTCAGGGCCAATGGATCGCAGCACGTTTTACGTACCCGGGAGGTGGAACTATAGCTGTGAATGTATATGGCCTCAACTTGGATTTGGTTGATTTCCTCGCTGAAATCAGCCAGGCACTTGCCTTTCTTGCTGAAGGACATCAATGCATACTGATAGTAATAGGGGGAGATTTTAACTTTGCTCCCGATATTTTCTTGGACAGGTCCCATCCCACCCTGCAGTCTCATCCTAAGGGCAGAGCAGCAGTGCAGGAGCTAATAGAAGAATAGGGGCTGACGCACCCCTGGAGACGGGATATCCCTATTGGAAGGGACTATACATTCCTCTCTTCTATACATAATACCCATAGCCATATCGATTACTGGCTGGTGAAACAGGAGGCTTCACAAGGTATCAGTGACACGAAAATCAGCAACATACTGATCTCGGACCACACACCGATCACTTTCAGTTTCCTCCCCCTGGACAAAGCACAACCTCGCAACCCTTTACTCCTCCAGGACAAAGAATTTCACTCCATAATGGTGGAGGAGGTGAGGGCTTATCTACTTAACAATTCCAGTGGGGAAGTGGATTCAGGCACTGTTTGGGAAGCCTTCAAGGGAGTGCTGCGAGGGCATATCATCTCCTATATGGCAGCTAAGAATAAGATCAACAGGGAAGAGAACACTTAGTTGTGATTGGAACTAACTGATCTGGAATCAAGGTTCAAATCCTCCTCTCCCCCACAGACAATAGCCTCCTGACTGCCATACTCAGGCTTAAATACCGCATTAATACCCTTCTGCAGTGCAAAGCAGAATAGCAACTTCTCAGATCTAAAAATAAGTTTTGGGAAGGGAGACAAGAGTGGTAAACTGTTGCCTATCACCTCAGGAAGCAGCAGGCCACATCCAGGATACATGCCCTAGGGGACAACTCTGGAAATGTGGTCTCTGATCCCAAAGGTATCAATGAAGTCATGTGGCTTTTCTACCAGTTCTTTATCAGTCCAAATCTCTTTTGGATGACTTGAGCATGTCAAGGGAGTTAGACCACTTCTGTGGTCCCGTTCATATCTCCCAACTCTCTCCAGAGCTAGCCCAATGGCTGGACAACCGCATCACTGCGCCTGAGCACCATACTGCTCTGTCCTAACTAACCAAGGACAAGGCACCAGGACTGGATGGGATGATGGTAGAACTCTACCAACTTATGCAAGAGGAGATCTCTGCACCACTCCTACAAGCCCTACAGGAAGCCCATAGTAAAGGCTCCCTTCCCCCCACTATGAAAGAAGCTGATTACTCTGCTACCAAACAAGTCCTCAGATCCCCTGGATTGTGTTAACTTTCACCCTGTCTCACTTCTGTCGGTAGACACCAAGATAGTGGCTAAGGTGTTAGCCAATAGAATGGTGGATATATTACCCTCTCTGATCCATCCGTCACAGGCGGGAATCTCTAAAGGGAAGTCCAGGGCAGATAATCTAAGGCTGGTACTCAACCTTAAATGGCTGGTGTTGCAATCACTGCTACTTATTGCAGCCCTGGCTATAGACTTTTCCAAGGCTTTTCACTCTGTGGAATGGAACTACCTTCATGGAGTCCTTAACCTGTATGTCTTTGGCCCCAATTATCTTGGGTGGATAGCCACTTTGTACAATTCACCTTCCACCAAGATTCTAACCAACAGAAATGTCTTGCCTTCCGTTCTTCTTTAGAAGTGTACTCATTAAGGATGTCCCCTCTTCCCCCTGCAATTTCTCCTTGCCTTAGATCCACAAGCAAGAAAACTCTTGACCTCCATGGACATCTCAGGGATTCAAGTAGGAGAACAATCATACCTGGTTAACTCTTATGCAGATGACCTTCTCCTCACCTTATCTAACCCAGGACAATCGCTGCCCAAGGCCCTAGAAATTCTTCAGGACTTCGCAAAACTCTCGGGGCTCTTGGTGAACCAAAAAAAAACCCAACACTTTCCCCCCTTAAATCTGGCCTGCCCAAGGACTGTCTTTAGTGAACAGATATCTCCTGAGCCCCCCAGGGCTTCTCATATTTAGTGGTAAATATCACTACCAAATGGAGAAAGCTGGAAAATGCCAACTTCACTCCCCTGCTGGCCTCATTAGCGGCTGAAATTGGCCAACGGTGCAAACTTAATTTTTCCCTAAAGGACAGGACCAAAGCAGTGCAGATGTTTCTCCTTCCAAGAGTTTCCTACCTATTTCACAACCTCCCCATCTGTCTATCTCCAAAGCTATTCCAAATCTTGGATAAATTAGTCTCTACTCTGCTATGGGAAGTTAAAGCTGCTCGCTGGAGTAGGTCCAAATTATGAGCCCACTAGTCTAAAGGGGGTCTAGGGCTCCCTGGTTGCAGGGGTATCAACTGGCATATAGGGTAGCACAAGCAACTAAATGGTTTGCTCCCTCTCTCCCCTACCCCCCTTTGTGGGTTGGTTTGGAAGCCTCATTGGTGCAGGAAGATAACCTATGTGCCTTTCTCTCCTCCAGGTGCCCTCACCTTTCCAAAGTCACCCCTATTATGATGGAAATGGGGAGAGCCTAACAGGCTGCCATGCCATCCTCCCACATGCCAAGGACAGCATGGAACCCACCTGCTGAGTTTGCGCACCTCTGGAATAACTCACCCATCTCTGTAGATAGTAAGTGGCTCGCTTGGACACATTGAATGAATAAAGGTATTAAGCAGATCAGGGATCTCTATATAACTGATACAAATATGTTGATGTCCTTCAAACAGCTGAGGACACAGGTTGATCTCCCCTGCCCAGGACTTTTGGAGATATCTCAAGATCCATAGTGCCATCCGCACTCTTCAGACCCGTTAGGTCTTGGACACCAAATGGAACTGGATGTACATACTTTGCAATCCAGGCAAGCAGCAGGGTCAGGCAGGGAAAATTTCTCAGACACTGCAAGACTCACAACCAGATCTTTCAGAGAAGTGCAGACTGAAGTGGGAAGTGGATATCCAGGTGACCAGCTCCCATGAAACCTAGGGCAGGTGCATCAGGACCACACACATGGTGTATAGAGATGTCAGAAGCCAGGTACTTCAGCTAAAGATTCTAATGAGGTGGTACAGGACTCTGGCAGTGCTCCAATCCATGGGAATACTTAGCCATGCACAATGCTGGAGGTGCCAACAGAGTCTCCCGCACACTTGCTGCATGTAATCTGGCAATGCTTGGTGCTGGAGTCCTTCTGGAAGTTGATCCAGGAGGACTGCTCCAGAGTGGTGGACAGAGCTATCGGCCAGCTACATCCTCTGCTGCTTTTGGGTGACCCTTCTCCTCTAGAACCCCTCTCAGTCCCACACAAGAGCTGGGTATTAACTGCTCTGATGGAAGCTAAATGTGCCATCCTGATGAGATGGAGGAAACTCCAACCCCCCTCCATTCTGAGCTGACACTCCACACTGATGAAGATGGCCATCTTTGAGAGACTTTCCTTCTCTAGCCCAAACCAAATCCATAAATTCCACAGGAAATGGGATTCCTACCTACATTCACAACTATTCTCCATTCCACCCACACCACCTGGCAACCCCCCGCTTAAAGGACCCTCTGACCTATTCCACTATACCAAATCTAGTAGGTAGACCACATGTACCCCTGACCACAGACCAGTGTGGCTCTTCAGCTAAATGAGCCACTCCTTCTCCTACCTTGGCTTTTTATGGTCTAGCTTCTAGGGCGCTACTGACTCCCCTGTCCTCCGTGAGGCTGGGGGAGAAGGTCATTTCTTATTGATCCTCATTATGTCATCCCGAGTGTATCATAGCTATCAGGCTAGGGATAGAGTTATATCTTGATGTATTTATCTAACTTGGGCTCTGGATATGGAGCAATTTATTTGCCTGTTTGATACTGTTCTAGATATTTCTTCTGGGTGCACCTTCATATGAGGTGACCATAAGGCTTCATTGCTGTATTGATTACATGATGTGACACTGTTATGATATCCTGTGATGTGTTGATAAAAGTGAAAATTAATAAAACTTTCTTGCGTTAAAAAAAAATGTTGGGCCAGGCTGTTAGGGCCATTGGTAAAGAAAATAAATATTGGAAGAAGTTTTTACCTTTATCCTGGATGTGTTGGTTGGTTTGTCTTGGAACTTGGTTTCTTCATTACTGAGTGGTAAGAATTGTTGACTGCCTTTCTTTTGAAAAATAACCCATGTTGCCACTGCTCCAGTAGATAGGTGACCATATATATGGTACAACACTAATGCTTTGTAAACCTCTTACAGACTGCAACAGGTAAGACAGAAACAAAACATTCTGGTTGAACAAAAATGTGGTCAGAAACAATCTCTGCGAAGGCTAAATAATGCTAGCAAGAACTAAACACACTCTGGGGGGCATTTTATGCCAAATATTTTTAATGGCTTACAGCATTATAAGACTTGATACAAAGTCAAGTACCCTCAACTACCCAGAAGTGTGGTAATGTAGTATATCACACACTCTAGTTCTATAAATACAAACAGAAGTGATACATTTATACCGAGAAAACACATTCTACAAAACATTGTCGTGGTAAAAATGAATTCTGATTTTAGTTTTTATTGCCTTTTTCACTTAATAGCATTTTAAGCCTACAGTTATTTTTATATCTCTGCAATAAAAAAAAATAAATACATTTCAGAAGGACAGTAAGGGTGTAAATTTTGAGTGGGGTGTGTAACAATTTTTGGGGGAGCAGTATATATTTTTGAGGTATCAAGTCAGGATCGCATTGCCAATACAGTGTGGTCAGAAATCATGCTGTCATAAAAAGTCATGGCGAAACCATGAAGGTTTCTGTCTATCTCCGTGGTTTCTGACTGTGCTTGTTTGGGCACTATGCGGTAGCGCTTCTTCCTCATGTGAAGTTTGTAATAGCTAATTTGATATGGAACCTTTTTAGATGGATATGGAGTATAGATTTCAGGAGGGGAGCAGCCTGTACATATCTGGATGTACTTGGTGCAAACTGAAAAAGGAATAGTGTCAGTGAGATTTTCAAACCTTTGGATGCAGCACTGCTGTCCATATTTCAGATGTGTGCTGTCTCCAGGCAAATGTGTCAGGATGTTTGTGACTTATCTATAAACATCCCAACACATTTGAGACACTTGCTGCTTTTTCTGGCACACAAAATGATGTGTGTGTGTCTTACACGAATGTGTCATTTTTGGGACACATGTCAGGCAATCACAAGTGGAAGATTGGCCACTTCGTAAGTGGTCTAACTATGTCAGTAGATCTTGGGCAGCTGCATGAATAAAATGGACATGGCTGTCTGAAAATCTTGTCCTGTGTCTAAATTTCAGAAGAGATGTGGAATACAGGGCAAACATTTTGAAAAGGATGTGTCCACATTTGACAGGTACATACTGTATCAAATGTGATTGTGTAACATATGAGTTACTAGTACTTAGTGAACAATTAGATGTTTTTGTTGCGTATTAGCCACTGCTAAGCAATTTAACTCTCACTGTTGTGCCAGAATTGACCTATTGAGAGTTGAACCCAGACCCCCAGAATACTGCCCCAATGCTATAACCACCGAGCAACAGGCTCACATGGTTCACCTGAGGTTCCTGGATACACTTCCTTTCTCAGATATTGTATATTCTGTAGCAAAGAAATAATCAAAAAGACAATTATATGTTTTTGGGGCAGTATTAGACACTGCTAAGCAATTTAAATCACACATTGTAATGAGAAAGAAATAATGTGGCCTACTGGGAATTGAACCCGGGTCCCCAGAATATCTGAGTTGCAGGCTCACATGGTTGGATCTGAGGTTCCTGGACACACTTTATTCTGCAACAAGTAATAATTAAGAACAATCAAGAACTCTTGATTATTCCTTTTTGTAGGATATCAGAAGAAGCCAGAAGGGGAAGGAAGGAAACATATTCAATTCAGTGCTTTAGAGTAACTGGTAATTGCTATTTTTCTTTTAAACTTAGATTGTGGGCTTTTAGTGACACTGTACTTTCTTTGTTGTCTTTACTTATAATTGTTTTTGGACTGTTGAAAATTTAAAACATAGCAGTGGTGTAATTCTGTGCTGTCTTTAATTGCTGCAAATTTTGCCCCTCCCTCCCTTCCCCCAACTCTTAATTATATGCCCTGTTAAATCTGATTGACAGGAGCTAAACACAGGGTATAGTAAGGGGTGTGAAGTAGGAAGGGCATAAGGGGGAAGAAGCCCACCCTCAGCACGACAAGTGTTTTGACTCATTTATTTATTTATTGGTTTTTTTTTTTTTTTTAAGAAAATTATCTGAGGATCAGTGGCAGGATTTTTAGGACAGTAAATTAATAAAAAGGGAACTAGGAGAGCTTCAGTAGCAGACAAGTAGTGAAATTACAGTATAATGTGGGGAGTGGTGCAATGCAGTGGCTGTGGGGCAGTCATATTCAGGCAGACCTTCTGGACACTGAGGTGCTGCCCTATCTGCATGCATCTCTCTGGACTGTGGGATGAGGTAGCCAGACTCAGAGTGGAAGTAAACTGGGTCAGGAGTACCATCACCCCTATCCAGAGACCACCCAGTCCAATGCAACTGCCTCAAAGGATGCCGAGAACGAGGAGCACTTGGATGACAGTGGGCCCAGGAGGGTTAGAGTGGTCAGGCAGGAGGCATATCCCAGATCCTATTCCACTCAAGAACTCATATGCCACACTGGCAAATGTGAGGACAACCAAATAGAGGTACCCAGAGAAGTGGAAGGAAAGGATGTGGAGGTTAGCCAAGGAGGTGAACTCAGCGGGAAAGCAGTGGACCCCAGAGGAGGAGGAAGCGAATCCTGGTGGGGACTCCATCATAAGAAGGATCCAGCTAGGAACACAGGAGGGGAGGACAGGGAGGTGAGGTGCCTACCAGGTGCCACAGCATGGAGGATGGAAGGAAGATCCTGGGGATCACTGGAAAGGCAAGATGGAGGGTGAGCTGGATGTCATTATCCACCTAGGTACTAATGACCTGGCAAATGGGGAGCCAAAGGAAGTTCAGGAAGAGTTTAGGAAATTGGGAGGGTCTCAAGCAAGTAGCTACTTCTGTCACTTTCTCAGAAGTATTACCTATGAGAGGCAAGGGAGAGCATAGGAGTGCATGCACCAGGAACTTTAACTCATGGTTGAAGAACTGGTGCTGTGAGGAAGGGTTTGGATTCATTGGTGACTGGGGACCCACCTGGAGGATGGAGGTTTGTTCAAGCCTGACGCCTGCATCCATCCTGGAGGGAATCCAAGCACTCAATGATAAGTTTAATGCTACATTGATGCATTTAAACTAGCAAAGGGGGTGGCAGGCCAGCAAGGAGGGTACCCATTGCTCACCCCACAGCTAGCAGTGGAACCAGTGAACCAGAGGAGTGGCTATCTCTGCAAAGCAGTGTGCAAAAGATGGAGATTAGTGCCCAAGAGGTGGATAGGCAGAAAAGGTCAAAATTCAGCAGAAGAGCAGACAGCAAGGAGAACCAGGGATAAAGGACAACCAAGGAAGGGGCTGGAGTAGAACAGTGAAACAGTCTAGGGAGGTCAAATCATGGAAAGCCATGTATGCAAATGCCAGGAGCCTTAGCAACAAGATGGAAGATCTAGAGGCTGTCATGGTGCAGTCAGACCTGGACATTGTGGCCATCACTGAAACCTGGTGTAATGATAACCATGACTGGGAGATGGCCATACCTGGCTACAACACATTCAGAAGAGACAGAGCAGGCAGGAAGGGAGGAAGAGTAGCACTGTATGTGAAAAATGACATAAGGGCCACAGAGATCCAGGAGGAACAAAATGGGGCAGAGATACTGTGGGTTAAGCTGGAAAGGAAAATGGGAACAGCCATCCGCACAGGTGTGGTCTATAGACCACCAGCCCAGGAGGAAGAAACAGATAGGAGTTGATGCTAGCCATCCAAAGGATGGCAGACAAGGTGAGGTAGTACTGGTTGGAGACTTCAATATTCCAGGCGTGGACTGGAGCATCCAGCAGCAGCATCAACTAGGAGCAGATTTATCCTGGACTTCCTTCAGGTGCCTTCCTCAAGCAACTGGTCATGGAACCAACTCGGCAGAAGGCAATACTGGACCTTGTGCTCACAAACAGGGACAGTGTGATGGGGGTAACAGTGGGGGAGCACCTGGGGAACAGTGACCACCAGTCATTGTGGTTTGAAATCACAAAAAGAGCAGAACCAAACCACACAAAAACACGTATCCTGGATTTTAGGGGGGCAGACTTTGGGAAAATGGGGAGATACTTGAAAGAGGCATTAAGGGGAATGGGACAGGAATCAGGGGTTGAGGAACAGTGGGCAGTATTTAAAATGGGGATCACAAGAACAACAGAATTATGCATTAAGCAGGTTAGCAAAAGGAAAAGGAAGAGGAGACCATTATGGTTTTCCAAAGAGGTAGCAAAAGAAAGTGAAAGCCAAAAAGATTGCATTCAGGCAATACAAAAAGACACAGGCAGAAGGGGATAGGGAGAAGTACCAGGAGAAGCAAAGGGAGGCAGGGAGGTCAGTAAGGGAAGCCAAAGCTCAGACAGAAGAATACATTACAAAATCAGTGGGTAGAGGGGACAAAACCTTTTACAGGTACATAAGTGAAAAAAGAAAGACAAAGGGAGGCATAGTGAGACTGAAGGGGGAGGATGGGGGCTGCGTGGAGGATGACAACAGTAAAGCTGAAATATTGGACAGGTATTTCTGCTCAGTCTTTACTGAGGAAGAGGAGGGTAATGGGTCTGAAGGGAGTACAACGGGTGAGAATGGTACAGAAATTGACACAAGTCCCTTTACACAAGAAAGAGTCCTGAAGGAACTGGAAGTAATAAGAGTTGATAAAGCAATGGGGCCAGATGGGGTGCACCCCAGGGTCCTTAAAGAACTAAGAGAGGTGGTGGCTGAACCTCTGGCAATCCTGTTTAGCCAATCACTGGAAACAGGGGAGGTACCCAAAGACTGGAGGTCTGCAGATGTAGTCCCCTTATACAAAAGTGGGAACAAAGAGGAAGCAGGGAACTACAGACCAGTCAGCCTCACCTCGGTAGTGGGGAAGATCATGGAAGCACTACTGAAGGAGAGATTGGTGGAACATCTGGTTGTCAATGGACTACAGGACCCAAGGCAGCATGGTTTCACCAGGGAGAGGTCATGTCAGACCAACCTCGTTGAATTTTTGACTGGGTGACTAGAGAGGTGGATCAGGGAGGGCAGTGGACGTGGCCTCATCTGGACTTCAGCAAGGCCTTTGACACTGTGCCACATAGAAGACCATTACACAAACTGGGGAATATGGGTGTGGGCAGGACAGTAGTGTGGTGGGTAGGTAACTGGCTGGGTGGCAGGACACAGAGGGTGGTGGTAAATGGCTGTCACTCCACAGAGGAAGAGTGACCATTGGGGTACCACAGGAATCAGTGCTGGGACCGGTCCTATTCAACATCTTCATCAGTGACATTGCACAGGACCTAGAAGGCAGAATTTCACTGTTCGCTGATGACACAAAGCTCTGTAACAGAGTAGACACACCAGAGGGTGTAGACAGAATGAGAAGGGACCTGCAGAAACTTGAAGAATGGTCAGGGTTTGGCAGTTGAAATTCAATGCAAAGAAGTGCAAGATAATGCATATGGGGCACAAAACCCTGGCAATATATCAGTTGGGGGTGAGGATATAGCATGCACCAAGCAGGAAAGGGATCTTGGCGTTATCATCTCTGATGACCTCAAGGCAGGGAAACAGTGTGACAAGGCAGCAGGTAAAGCAAATAGGATGCTGGGATGTATAGGCAGGGCATCACCAGCAGGAAAAGGGAGGTCATAATTTTGCTATACAAGACACTAGTGAGGCCGCACCTGGAGTACAGTGTACAGTTCTGGAGACCATACCTACGTAAGGACATAGACAGGGTAGAGAAGGTTCAGAGGAGGCAACAAAGATGGTGCATGGATTGCATCACAAGTCCTATGAAGACAAGTTGAAGGAACTGAACATGTACTCCCTGGAGGAGAGGAGGGAGAGAGGGATATGATAGAGACATACAAGTATCTCACAGGGAGGAACAGGGTGCAGAATACACTATTTTAAGCGAAAAAGATGTTCCAGGACTAGAGGGCATGGGATGAAGTTGGAGGGAGGACGATTCAGAGGAAACATGAGGAAGAATTCTTCACAGAACGGTGGTGGGCAAGTGGAACACCCTGCCAAAGGAAGTGGTGGGGCTGAGACAATCATGGGATTTAAGAATGCATGGGATAAACATAAAGGAATTCTGGAGGTCAGGGGTAAGGGGCAACAGACTTCTAGGAAAACAAACTGAATTTACAAGCTCAAATGGGCAGACTGGGTGGGCCATAGGCCCTTATCTGCCGACACTATCTATGTATCTATGGAATACCAGACAAAGTGATTGTGTCTGGGAACCTCAAGTCCAATCATGCGAGTCTGTAGCTCAGTGGTTAGAGCACCAGGATGGTATTCTGGGGCTCCGGTTCGGTTTCCAGTAGGTCACATTGTTTCTTTCTCACTACAATTTGTGATTAGTAGTCGGAGAAGTAAGAGATGTAATTTCAGCTCCATCCCCTATGTTGTTAAAAAAATCAACAAAACCAATTCTTGATAGGCCAAGGATTTTAAATTCAGTTAGTCAGAAGGATGTGAAGAAGGAACGGGACACCTCAACGATGACAAACGGGATAGGAAATTATGCAGGAGTGAAAAGAAGATCTGACAGAGAAGAAGAGTGGGGACATGTTAAAAAGGATGTACTGTAGAAGACACAATTGGTGACTCCCTTCTACATTGCACAGGTCCCAGCTGGATAATGCACACTACTTTAGATATCTAGGAATGTGGCTTGACTCAACACTTTCTTACTCAAAACAAATCACCGGGATTGATAGATGTTTTTATCAAAACTCCCGCCTGGTCTACCACAGCAGGAATTGACTCAGTATTGACACTAGAAAGTTATTTCTGCAAGAATCTCAGCTACATGTCCTAGAGAAGGAAAGAAAAATTATAGGGCTGAAAACTGCACAATATGGCAAGAAATGATTCTAGTTTTTAAAAATGTGTTTAGATTTACCCTAGCTAATTAGAAAGGAACCCATCATCTCATCTCATCTCATCTCATCTAATATGTTTTTAAGTTCCATGAGACTGTGCTGCTCCTAGACCATCTCTCTACTGAAAAGAGAGAGTGCACTTAAATGGTCACTTGTCGTTTTCAAATGTGTGCATGGTGTTTATCCTGCCCTAACCAAACTGGAATACTTTATCATATTTTCAGTATTTTTTCAGTGCCTTAGTGCCTTTTGAGAAACCACTCCATAGTTGCTGCATGATTCCAAATTACTGCAAACAAAAGGCTGAATTTCATCTTACCTCAAGATTATCACAGTTAATCATGGAAGTACCTCTGCTGTACTCCAAAAACATGAACAATTTTGATTCAGTTTTTCTTATACCTTAGTGTTGCTCATAAAACGTTCTTTTTTCTTCACTTCCGGTTCTGGTCAAAGGGGTGATGCCATGTTAACTTCAACTTCGGACCCAAGCCCCTTAAATTGATCTTCAAACTGCAACATCAGGATTGTCAAACAACTTAATACTCACCTAAAAGAGCCGTGAAACTATCGATAGGCAAGAGGAAAAAATTGGAAGCTATTCGAGTGACATTGGGGTGCATAAACTCTTCTCTACAAGGTGTGCCCTCACTGCCCAGACCCACAGAGATGGCATCAGAAATGCAGCAGGCCACACAGCAGCCCACTAACACTGCGATCTTGGCTAAACTGAAGGATTTCAAGATGGAGGTCAGACATCGAAACGGACCTCCAGGCAGACATAGCGAAAATTGAAAATAAAATTCAGGACCTGGAGACTTAAGTTAGAGCCACTGATTCACATACAGATTGTCTGGAGCGGGTGGTATTTTATACTTTAAAGGAATACCAAGCCTTAAAGAGCAAGAGTGACAACCAGAAAATAGGTCACTGCATGGCAATCTAAGATTTAAGGGCTGCATGAGGATAAAGAGGGCAGGGACATAAGGGCTTTTGCAGAAGGCTTCCTACAAGATATCCTGCAACTGGAACCTGAATTCCCACTCGACATTGAAAGAGTGCATCAGAGCCGGACCCCCGAGGAGCGGAGGTCGCGAGGGCACTCCGCAGCCCTCCCCCCAAGCACCGGACGGATTCCCCAAACTGTAGCCCTGGTAAAAGCCCGGCCCAGCGTTTTGAATAGACGCCAGTGTTTTTCAAAAGTCTGCTCGTACTGCTTCTAGCACTTTGACGCCTTTTTCAGCATTTAAAAATATCCTCCGTGGCACAGTCAGCAACCGGACTGTAACAGAAAGCCTCATACCTGCAGGACTGTAGAGCTGCAACTGTAACAGAAAGCCTCATACCTGCAGGACTCTAGACCTGCAGCTGCTGTTTTCCTGCCAGTGTAGATGTGTAGATAGCCTACAATTTTACAAGCTTTGTTAAACTCTGCATTTGATTTCTGCATGTTGGCCTGTTTCCTTAAGTGTTACCCCCTTTAAGTGAATACGTGTGTATAGTCATTTTATTAAGTAATCTTGTCCTGCCTGTTGCAGCTTAGCAGCCTGACTGTTGGAGTGAGGTACTTTTCCCAACACTTGCTGACCTTTTTACTTACTTGGTGCAGGGAGTTCATTTTAAACTGCTACTGTGTTGTCCCTTAATCTGCCCTCTCACTCCCTGCCCAGCACAGCGTCCAGTGGCTCAGCATCTCAGCCACCCTATCACAATCAGGTTACCCCTTTTCTTTTGCTCTGTCCCCCTCCTCCCCCCATCCCCTGCCTTCTTAAACCAAACTCTCCCTTTGTCCTCCACACAGCTGGACCCCCGAGGAGCAGAGGTCGTGAGGGCGCTCCACAGCCCTCCCCCCAAGAACCGGACGGATTCCCCGAACTGTAGCCCAGGTAAAAGCCCAGCCCAGTGTTTTGAATAGATGCCAGTGTTTTTCAAAAGTCTGCTCGTACTGCTTCTAGCACTTTGGCGACTTTTTCAGCATTTAAAAATATCCTCCATGGCGCAGTCAGCAACCGGACTGTAACAGAAAACCTCATACCTGCAGGACTGTAGAGCTGCAACTGTAACAGAAAGCCTCATACCTGCAGGACTGTAGAGCTGCAGCTGCTGTTTTCCTGTCGGTGTAGATGTGTAGATAGCCTACAATTTTACAAGCTTTGTTAAACTCTGCATTTGATTTCTGCATGTTGGCCTGTTTCCTTAAGTGTTACCCCTTTTTAGTGAATACGTGTGTATAGTCATTTTATTAAGTAATCTTGTCCTGCCTGTTGCAGTTTAGCACTCTGACTGTTGGAGTGAGGTACTTTTCCCAACACTTGCTGACCTTTTTACTTACTTGGTGCAGGGAGTTCATTTTAAACTGCTACTGTGTTGTCCCTTAATCTGCCCTCACTCCCTGCCCAGCATAGCATTCAGTGGCTCAGCATCTCAGCCACCCTATCACAATCAGGTTACCCCTATTCCTTTGTTCTGTCCCCCTCCTCCTCCCCCCACCTCCCTGCCTTTTTAAACCAAACTCTCCCTTTGTCCTCCACAAAGCCGGACCCCCGAGGAGTGGAGGTCGCGAGGGCGCTCCACAGCCCTCCCCCCAAGCACCGGATGGATTCCCTGAACTGTAGCCCAGGTAAAAGCCCAGCCCAGCATTTTTCAAAAGTCTGCTCGTACTGTTTCTAGTGCTTTGGCGCCTTTTTCAACATTTAAAAATATCCTCCGTGGTGCAGTCAGCAACTGGACTGTAACAGAAAGCCTCATACCTGCTGGACTGTAGGGTTGCAGCTGCTGTTTTCCTGTTGGTGTAGATGGTCTAGCCCCGCCGAACGCTACGTGTTCGGCTCCCCCACCGCCCACCACCACCCTTGGTCGGCTCTCCCTTATATAGGCTGGTGGACGTCACGTAGAAACATAGAAACATAGACTTTGACGGCAGATAAGGACTGCTAGGCCCATCTAGTCTGCCCATTTCCCTACCTACAGGATAGGCCGCAGATCCTAGTTAACCAACAGCCTATTTCTTCCTACCCCCACAAGAATTGCCTTATGTCTGTCCATGCATTCTTGAAATCTCCCAGTTTTAGACCCCACAACCTCCTCAGGAAGGCTGTTCCATGCATCCACTACCCTCTCTGTGAAATAATACTTCCTCACATTGCCCCTGAACACGCCCTTCTTCTATCTTTAAATTGTGTCCCGTTCTTGTCTCTTTTCTGAAAGATGCTACCTCTTGGACTTTGTTGATTCCACTGAGGTACTTAAAAGTTTCTATCATGTCCCCCTCTCCCTTCTTTCCTCAAGGGTATACATATTAAGCTCCTTTAGTCTCTCCTCATACGGCTTCTCTTGCAGACCCTGCACCATTTTAGTTGCCTCCTCTGGACTACCTCTATCCTGTCTATGCCTCATGGAGATGAGGTCTCCAGAACTGGACACAGTACTCAGATGGGGTCTCACCAAACTGTCTGTACAGAGGGATAACAACTTCCTGTTTTCTGCTGCTGATGCCTCTCCCTATACATCCCAGTATACCCCAGCCCTCTCTACTGCCTTCTCACATTGATTGCTAACCTTAAGGTCATCTGATATGATTACCCCAGGTCCCTTTCCTTTTTGTTGTTGTTACTACCTCCCACCCATTGTGTATTCTTCCCTGGGTTCTTGTTTCCCAGGTGCATTATTTGCACTCTTTGCATTGAATCTAGCTGCCATACTTCTGACCATTCCTCCAACCTTGCCAAGTCCCTTTTCATCCTTTCCACGCCTCTTTGTGTATCAACCCTGTTGCAGATCTTTGTGTCATCTGCAAAAGGCATACTTTTCCTTCAGTCCCTCTGCAATGTCGCTGATGAAGACATTAAAAGGACTGGACCCAATACTGAACCCTCATGGGTACCCCACTAGTAACCCCTCTTTCTTCAGAGTGGACTCCATTTACAATTACCTTCTGTGTCCTGTTGTGCAGCCAATGTTTCACCCAGGTTACCACCCTGGGACCCACTCCCAGGCTGGTTAATTTGACTATTAATCTTTTGTGGGACTGTGTCAAATGCCTTGCTAAAGTCTAGGTAGGCGTGTCCACAGCCCTCCCTGGTCTACTACTTTGGTCACCCAGTCAAAGAAATCTATTAGATTCGTCTGACATGACCTTCCTGCTGTGAACCCATGCTGCCTTGGGTCCTGTGCTCCACTGGCCTCTAGGTACTCAACTATTCTTTCCTTCGAAGTGACTCCATCACTTTCCTGCCACAGAAGTCAGACTGACAGGTCTGTAGTTTCCTGCCTCTGTCTTGGTCCCACTTTTGTGAAGGGAATCACATCCGCCTTCCTCCAGTCCTTGGGTACCACACCATCCTCCCATGATTTATTAAAAGAGTAGCCAGTGGTTTCACTAGTTCCTCCCTTAATTCTTTTA
Source organism: Neoceratodus forsteri (assembly GCA_016271365.2). Lineage (NCBI taxonomy): Eukaryota > Metazoa > Chordata > Ceratodontiformes > Ceratodontidae > Neoceratodus > Neoceratodus forsteri. Next base: position 526,575,179 of record CM057456.1, on the reverse strand, counting down.
GAATTCTGGGGTGAATTCCATCAGGACCCATTGCTTTGTCACCTTCAGTTTTAGGAGTCCTTGCAGAACCCTTTCTTCTGTGAAAGGACTGGGATCGACCCCCCTATCAAGAGTGCTTCTGTTAATTGGATTAGGCACTTCCCGCTCCTCTTTTGTGAGGCTGAAAAATAACCTATCAGCCCTGTTTTCCATCTTCAGATTATCTTTTACCACCACTAGTGGCCGCCCTTCCAGCCAAGCATATTCCACTCCCCCTAAGCTGCCTTTCTGGCTTGATACTCTGCAGTGTCCCTTCTCATCTCATGTCTTTTTTTACTTCTCTTTCTGACTCTTTTGCCACCCTGTGACTTATCTATTGCACATTGTTCTGTTTTTCTCTCCCACTGGTACCCCTATTAGTGCTTTGTCCCTGCCTGCTCTTTGCTCACTGCTCTCCCTTAGCTCTTGCCCCTTGGCAATCCTTTTTAGGAAGTCCCTTGCCCCCTGCCCTATCAAGCAGTTCTTCTTTACCACCAGTCATCATGACTGTCCCCCCCCGGACCATCCAGGAGCATGACCTCCCTAACAAGCCAGCCTGCCACCCTGCCTTCTCAAGTCACCCCCTGCATTGCTCTCCTCAAAAGGGCTAAAAATTGCCCACCTAAATGTACATAGCCTTTTAGCCAACCTAGCAGAACTTACTGCTTGGGTAGCCCACTACAAGCCAGATATCTTAGGTATCTCGGAAACTTGGCTGAAGCATCATATTCCTGATGCCATGTGCTCCCTCCCGGGGTACAGCCACATTAGAAGCGACTGCAGGGGGAACAAACGGGGTGGTGGGGTGCTACTCTACTACAAAGTGCACCTCAACGTGTCGACCATCGATCACCCACCAAACACCTCCCCCTCTAGTGAGTTCCTGCACGTCTTTCTCTTGCTTGGGCACACTAAGAAATTACACCTGATATGCACCTTCAACCCTCCTAAGGGCGGACTGCCAGGGCTCTCCTCTCTTCTCTATGGTACAAGCAACAAAGTGGGTCCCAATGAAATCCTCGTCATAGGTGACTTCAACCTTGACTGGATGGGCTCCAACTGCAAATTATATAAGCCACTGCTCTCGGGTCTTGCCCTAAGCCAAATTATCACTGAACCTACTAGGCCCTCCTCCCGGGGGAAAAAGGGTCGCTAATCAACTGGATCCTGACCAACAGACCCGACAGGATCACATCCTCTGGTATCCTCCCTGATGCCATCTCTGACTACTCGCCTATCTACTGCACATGGGGCATCTCACAGACTAAAATCCTCAGTAAAGTGATCCAGATGAGGAATTACTCAAAATCTAACACTCATGACTTCCTCTCTGACCTCATTCTAGTCGACTGGTCAGGGGTTACTGCATTAAATGAGCCAGCACAAGCCCTGGATGAATTCTTAACTAAGTTTATCCCCATGCAGAACAAACATGCCCACCTCACTAGAAAGCGAGTGAGGGGCGCTGTTACCAAATGGATTCATGGGGGCCTATTCTCCCTTATGAAACTCAGAGACAAATGCTGGGAGACCTACAAGGCCTCTCAAAGCAGCACTGACCTCCTTGCTTACAGGACCCTCAGAAACTCCTGTAAAAAAGCCAACCGAACAGCAAAAAGCGAGTTCTGCCAATCTGCCCTGCTCTCCTCAGCCAGCAACCCGAGGAGTTTCTGGCAGAATATCAGAAGCGCGGTTGGTGGGTCTGCCAGAGTGCTAGTCACTGACTTACTCATTGGCGGGGTCAGCTGCAATAACCCCCATACTATCTCAAATTCCTTTAACTCCATGTTCTCCGAACTGTCTGCCCCACCTCCCCTGTCCACTACCCCCAAGTCCCCTGATATCCCCCCTCTTGGACCCAACTCCCAACCCCCCTTCTACCTACAACAAGTGTCTGTCAATGAGACCCAGAAGCTCCTTGCCAGCCTCTCCCCACAGCGGGGCGGGGCATGATAGCCTTGAGCCAAAACTGCTCAGGATAGGGGCCCACCTCCCTGCCAGGCCCATCACACACATCTTCAATACCTCCCTCAATTCTGGGATCATCCCAGATATTTGGAAAATGGCCAAGGTTGTCCCTGTCCTAAAACAAGGAAACCCCAAAGACCCCCTGAACTATCGACCCATTGCCATTCTGTCAGCTACCTCCAAGATTCTTGAGAAAGTTGTGGTCTCCGAGCTATCCCAGTATATACAGAACCACAACCTCCTCTCCCCAGCACAACATGGGTTTAGGAAAGGGTATAGCACATCCACCGCCCTTGCTGTAGTCTCCTCATTCATCAGAACTGCTGCTGACCAGGGCAACCTCACTGGTGCCATCTTTGTGGATCACTCCAAAGCCTTTGATAGGGTCGATCACTCACTCCTCAGTTCCATTCTTCTGTCCCTCGGTCTCTCCCTCCCTGCCCATGCGTGGTTCCTCAACTACCTCTTCGGTAGGCAGCAGTACACCAACTTTAATCAGACCCTTTCCAACCTCTCTCCAGTTTGCTGCGGGGTCCCTCAGGGTTCCGTCCTTGGCCCGACCCTCTTCTCCCTCTTCATTAATGAACTACCATCTGTCACAGTCCATGGGCATACCACCCTGTATGTGGATTACCTTGTCATCTTGGCCAGTGCCAGGGACACCGCCACCATTAACTCCCAACTAAATGTTGACTTCAAGCACATTCAGGCCTGGCTGGTGGAACATAGACTTACCATCAACCTCAAGAAAACCCAAGCCATGCTTTTTGGCTCACAGAACAAGACAAAATCCTGCACTATTGCCCTTCAAATCTTTGGGACTGACGGCTCCCCCCCTGTAGACAGTGGCCTCAGTCAAGTACCTGGGCGTCACTCTGGACCCTCAGCTTGATCTCTTCCTACACGTTTGGAATGTCTGCAAGGCTACTAATGATAAGCTCGGCCTCGCTTACAGAGCCAAAAACTGCTTAACTCCAGCCGCTCGCATGGCCCTAGCCAGAGGGGTCCTCCTCCCTACGCTCTCTCTGCTATGGGCTAGTAACCTTTGCCCCAGTACCTAAATCTAGCCTCCTGAAATGGGACACAGCCTATAACAACACCTGCCGCTTTGCGCTTTCTGCCCTCCCCTCACGCACCGCTGTGATCTCTACACACACCTGGAGTGGCTCCCTCCAGAGAAGCACCACACCTTCGTACTTGGGAACTTCATCGACAACATCGTCAGATCGGCCACCCCTTCTGCCCTCGCCCTTCCCCTCAACCCTGTGACCCCATCCTACCATCTTAGGTCGAGGGCAGCACTGGATCACCTGGTTCCTAGAACCCACTCCCTTGGGGGGGAAATCAGGCCTTCACCACCTATGTCCCAAAAATCTGGAACTCGCTTCCAGCCCTCACCCGGTCCTCCCCCTCCCATCCCTGCTTCAAAGCCTCCCTTTGGAACTTCCTGAAATTATCCTCCACATGTCCCTGTACCTCGTAGTGCACTAGCGACTGGTATGCTGGGTCCACTGCACCTACCCTCCAGTATTGGCAGTGAAGCCAGTGCTGGACACCCTCTCACCATGCTCTCTCCCTGCCCTCCTTCCCTAAGGCCTTCACCTGACCATCTAGACCCCCACCCCAGTGTACCTCTGCCTTGCTCTCATCCCCTGCTGGCACTTACTCCTGTTTGCATTAACCGTACCAGTTATGTATTATGCTGCTTTCTGCCGTGCTCTCCCTGTATGTTCCACAGCTGTATTTATCATGTGTTAATCGTTTCGAATGCTGTTTTGCTTCCTATTCATTCCCAGTTATGTCTGTTATTTTCTTGTATGTTAAATCTGACTTATACTGTCAGCCACCTACCCAATCCCTGTTAAGCCTGTCATCTCACTGTATGTAACTTGACTCCTTCACTATTCTTGTATGCTTCTACCTATGTAACCCTCCAGGGTCGCACCTGAAAATAGGCACTTGCCTGTCTAGTGTGCCTTACCCGGTTAACAAAAGCAAATAAATAAATAAATGCCCTCCATACAAAACCACAGTGACCTGAAGACAGACCCTGGTCAGTGGTAATCATGTTCTTGAGTTTTACCATGAAACAGGACATTTTGCTAAGGGCTTGGAGAATGGGCCAAGTCAAGTTTCAGAATACCAGCCTCTATTTTGACAGTGATTATTCACCCACAATATCTGCTAAAAGATGAGCGTATGCACCTATACTGAGGGTACTGAAGTTTCAGAACCCCTGCCCAGCCCGCTTACAGCTGATGTTTCCAGAGGGTCCCAAAGACTTTGATACACTGGAGGAGGCTGCCGAGGAACTTCAAGAGAGAGACATCAATGTACGCTGTGCTCAGCAACAGATGGATCACCAGGACAGATCTACTCCTGAGTGAGCCGCGTGGACCAAACCAGCGGCAACATGGCCTGGCCACACTGGCAGAAGTTCAATTACTGCAGTTGTTCCAGCAAGAGGATCACACATGAATGAATACCAAAATGGGACAAGTTAACAGCTGGACTTGAAGTCACTTGCAACTCAGTTGTCCACTGCATGTTAAAGGTTTTCAGGCTTTCTACATGACCTTGTAGGTACAACTCTTTCTGTGTGTATTTTTTTTACTCTCATTCATTCAAACCCTGAACCACTGTAAGATGTAGATTCAAACAGACCAAAGCAGAAATTCCCTAAACATAACATATAGCAGGACTGAATATGACCCCCCCCCATGTAATAAAATGACTAATGTTTGCTGCTGCACTGAGGGTCTGACAACTTGTAAAGTTCCCACATGGTATAGTGACCGCATGGCTGATAAATTGTTACCTCCATCTTATAAAGCTCACTTGCCATGTGGAGTTTTGAAGTGGTCTGACAGCCTCTCATCTGTTGAAAGCAACTCTTTTGCCAGCCTCTTGGAGTCTGATGGTCACTCTCTAATTCCCAGATATGTCACTATGAGCCTACGAAAATGACCTGAGCAGTGTAGTAGTAGCCCATGGGGGGACCAATGTAAAACAAACACAAATGACTGAAACAAGGGGAAGTACAACAAAAATAACAACAAAAGGCTGTATCATGGGAGTTGATTATAAGATAAAAATGTGAACACTGACTGTTGAGAGGGGACTGTGGGCTTGACAGCTGGCTGTTACAACTCGATCAATCTCCACTCTCGCACAAGCTACTGCATGACTGACCGTTCGGCTGACGCCATTTTGTGAATATCAACTACATAGCATTCATACAGTCACAGTGGAGCCAAGTCACTGTCAGCCTGCAGCTAACTGACTATTTGTGGACTATTAATCTGCATCTCACCCTCCCAACAGACAAAGCGATGGCTCATAGTCTCTGCTATGGATGTACAATGGGCACGGACTGCAAATAAAAACCGCTACTATGGATTTCTGAAGGAGAGCTGGTGGCTTAACAGCAGGCTGATGACACTTAATCCGTTTCCATTCTTGCAAAAACAACCGCATGGCTGAATGTTCGGCTGATGCCATTTTGTGAATATCAAGTACCCACTAGAATTTGCACAGCCACAGCGAATCCAAATCATTGACAGCCAACAGGCACTTTTTGGTGGATTACTAACTGGTCATTGCATCTTTGCTACAGACAGAGCACTACGGTTAGCCAATGGCCTCTAAGTGGCATGCACAGTTTTTTGTTATCAAAAACCCCTCTCTGACAGCGCTCAATTCTTCCAACCAAGAGGAGTGGTGGAGGGTTGGATAATTCACTGTCAAAGGGCAAAAATCCTTTCAATGTCACTCCGATCTCAAGGCCACCTATCTCTCTTTAAAGAGATCAATTACCTCGCCCCATGTGGTGCAACTGGGGAGGTGGTATTACTTTATTGTGTTGAGAACTCCTGCAATGGACTTGGGTAATGGAGCACATTTGATACAGTGGGGAATGTGCTGGGGCTGGGCATTGCTTAAGTTACCACCTGTCATGATTTTCGCTGGACAGACCTGATTTGGGAAGTTGTGTCCTGAAAAAAAATATATGAAAAATACCACATTCCTGACATTACAGTAGAATAGAAAAAATATTTTCTGACTTTCTTCTGTTGTAAAAAACTATAATACCTTACAATGATAAGAAACGCAGGAAACAACTAAAAAACTACATTTAGTTTTAATTATGATTATTACGAGAAAACAAGTCTGTTGCATTGGCCAAGGTTACATATTGTCCTGTGAAAAATCATGTTTCAGTAAGATAGGTCCTACTTTGGGCTTCTAAAATGGTGGTAACCCTAGCTGCATTATTGAGGGAGGGGAAGGGCAGTGCATGGCCGGTGGGATAATACTGATTGTAATCTTTAAATCAGAGGGTATGGAGGAGAAGGAGTTTTGGTGGTGCCCATGGCTTACAGGTGTTCTGAGCTACTAAGGATGAGACACAGAAGCTCCCAGGGCAGTGTAACATCCCCTGGTAAAACAAATTAGGAATAAGTACAGCAGTATGCAGTACTATGTATACCCCCACTACCAAGGTATGGCACAGGGTCATAATGTCATGGGCAAAACTGAGCACTACAACAATGACGCACGCAAAGCAGCATGCAGCAAAATAACATTGGCAAGCTATGCCAACCAGTGCACACAGAGCGCACACTGCAGCAACACAACAGCTTAGTTTTTGCAGGGGACTCTGCCCCCTCACCCCCCAGATGAATTATAATCAACTTCGGGAGTAGTGGATGTCATGGGTAAAAAAAAAAACTCAGGTCAGGAAAATATTTGTGATTGGAGCCAAAAAAGCTGCAGTAGAGTGGGAACAGGGAAGGACTGAACTGCAACCTCAGGTCTCTTACGCTGCTGGAGGCAGCTGCTCTAGCAACTCCACCATGGGAGCAGCTCAGCCAAGCACCACCCCAATGGCTTCCTTCACCTTCCCTGCTGGCAGCCTACAGCATCAGAGGTTGCAGTTTCTACCACACACTGTAAAAACCTGTCACTATAGAGCCATTACAGCTTCTTACAGTACAGTATTTCATGCACAATTTTATCTGTGCTACTCAGTACCCAAGGGGTACTGGGTAGCACAGATAAAATTTCGGTATAATTTTGATGACTAAAAATTAAATGGCCATCTCTACAGTCGAACTGTACAATATAATAGCATTAAGGGGATTAGTTCTTAAAAAACTGAAATGCTGCATAACCATTTATGAGCCTATGCTGCTCTGGTGAGACCAGGCACACAAATTTTGTAGAAACTGTGCCAGTCAATAGACATCAGTCCCCCTTCCTTACAGATCAATAGACCAGGCCTTTGGGCTACAGGATAGATGGGTTGGCCCCCAGCCACTGCCAAAAAGAAGTGAGAGTGAGCCCCAGGCTGTATCTAAGAACCTTCCCTTGGTTCACCATTCAGGAAGCTTGACAGGGGCTTGCTCTCTCAAACAGAACTGAATTCTAACATGCCAGCTATCCCCTTCCCCAACTGATAGTTAAACAAGAAAGGAAAAGGAAAAAGAAAAGAAGGGGGGAGAAGAAACTTTTAACCCTATGCTCCATGCACCAGTAGAATGGAACCATAACCCTGCCTACGTTTCTGTCTTAACCTGCTGAAGTACTAGGGGTTTGGGTCTGTGGAGCCTTACTCCTTACTGTTACACACCCCATGACCAACAATCTTGGTAGGATATTGAAGAAGGTTGGATTTCTCCAGCCTTCTTCTCCTATTTGGTAGCAGGTTTTGCTACAGGGGCCTGAAGCAGCTGCTGTGACTCTCCCCTCAGAGATAATCTAATTATCCCTATACAGGAGATCATAGTATCTCCCTACCTTGGAAATACCTGTTACACAGTACCCCACACTTTAGTGGTGGTAATAAGAGTTATGGTGTTACAAATGTTACAAGTGTCACTAAGGAGTGCCCTGTTTGCTCTGGTTAAAGGTTTATAGTTTAAAGTGTTTTTGATTGCAAATCATTGGGTCATATGCCCCATGTCCAACATCTAATGCTCCCTTTCTTAACTCTGTCTCTTTGTATTTCTTGACCCACCTTGGCTTTGTTCTCTCTTCTAGTGCTTCTAGAGGGAAGGTGGTCCCCCTGCTATGCCCCACATCCCTAAACACCAGCCAGTATGGATAGTTACTCCCAAATCATTTCCTGGAATGTCAGTGGCATCCATAATCCATGGCATCAAATGTTCCAGATTACTGCAATAGCTGAAATGGGACAAATCAGATGTGGTCTTCCTTCAGGAAACACACCTGCTACAACCCGAACATGCTAAATTGCAGTCTAGGGGATACACAACAGTAATAGCAGCTTCCCATAGATCTGGATGCTGAAGGAGAGTAGCAATCCTGATTCTGCACAATATCCCTTTCAATTTGTAAAAGTAACACTCAGACCTGGAGGACTGTTTTATGATAGTAGTGGGCAAGTTACACTCGACTCAGGTCACCCTGGCAAAGTGTTTTCTTCCCACCGGGCTCTGACATAATCGTGGCCCAACATTTTTTTATTAAATTGTTGCCCATGTTACCAGGTCAGCTAATTATGGAAGGCAATCTCAACATCACCCTTACCCCTATGCTAGACACAACAGGACCACCACTCCACTGAATGACATAGAAACAAAAATATTTATATGCAACCCTAGCACATTTAGTATTTACGGACATGTGGCACCACTTTTGTCCAACTCCTGTTTACACCTGCACCTCCCCCAGGTTGGGGTCATCAGCCTGATTAGACTACCTGATCACAACAGACGAAGATTTGGACACTATTCAGGACATCAATCATGGGCCAATATTACTATCAGACCACACCCCAGTACAAGCAAAAATCAATTTGGGCAAACCCTCCGGCAGGGCGCCCTGGTGGCTTAATTTAGCTCTGTTGAAGGACCCCGAATTCATACAATTGACCCAAGAAAAGATTCCACAGATACTAAATGAAAACTCAGAACCCTCCATCCTACCATCTTTCTTATGGGACACCATCAAAACAGTACTATGAGGACAGCTTATAGCTTACTCTTCTTGCAAGAAGAGGGAAAGGGAGAGTAAACTCAGGGAGTTTCAGTAGCATCTTGCAACTTTGCAGTCTTTTTATATGCAGGAGATAAATCCATCTCTGTGCAAGTGAACTAGAGCAAACAGGATATGAGGAAATTCTTGGAGGCTAAAGTGGAGCAGTCCCATTTTTTTCTCAAACATTATTATCATGAGGGAGGGGCTGGGGGGGGCGAGAAGCCTAGCGAAGACGTTGCATGCACAAAAAGCTTGAGCTTGTGTGTTGCAGCTATTTGACACGGAAAATTGAACACTTGCAACCCACCCCTCAGCTATTTGAATAATATTGGTCAAATATTATAACAAGCTATATATTGCAGGTCCAGAACCATCCACACAACTAGTATATGACTACTGTATTTGAAATCCCTTCTGATTTAAAAAATGGATGTCACAGCTGCTGAAAGACTGGTAGCCCCTATCATGCCTATGGAACTTCAAGGGGTGATCAGGGACTCGAAACCTTGGAAATCCCCAGGATTAGATGGTTACCTTGCAGAATTCTTCAAAAAGATAAGCCTGATCCTCATCCCGAACCTTCTCTCAGTTTTCCACATTGTCCAGAATGGAGACCCCCCTTGCAAGCATGGCACCATTCAATGATCTCTGCAATGTCTAAACCAAACAAGGACCCAAGCTATGCCCCCCTCCAACAGACTCATCTCCCTATTAAACTACAGTATGACTATAAACTATACATGACAATGTTAGCACATAGGCTTGAAACTATAGCGCCCAAGCTGATCGACCAAGACCAGATAGGCTTTGCATGAAAACGTCAAGCACATGACAGTGTGAGATGGACATTCCTATCAGTGGTGCATGCCACAGTCTGCACAATACCATTATCCCTGCTAAGTCTCGATGCTGAGAAAGAATTCAACAGAATGGGACACTGTCGACTTTTGGGTTCCCAGAGAAATTTATTGGTGCCCTGCAAAATATCTGCACAACATCCTGAGCCTATGTCAAGTCAAATGGTTCCCTGTCAGATCCATTCTTCCTAGAGCAGGGTACCAGGTCGGGCTGTCCACTATTACCCCTACTCTTTGCATTTTACCTAGAACCTTTAGCCATCCATATTAGGCAGTCACCCCAGATTTCGGGGATTCCAGTGGTAGGCAGGGATTACAAACTTTCTTTAGTTGCAGATGATCCGCTTCTCACAGTTACTTCCCCAGAGGACTCAATCCTTACACTATGGAAAATATTTGGCACATTTTCTGCATACAAACTGAATACCTCCAAAACAAAGGTTATTTCATACAACTGCACCCCCTCCATGCAACTTAAAACCGCATTTCTGTTTAGTTGGAACAAATCTTCTTTTAGCTATCTGGGGATTAAAATCACAAAAAACAAAGAGCATCCTTGAGCTCCTCAACTTTGAGCCTCTGATGACACAACTTACAGAGGATCTCTCCAAATTGTCATCTCTCTCTCTCTCTCTCTCTCTCTCTCTAGGCTTCTTTCAGTGTATTGAATCTGTACTCCAAAATACAGTATACTGCCCCATGTTTTATATTATTTGCAAACCCTACCCATACTACCAGATCAGTTATACTTCAGAGCCTGGGACAAATTAATTTCCTGCTTCATATGGAATGAGAAGCCCCCTTGGACCACATTTTCAAGCCTTCAACTCCCACAACATAGAAGCAGCCTTAACTTGCCAGACCTCTCAAAATATGGCACGTCAATGTACATCCACACTATATGCATATGGATTGCACCAGCACAGCACCCCTATTGGAAACAGATCAAATTTACCTTAAACGACCTGCATTACTGTGACCCATACTCATTTGGTAACCCCCCCCAACATGTGACCCGCTAACAAAATTCTAGCAGTACAGAGCGACAGTGCTACATCAGTGGCTGCATGTGGTGGAAACATATCTTTCTCCTGCCCACCATTTCTATCTCAGATCACCAGCCCATGGAGTACCATCCAACCCATATGGATGGGGCCCTTTGCACCTGGGCTACGGTGGGCCTCTGCTTTTTCTTTCAGATGATGGATTCTCATGAAACCCTCACCTTTGCTGACTTACAAACTGCATTCCACCTTCAGAATGCAGATCATTTCAGTTATCTTCATACAAGATTCTACATAGGAACTCAGCAAATAGAAAGTTGTACCCTTTCGTCTAAACTTTCTCTACTTCCACAACTTCTGATTTCCTGCCTGCAAGGACAGTCTCTAGATCACATAATAGGGTGCGCATATAAGGCCATCCAAGAGGTAGCAGTAGACACCACAGAGTCCATTCAGCGGAGGTGGAATGCAGAACTACACACCACATACACAATGAAGGAATGGCTAAAGTTTGCTATACATGCCTATCATCTTGCCACCTCAACCTACTTGAGAGAATTCTCTTGGAAGTGCTGCTACAGGTTCTTTAAAGCACCAGATATAGTGACCAAATATGCAGGTGAGGAGATGGCGGTATGCTGGAGGTGGTGCGAATATCCCACAGCAGACACAACACATACTTTCTGGGCCTGTCCCAATATTAAGCCATTTTGGCAAACTGTTATACAGGAACTAGAGGCTATCTTCGATTGTAGGGGTGCAATCACCCCTTCCCTGATCCTACTATCCATTCCTCCAGAAGGGGGTGAGCTAGACCATGCCATGCCCCACTTAATTCTTACCTCATCCATAGCAGCAAAAAAAGCTATTATGTTACACTGGCACACTTCAAAAATACCATACAGGGAGACATGGAGAACCATAATGGTAGAGATTTATAACATGGAGCACCTAACATGCACATACCTAGACAAACTCTCTTGTTTTGAGATATTTTGGAGGAAATGGGTATTATATCAACATGACAACTACCCAGACTTTGTACCATGGGGGCCACCTTTTACTTATTCCAGCTGGGACCCCTACACCCCTCTATTGTCTACTTTTTGACCCTCCTTCTCTTCTCTCTTATACTTATCTCTTTGACTCTTATCTTGAATAAGGCTTTCGCTTGCTGGGATAGTCCAAGTCAAAAGCAAGTTAAAATAAAAAAGCAACTTGACTGGACAAAAAGGCTGATTACAGCCCAAATGTAAATATAAGTGTACAGAACAAGTCACAAGTTCAACCTAAGAGGGAAGAGCGCAACTATGTGAACATTTCTAGTAAGACATGAACTGTGCTAAAATCAGAAGTCTCATTAATGATCCATTTTGTCAACCATGAGCTGTCATTTATACTTGTATAATGTTTACTATGTACTGTATTTTATTTGCTTAAAAAAAAAAAACAAAGTTTAAGAAAAAAGTTATTTTTTCATATACCTTAAATATACTCTTAAATGTTAGCAATATTTATAAGGTACCTTAAAATTACTCTACAGACTTTGCCATTTGAGGCTATTAAATGATTTATGATCCCAGCCCCAAAGTTTTAAGCATAACTAAATTAGACAATTTTTTCCATAAAACTATAAGAGCATTTACATTACAATACTGCTACTTGTGCATCCGTTTCCATTTATTCTTTTTTAGCCTGGAATTTTTACCCCTGTGCCTATCCTCATTTGGTTCAGGAGGGCATCCACCCCCATCACCCCAGCCTGCATCCATCATTACAGCTCTTCAGTTACCTCCTCTTTTGTGTTGGCATGTGTGGTGCCAGCTCCCCTCCCCCCCCGCATGGGCAAGTTGAGGGGTGCATGCGCCTGCATGTTTTCTGAATGTACCTGGCTTTATCCTGCAAATCGAACATATTTTTCTTCCTCCATTTTAGCTCCCTTCCAGGACATAGTGTTGAGTACACAAAATGTGCCTGTAATTGTGAGCTATTCTGTTTCTAGTCACTCCTAGCTACTATGCTCGTGCTGCCACCTGTAGTCATTGCTGTGTCATTCCATCCAAGAGAGGTACAGCATCCACTCAGTTATACCACTGTCAGTATATTTCCTACTCCCTCAGCAGCCACAGCAGTCCCTCTTAAACAAAAATCTATACAGTACAGTAGAAGCTAATTGTGACATCCCATTCAGCCCTAAGTGGCTGTTCATTTCAATGTCATTCCCATCCATTTAACAGGAATGAGGATAGCAGAGTATTGGGACAATTCTATTGTGCCCTCCTCACTGCCATTAACGGAGCCACCAAGAGTGTGTTAACTGCACTGTGAACAGAGCTGTAGGCAGCCTTCACACGTCCTGTTTTTATTAATCTCCGGATACTGGCATCCACCCTGTTTGTTGTGGCTGCTACTCCTGACTACCCTGGCACCAGCCCTGTTGTCCTGATTCTCTTAGACCCTGCCTGCTCTGGCACCAGCCAGGTTTGTCCAAATTCTCTTGCACTCCACCCACACTCATGTGCCAACTGAGGATTCTCCTTCACCCACTCACCATGACTGAATACCCCCTGTTCATACGAGCATACATATGAACATACGAAGAAGCCAGCAGAAGAAGGCCATTGGGTCTATCAAGTCTGCTCATATTGCAGGGTCCACAGCTTGAGCTAATGTTCCTGCCCTCCCTTCCCACTCTTCCCATCCTGCCTTCCCATGATCCTTACTTCTCCCTATGCCTATCCCAGCCTCTCTTAAGGCTGCCCACTATCTTCAATGAGATGACCTCTTCTGGCAGTGCATTCCAAGTGTCCACCACCCTGTCTGTGAAGAAGTGATTCCTGACCTCCCTCCTAAACCTCACACCCTCCAGCTTAGAACTGTGCCCCCTAGTGTTTTGATTGCCACTCAGCTTAAAGAAACTCTCCTTATCAACCTTATTTATCCCTTTTAACTACTTGAAGGTCCCAATCATGTCCTCTCTCTCTCTCTCTCTCTCTCTCTCTCTCTCTCCTGTCTTCCAGGGAGTACATGTTCAGTGCCTTCATCCTCTCCTCATATGCCTTACCCTGCTGACCCACTATCATCTTTGTGGCCCTCCTCTGGACCTTCTCCAGCAGGTTAATGTCCTTTTTGAGGTGTGGGCACCAGTACTGAACTCCATACTCTAGATGCGGCCTTACCAGTGACCTGTACAAGGCAGTAAATCATCCTCTCTCCTAATACTGATCCCCCTAGATATGCATTCCAGTATTTTGTTTGCCATTGCTGCTGCTTTCTTACACTGTGTGGAGTGCTTCAGGTCACTAGTGATCATCACTCCCAGATTCTTCTCCTCCTCCTCCTCCTCCTCTGATGCAGATACTCTGACTCCACCCAGGTAGTACTCTGTCCTGGGGTTCTTGGCTCCAATATGCATAACTTTGCATTTCCTGACATTGAAGCCATCCATTCATTCATGCACCAGCTCTTGATTCTCCAGCAGCCCTGTTTGTTACTGTACCTCAGCTCTGCACAAAGGTAAGATGCTGGCAACAGCCTGTTTGTAGCTTTCTCCTGAATCAATGAAAGGCAAACATAGCCTAATACACTGGTTCCACTCTGTTTATTGTTTTCTCCAAATGCAAACAGTGTTACGGCATATTGGTGTTCAAAAGATGTTAAAAAGCAAAAAGTCCTGTCTGACACATCTTAACAGACCAGCTTGTGGCTTCTCTGTAGTTTGATGTTTTCTTTATTAGCAACCTTTTTCACTACAGTACAGTAAAAGCTCTTCACTATGCATACATAGCAATCTTCAATACAGTACTGGTTAGTAAGGGCATTTAAAGAATACAGGCTCAGTACTGTACTGGAGAGGAAACAGAAGGCAACATTGTCACTTGTGATAAATGTTTTAAACTGTACTGCCAGACAAATTGTTCTTAGCAATTTGAAATTTTCTCAGACATTCAAGCTTGTGCTTTTTATGGCTGCAGTGGACAGACCTCTGCAGTCGTTTTGCTATTTCAGTAGAAAAAGGGAGCATGCCAGTTTCCTAATGGATTAGATAATATTGGAGGTTTTGTGTTATCAGTATGCTTATTAATTATAGCAGTCTGCTGAGGATAGAGATGTTGCAAAAGAAAATTTCGCCAGCGAAATTGCCGCGAAATCAGCAATTTCGCCACATGAAATATTTCACAAAATTGCAAAATTTCACCCAAAGATGGGCAGCTCAGTGTCCTGCCCTTATATATCATCCCTTGTGAATGTGGTTTAATAGTTTAGTTTAATATTCTTTAACCTTTTTGGGGGTTCTCTGAGGCTCTCAGCTTTACATACACTGGTCCCACTCCCCTGGCCGATCACTGGAACAAATTGAAGAATCCCCTTCCTCTCACAATGAGATTGACATCATTTTTCCCATCCCCATAGTATAAAAATAAAAGAAAATGTTCTGACTCCCTGGTGTCTAGTGGACCCCCAACCCCTCTACCCTGTCATTAGATAATGCCTCCCCCTGCTCCCCCCAGTACCCTGAGTGGGCCATCAGCACAGCCCTCCACTCACCTCCACAGCCGGCAGACAGACTGAGTGATTCAATGAATGAGCACTTGCTTTTACAAGCATGCATTCAATCATTCATTGAAGTACTCAGTCGGGCTGCCAGCTGTGGAGGCGAGTGGAAGGTTGTGCCAGTGGCCCGCACAGGTTACGGAAAGAAGCGGGGGGGGGCACTATCTAATAACAGGGTGGTGGGGTCAACTAGACACCAGGGAGTTGAGTCATGATCACATCTCAACAAAATCACTTTAATGCTGGGGAGGAGGGGGGTTAAAGTGGAATATAGTTAGTGCTGCAATCCATAGTGTTCCAGTCAGCCACATTACATGTGGTTAGTGTTAGAACAGATTGTCTCTGAGAGCGTAAGTTAAAACAAGCATTTCTCAGTGCTGAATGTTGCTTGCTTATATGTGCTGTTTAGGTATTTGGAAGTGAAAGTACCATGCCTAAGAACTAAGAACCCCCCCCCCCCAAGACATCCATTGTATTATTACAGCAGGCATAATAGCATAGCTCAGTACTTAGCTCAGTTAGAGAAATAAACAGAACAACTAAATCTGTATTATTACAGCAATCCTAAAAGTATCTAATCATTTCTTTGTGTCCACTCCAGAGACCCTGCTGTAATATAGGACCACAGAGGACCCTGGGTGGGAGGGTGTGCAACTCTAAAGTCCCGGCAGAGATCCATTGAGCTCCCTCACTCCCCCTCTCTCACTTGCTCATCCTATTTCTCCCAATGCTGCAGGCTGCCCTTTTGTACTGGGCTCCTGCTTGCGTTGGCGCCTTTTTCTGCCCACCAAGAATTCTGCAGCAATCCCAATAGAGCTCCATTAAGCTTGCTCACTCCCTCCCTGTCTCTCACCCGCTCATTCTGTTTCTCCCAGAGCTGCAGTGCAGGCTGCCCTTTTGTACTGGGCTTCTGCCTGCGTTGGCACCTTTTGTTGCCCAAAGAGAAATCTGCAGCAGTCCTGACAGAGCTCTGTTGAGCATGCTCACCCCCCCTCTGTCATGCGCTCATTCTGTTTCTCCCAGCGCTGCAGGCTACCCTTTTGTACTGGGCTCCAGCCTGTGTTGGAGACTTTTTGCTGCACACAAAGACATTCACAGCTGTCCTGACAGAGCTCTGTTGAGGTCGCTCACTCCCACTTTCTCACTTGCTCATTCTATTACTCCTGGCGCTGTAGTCTGCCCTTTTGTACTGAGCTCCTGCCTCTTTTGGCGCCTTTTTCTGCCCACAAAGAAATCTGCAGCAGTCCCGACAGAGCTCTGTTGAGCTCGCTCACTCCCCTCTCTCAGTCGCTCATTCCGTTTCTCCAGGCGCTGCAGGCGGCCCTTTTGTACTGGACTCCTGCCTGCATTGGCGCCCTTTTCAGCCCACAAAGACATCTGCAACAGTCCCAACAGAGCTCCGTTGAGCACGCTCACTCCCCTTCTCTCACTCGCTCGTTCTGTTTCTCCCGCCGCTGCAGGCTGCCCTTTTGTACTGGGCCCTTTCCTGTATTGACACCTTTTTCTGCCCACAAAGAAATCTGCAGCAGTCCCGACAGAGCTCCATTGAAGTTGCTCACTCCCCCTCCCTCACTTGCTCATTGTTTCTCCCGGTGCTGCAGGCTGTCCTTTTGTACTTGGCTCCTGCCTGTGTTGGCACCTTTTTCTGCCCACAACAAAATCCAAAGCAGTCCTGACAGAGCTCAGTTGAGGTTGGTCACTCCCCCTCTCTCACTCGATCTTAATCTGTCCCAAACACTGATTTCCCAAAGCGACTGCGCTATTCTGCGCTGGAAGCATGAAAACTTATTTCAGCCAGGATGTGAAAAATGGCAGCTGCACTTTTCATAAGGAGGTGTGAAAAAATGGCAGTGTTGAAAATCTGGCGTGAAAATATTACTAATTTGCGAAGTTACAAGGGTGCGTGGAAATTGCGCAATGCATGCTTGTAACATAGTCATTTTATGGACTTTCATCACAAAATTTTCAACATAGGCATTTTAGGACCACTGCTCATGAATAGTGTCACTGTGATTTTCTCAATGTGTCCCAAACACTGATTTCCTACAGCAACCGTGCTAGTCTGCGTTGCAAGTGTGAGAACACATTTTGGCCAGGATGTGAAAAATGACAGCTATACTGTTCATAAGGAGGTGCAGAAAAATACCAGTGTTGAAAATCTGGAGTAAAAATATTGCAAATTTGCGAAGTTATGAGCGTGTGCATCAACTGCGCAATGCACGCTTGTAAAACAGTAATTTTTTTGATTTTTCCCACCAAATTTGCAACATAGGTTTCTTGAGAGCCTACCTCATGAACACTGGCACTATCATTTTCGTTAATCAGTCCCAAAAGGTGATTCCACACAATGACTGCAAAATCACCTTTCAGGACTAAATAACGACATGACAGTGGCTGAATTCATGAGGAGGGGTCCCAATAACCCATGTTGGAAATTTGGTGCCAAAATTCCCTCAAATTCCTGAGATATGCACCAAAGTTAAAAAATCCCTATTTATGCCATTATACAGCTTATCGGCATTTCTTCAGTTTGTGGTCAGCTTTGAAGAGTGCAGACGTGTTACCGGTGCACCGAAGATTGTTGCACTGAGCTCCAGAGGTAAGTATGGGGTGAGGAGTGTGTGGGGAAGCAGGGCACGCAGAAGGTGAGAGTAGGTTGGGGAGGGGTCAGGGAGGCCGCGAAGGACCATTTTCTTTTTTAACAAATTAAAAAAAAAAAACATTGCGGAATGGCTTTTCTTTTTCAGGGGCATTTAGCACTCTGGGGTGGGCTCCCAGCGTGCCACCTAAGTGTTTCTTTTGAGGGAATCTGTAGCTGATGGGGGATTGGGCACCCCCGTTGGCACATACTGAAGGGGGGGACACAAGAGCCGATGGGAATTGGGCACCCCCCTTAGCAGAGAACGAAAGGGGGGGGACTTATGCCGATGGGGAGTGGGCTCCCCCGTCGGCAAGGGGAAGGGGGACTGAAGCCAATGGGGATTGGACGCCCCATCGGCAAGCCCTGCAATGATGCAATGAGGGGTCACTCCCTCATTGCAGCAGATGACATTGCAATGACGAGGTGGCTCCTGATTGCAGTGGCTAAAATGTTTCAAAGTGGTGGCACGCTGGTTGAACTAGTGTCAGCAGCAGCATGCTATGCCATTGGGAATTGCGGGCCAAGCCTCCAAAGGCAATGGGGGCATTGGCCACAAAAGTGCCGCACCTCCACAACCTGTTTCTGCAGCAAGCTGCCACAATGTGTTTCTTACACATGTGCACAAGCAACATAAAAATGGCTAGTGACAGCTATGACAGAAGAACTTGAAAATGTCTAGGGGTTACAGTTCTAATGTTCAGATGTCTTGGCTGGCATTTGACAAGCAAGAAATACACACTACCCACTTTTCTGCTGTGCCAGCACTGCTCAGCCTCACTGTGTGAATGTCAATTAGTATCAGTTTGCAATATGGATTTTGGAATATTGAAAATACAATGCTGCCTAAAGGCAGCGTATACTGAAAATGGTGAAATTTCGCGTGCAAGCAGTAAATTTTGCCATTTTGCAGGTGAAATTTTGCCCATGGAGTACGAAATTTCACAGTTCACAACCGAGAAATATTTTGCAAAAGGCGCGAATTTCATGAAATATTCCACATAATGAAATGTGCTAATTTTGCACAACACTAGCTGAGGAGAGTTTCAAAGCACTACTTTTTGTGCCAAGCTTCAATCAGGCTAGAATTATTTTTGACGAAAGATTCATAGGCTTAAAAACATGTCATGTCACTCGGGTTTTCCCGAGCATAAAGGGTAATTGAGAGTGAGGAACGAGGTTTTGGATTTCAGATGCTATATTAAAAGGCATGAGACAGGCCAGACAAAAATGTAAGCATAAGGGAGAAATCAGACCAGAGACCTATTTTCACATTAAATGCATAATTTTATTATTCATCAGCCAATATTCTTTATTCCAAACCAGGCAACATTTCAAGATCATAAATACTTCTTCATCAGGATATTGGCTGAAATTTACATAATAATCATTAAAATAGTATGCAATGTTTCACTGCTAACATACCTCATGAAATAATTCATATAATCATTTTTATGTTGGCTTCTGCGTGCGCAAGCAACATCTTGCAGTAGTAACACATTTCAGAGATGTGTCAGTGTTGTGGCCAATGCAGGGAACACTTTAGTGGGTGAGTCCTACAGCCACCAGTCAGTGAGTATGCTGGCAATGACAGCAGAGTCAAAGAGAGCCAAAACCTTGAAAGGAATCTGCCACTCCAATGAGGTGCAGTTTCCTCATTGGAGCGGCAGATGACAAAACTCCAGCCATGCGCATTACAGTGCACAGTAATGCGCATGGCTGGAGTTACCAGCAGAGTTTCAGTGTGTCTTTCCTGGTGAAACATTTCAATAAGTAAAATAGCAGTGGCGCAGCTTTCCACAGTGAAAACTCTTGCCACCTGACACACACTCTTCTGAAAGCCAACATCAGGGTGCCCAATCCCTGTGTCGGCATGTCCCTCCCCCATTATGTGGCACACTGGGAGCCCACCCCAGTGTGCCAGAACATGGTAGCTCCTCCCATCTGCCACACAGTCAACATCAAGGGTGCTCAGTCCCAATGGCAGTATGTATCCCCCCCCAATTAATGTGGCACACTGGGAGCCCACCTCAGTGTGTCAAAATAATTGTTTTCAACACCGGGAATGCAGACTCCTGGTGTCAGATGTGCTGCCCCCCAACCCATCTATGTTCTTTGCCAACAACGGGGTGCCCAATCCACTTTTAGGCAATAGCATGTGCCCCCCCCCATTGTGGCACATTGGGAGCCCACCCCTGTGTGCCTAAATTTTTTTTGAATTGTTTCTCCCCGTAAAATAGAAAACCCATCCCCAGCAGTCTTTTTATTTTATTTAACCTGTGGAACAGAAAACGGTCCCTCGTGGTCTCCCCCACCCCCCCTTCCAACCCACACCCTTCCTCTGCACGCCCACTTCCCGTACTTACCTTCAGAGTTCAGGAGCAGCGATCTACTGCTGTGCAGGACACCTCAGCACTCTTCAAAGGTCAGCTGCAAACTGAAGAAACAACAGTAAGCTTCATAATGGGACTCGATGGGGGGTTCCAACTTAGTTTGATATCGCAGCCATTTGTTTGGAATTTTGGCTCCAAATTTTCAACATGGAGTTCTTGGGACCCCACCATCGAAGAGTGTCACTGTTGTCATATCGGTCCCTAAAGGTGATTTCATGGTCGCTGTGTGGAATCACCTTTCAGAACTGATTAATGAAATGGCAGTTCCATGAGTGGAGGTCCCAAAAAGCCTATAGTGCAAATTCCCAAACAATGACTGTATCACGAGCGTGCATTGCACAGTTTCTATGCAAGCTCGTAACTTCGCCAATTTTTTATATTTTCACTCCAGATTTTCAACATTTCCATTTTTTCACACCTCCTTATGAACAGAATACTGTAGCTGCCATTTTTCACATCCTGCCCAAAATGTGTTGTTACACCTGTGGCACAGTCGCTGTGGAAAATCAACTTTAGTGACAGAGTAACAAATTCACAGTGCCACTTTTCATAAGGAGAGGTCCAAAAATGCACATGTTGAAAATTTGGTGAAAAATTTCCAAAAAATTATTGCGTTGCAGGTGTGTGTGGTGCAGTTTCTATGCACGCTCGTAACCACCAATTTTTCATATTTTCACTCCAGATTTTCAACTTTGACACATTTTCACACCACCTCATGAACAGTATAGCTGTCATTTTTCACATCCTGCCCGAAATGTATTTTCGCACTTGTGGCACCAAATGGTGCAGTCGCTGAGCAAAATCATCTTTTAGGTGATAGTGCCACTATTCATGAGGTGGGGTCACAAAAAGCCCATGTTGAAAATTTGGAGTAAAAATACCTACAAACACCCAGGGTGTTAGGATTTCCAACCATAACACACCACCCTATAGAGACTGTCAGCATCGGGGGTGTGACTTTGGATCGTCGGCTGTAATGCTCACGCTATTCCACCCCCACCACCATCCTGCAGCCAGTGACAGGCATCAAGGTGTGCCTTGGAGTCTCTGGCCCCAAAGTTCACCCCATTCTCCCATACTGCACCCACTTCAGCATATTTCCTTATGGAATGGGGTGAGCATAAGGCACAAAGACCCCCAAAGCACACTGCGACACCAGTCAGTGTCTGCATGGTAGGGTGAGGTGAAATGGTATGAGCGTTATGGCCAACGACCCAAAGGCACCCCCCAATGCCTGTCAGTCTCTCTGCAGGGTGGGGTTGGGCATCAGTTTAATACTTCACTGCCATTCCTATTATGCATCTGTCTAACTCCTGCACTACCAATGCCAATGCCAGCAAGCCAACATTTGGCATTGACAAATGCTTGTTTTTATTCTGTTGGTAACTGGGGGGGTAAGGCCCAATAGGCACAAGTGCCTGTTTTCAAGGGTGACCTGACAGCACTGGGGTGGTTAAGTGACTTGCTCATAGTCACACAATATGCAAGTGGAGGTTTCGGGAATCAAACCCAGGTCTGCTGGATGTACCAAGCTAATTCATAGCTCATTAACCTCTTGTCTATACTGCCAGCCTCAATTGTAATATGGAGTGGAATAGTCTCCACATTGCCTTAAAGTTCCACAATGTATGCACTTCATTATCTGCTTTCTTTAAACATTTTTCCAAAAAATCTGTACATAAACATAGATTGAATTATGCTCTTAAATATCAATATGGACACTGCAAAATTACTAAAACATGTTATTAAAACTTGTTAATGGCCACACAAATGTGCATAAAATGAGTTCACTTTTAAATGCTTTATTAAAACCTTCACCAGACACAACTACAAATAATTACCTGACCCAGGTTTGCTAGGACGTCACCATGTTACTATGCCATATGCTATCACAAAAGAAAAACTTAGTTTATCATACCATTCTTTAAACATGAAAAAAAAAAAACATTTTAAACCAATTAACCTAATTCACTTCACTCCTTCTTAAATTCTGTGACCATTTTAGCCCCTACCATCCCCTCTAGTAGGCTATTCCAGGTGTCCACCACCCTCTCCACGAAAATATATTTTCTCATGTTTCCCCAAAGCCTTCCCCCCTCTAACTTCATTTTGTGCCCCCTTGACTTGAAGCATCTCTTACTTTGGAAGATGCTTCCTTCCTGTACTGCCTGTTTATACCTGTGATGTATTTGTATGTGTCAGTCATGCCCCTCCCCTTTCCTCCAGGGAATACATATTTAACTCCTTTAGTCTTTCGTCATAGATCTTATCATGCAGGCCCTGCACCATTGTAGTTGCCCTCCACTGCACCACCTCCACCTGTCTATGTTCTTTCTCATATGGGGCCTGCAGAACTGGATGCAGTATTCCAGGTACAGTTTCTTACAAGTGTCTTATACAGGGGCAAGATAACCTCCTTCTTTATACTCCTGATACCCCTTCCTATGCACCAGGAGAAAGGACTGCTGTGTGACTGGACTTCTCTGCTGGGACTAAAGAAGCAGAACTCTTGTACTTGGAACTTTAATTTAGGGTAAAAAAAAAACTAACAAACAAAACAAAAAGTATGTGTTTGTCTGAGTTAACTGAACTGAATGGTTTTCTGAACAGTTATCTAGGTGTAAATCTCAGGTGATTGAAAGGACTTGATAGCTGTGAGGTTTAAATTACTTGTAGAAATATCTACTAAGTAGGGGGAGTGGCTTAGCTAGAAGGAAGCTACATTTAAAGACTGCCTTAGAAAGATTTTGCTAGTAGCTTGGCAGAAGACACCAGGAGAAAGGACTGCTGTGTGACTGGACTTCTCTACTGGGACTATATTGCCCTCCTTTCCTCCCCTCCACCCAAAGCTAGTACTACTTTTATGGGCACAGAATTTGACTGACAACAGGAACTTCCTGTTTGAGAGCAGGAAGTGAGTGATCACAGAGCCACCAAAGACCCACCATCCTAGAAGGGCAAGAGTAGCTCTCTGGCCCCCTCTAGCTGTTGGAGGTCTGCCTCTGAGCAAGTAAGGGGTCTACTGAGAAATATAGGATATTCTTGTCTCAGAACAGGACAATCAGGAGCTTAAAGGGCACACAGGCAGAAAGTAAGGAGAGAGAGAGAAAAAAACAGAGGAAAGAGTAAGGATTGCAAACAGTTAAGGGGCCAGAAATAAAACATGATGGGAGTGGTGCAGTGCAGTGGCTGTGGAGCAGCAGTCTTCCGGGAGACGTTCTGGAGGATGCAGTGTTGTCCCATCTGCAGGCACCTCTCTGGGCTGAGGGAGGAGGTTGCTCATCTCCAGGCTGAGTTGGCCAGGATTCGTGGACCTCTTCCATACAGAGACCACCAGTGCCACTGCCGCTGCCTCTGAGATTGCCAAGAAAGAGGAGCGTTGGACCACAGTGGGCTCAGGGAGAGTGAGGGTGGTGGAACAGAGGCGATCCCTCCAGCTGTACCTCCAACACCCTATGCCATTCTGGCAAAGTGTGGTTCCTCATGGAGGCATCCACAGTGAGACCAAGGAGGATGCTGGGAACCTCCACAAAGGAGACCCACAAGAGGGTGGCAGGGGACCCCACAGGGAAGGAAACCCTCCTGGTGGGGACTCCACTGTTAGGAAGGTAGAACTGGGGAGGAAGGGAGAGGAGGTGAGGTGCCTGCCTGGCACCAT
The DNA here is from genome assembly GCA_016271365.2 of Neoceratodus forsteri. Lineage (NCBI taxonomy): Eukaryota > Metazoa > Chordata > Ceratodontiformes > Ceratodontidae > Neoceratodus > Neoceratodus forsteri. The sequence goes on along the minus strand of CM057456.1, from coordinate 526,551,087 downwards.
GGCTTGGAGGGACAGGGAGCGAATCCTCAGGATTGCCGGAGCAGCTGCACAGGGGAGGGAGCTGGATGTCATTGTCCACCTAGGGACAAATGAGCTGGCTAAGAAAGGGATTAGAGAAGTGCAGAAAGAGTTTGTGGAATTGGGGAGGGGCCTTAGATAAGTAGCACGCACGGTAACCTTCTCGGAGGTGCTGCCCATCTATGGCATAGGAGAGGCTAGGGTGTTCCGCTCCATGGGATTCAATCAGTGCTTGAAAAACTGGTGTGGAGCTCAGGGAATTGGCTTCATTGGGGACTGGAGGTCCACCTGGAGTGATGCAAGCCTATACTGGCATGATGGGTTGCATCTGTCCAGGAAGGGAACCAGGATCCTAGTGATAGGTTTAAATGCTTCATTGGCAAGCATTTAAACTAGCCAAGGGGGGAGGCACTGGAAAGGAGCAGGGAAATCCTAGCCCCCCCCCAAAAAATCACGGTAGTAAGTGCGGTAAACACCAACATAGAGGTGTCGATAGGGTGAAGGGCAGGGGTAAATGGAGAAAGTGACAAAGGCAAGAAGGACAGGGATGGGGCAAAAAGGAGTAAGGCCATCAAGAAATGGAAGGTAATGAGTACCAATGCCCGTAGTCTGGGCAAGTTCCCTGAGCTGGTGGCCTTGATGGAAGAGGGAAGCCTGGATATCGTAGCAGTCACAGAAACATGGTACACAGAGAACCATGACTGGGATGTTAACATACCAGGGTACATAACCTACAGGAGAGACAGGCTGAGGAGAAGAGGGGGAGGAGTAGCTCTCTATGTAAAGGAAGGGATAAAAGCAACTGAACAAAAGAGTAAACAGGGAGGAGAGGAGGCACTGTGGGTCACCTTGGAGACTGGAAAGGGCACCACAATCCACACAGGGGTTGTGTACAGACCCCCATGTCAGGGGAAGGGAATGGACAAGGATATGATAGAAGGCATTCTTAGAATGGCAGAGAAAGGAGAGATACTGTTGATTGGAGACCTGAATATGCCAGATGTTAATGGGAGCACATTTGCTGAAGCCACATCCAAGAGCAGGGCCATTCTTGATGCCCTACAGGTGGCAGGCCTCAGACAGCTAGTTTCAGAACCCACTCGTGAGGGAGCAATCTTAGACCTCATACTCTCAAACGGGGGCAGTGAGAGGATCTCAGATCTAGAAGTGGGTTGCCATCTGGGAACAAGTGACCATCAAACAGTGTAGTTCACGTTAAACTCAGCTACAGAGTCAAGCCATACAAAAGTGAGGGTACTGGACTTCAGGAGGGCTGACTTTGGCAAGATGGGAGAGTGCCTCAGAAAAGCACTAGTAAACAGGCTAGAAGGAGGTGTGGAGCAACAGTGGGGAATCATCAAAACTGCCATCACAGAGGCAACAAGCCTTTGTGCGAAGCAAATAAACAAATCAAAATGAAAGAAAAAGCCACTATGGTTCTCAAAAGAGGTGGCTGTGAAAGTCAGAAAGAAAAAGATAGCATTCTGGAAGTATAAGGAGACACAGAAAGAGCAGGACAGAGAGTTGTACCAGTTAAGGCAGAAGGAAGCAGGGAGGAAAGTCAGAATAGCAAATGCCCAAACTGAGGAAAAGATAGCCAACTCAGTTAAGAAGGGGGATAAAACCTTTTATAGGTACATCAGCGAGTGTAGAAAGACAAAGGGAGGGATAGTGAGGCTGAATAGAATGAACTGTGGGTGGGCAGAGGGGGACAGTGAAAAAGCAGAGATACTGAATGAATATTTCTGTTCGGTATTCACAAAAGAGGAGGGGGAAGTGCCTAATCCAATTAACAGAAGCACTCTTGATAGGGGGGTCAATCCCAGTCCTTTCACAGATGAAAGGGTTCTGCAAGAACTCCTAAAACTGAAGGTGAACAAAGCAATGGGGCCTGATGAATTCACCCCAGAATTCTAAAAAGAATTATGGGGGAACTAGTGAAACCACTGGCAACTCTTTTAATAAATATGGAGGATTGTGTGGTACCCGAGGACTGGAGGAAGGCGGATGTGATTCCCCTTCACAAAAGTGGGACCAAGACAGAGGCAGGAAACTACAGACCTGTCAGTCTGACCCTGTAGTAGGGAAAGTGATGGAGTCACTTCTGAAGGAAAGAATAGTTGAGTACCTAGAGGCCAGTGGAGCACAGGACCCAAGGCAGCATAGGTTCACAGCGGGAAGGTCATGTTAGATGACTCTAATAGATTTCTTTGAGTGGGTGACCAAAGTAGTAGACCAGGGAGGGGCTGTGGACATGGTCTACCTAGACTTTAGCAAGGCATTTGACACAGTCCCACACAAAAGATTAATAGTCAAATTAACCAGCCTGGGAGTGGGTCTCAGGGTGGTAGCCCGAGTAAAACACTGGCTGAACAACAGAACACAGAAGGTAATTGTAAATGGAGTCCACTCTGAAGAAAGAGGGGTTACTAGTGGGGTACCACAGGGTTCAGTTTTGGGTCCAGTCCTTTTTAATGTCTTCATAAGTGACATTGCAGAGGGACTGGAAGGAAAAGTATGCCTCTTTGCAGATGACACAAAGATCTGCAACAGGGTTGATACACAAGGAGGCATGGAAAGGATGAGAAGGGACTTGACAAGGTTGGAGGAATGGTCAGAAGTATGGCAGCTAGGATTCAATGCAAAGAAGTGCAAATAATGCAGCTGGGAAACAAGAACCCAGGGGAAGAATACACAATGGGGAAGGTAGTAACAACAACAAAAAAGGAAAGGGACTTGGGGGTAATCATATCAGATGACCTTAAGGTTGGCAAGCAATGTGAGAAGGCAGTAGGGAGGGCTGGGGGTATACTGGGATGCCTAGGGAGAGGCTTCAGCAGCAGAAAACAGGAAGTTGTTATCCCTCTGTACAGACAGTTGGTGAGACCCCATCTGTAGTACTGTGTCCAGTTCTGGAGATCCCATCTCCGCAAGGACATAGGCAGGATAGAGGCAGTCCAGAGGAGGGCAACTAAAATGGTGCAGGGTCTGCAAGAGAAGCCGTATGAGGAGAGACTAAAGGAGCTTAATATGTATACCCTTGAGAAAAGAAGGGAGAGGGGGGACATGATAGAAACTTTTAAGTACCTCAGTGGAATCAACAAAGTCCAAGAGGGTAGCATCTTTCAGAAAGAGAGACGGCAAGAACAAGGGGACACAATTTAAAGATGGGGAAGTGTCTAGGGCAATGTGAGGAAGTATTATTTCACAGAGAGGGTAGTGGATGCATGGAACAGCCTTTCTGAGGAGGTTGTGGGGTCTAAAACTGTGGGAGAATTCAAGAATGCATGGGACAGACATAAGGCAATTCTTGTGGGGGGTAGGAAGAAATAGGCTGTTGATTAACTAGGATCTGCAGCCTATCCTGTAGGTAGGCAAATGGGCAGACTAGATGGGCCAAGCGGTCCTTATCTGCCATCAAAGTCTATGTTTCTACGTTTCTATGCATCCAAACATCTGGGTAGCTTTTCCAGCCACCTTATTGCACTGCCTAGTTTCTCTTAGGTCCTCCAAGATGATGACTCCCAGATACCTTTCCTGCTTTATGACTGTCAGCACCTCCCCACTTAGTTTGTACTTTGCCCCTGGGTTCTTGTACCCTATGTTTATGATCTTGCACTTCTTTGCATTGAATCCCAGCTGCCATTCTTCAGATCATTTCTCAAGTTTTTTAAGGTCTTCCCTCATTCTTTCAACACCCCCCTGGTGTGTCCACCCTATTCCATACCTTTGTATTGTCTGCAAAGAGACATACCTTCCATTCCGGTCCTTTTGCAATGTCCCCATTAAAGACACTGATGAGGACCGGCCTCAACACCATCCCCAGTGACACCCTTCTCATCACTTCTCCCTTTCCAGAGTACTCCCGGTTTACCACAATCCTCTGACTCCTGCCATTCAACCAGTTCTCCACCCACAGAACTATTTTAGGATCCACCCCTCGGTAATGCAATTTTGTAATCAGCCTTCTGTTGTGGACGGTATCGAAGGCCTTTATGAAGACAAGATAGCCCACATCCACTGCACCTCATTGGTTCACTACCTTAGTTACCCAGTCATGCCATAGATTACATTTGTTTCACCTCCTCTTTCCCTTCTCTCCATCCTTGCTACCCTTCCCATCTCTCTCTCTCTCCACCCCTCCATCCCCTCCTACTCCCTGTCTCTCTCTCTCCCACCCCATCCTACCATTCTACCCCCTCTCACCTCTTACCTACCATTCCACCCCTCTCCCACTCCTCTCCTCCCTCCCTCCTGTCTCCCCTCCCTATCACCCTATCTCTTGTTGCTCCACCTCAGACCACCTAGCACTTATCTTTCTTTCTTTCACTTACGACAATGCTAAATCCTTGACTGCCTGCCCCCCTTATCCCCACTCCCTCCCCCTCTTATCTCCCACCCCTTGCTCCACTTAAGTCACCCCAGGATGGTTTTCATTTGCATCTTTGTCTTGTTAAATATACACCCGTATTGTTAATTACGCATTGTTATTTGCCACTGACTGTTTGCTGCTGTGCTAGTCTATACACATGTACTGTCTTTTGCTACTAACTTAACCTCCTGACCTGTATTGCATCTTACCACTGTTTGCTTCTATGTTAACCTCCTGACCTTGTATTGTATCTTACGACTGTTTTGCTTGCACTCATTGCTGATGTGGAACCTTTGTAAAAGAACCCTTGGTTCAAAGATATTTGTAATTTTAGTAATTAATAAATAAATAAATTAATTAATACAATGAGTTAGCACAAAACACAGTGCTTACCCTAAATACAGTAAAAGTTAGGGTTAGATGTATAAGTAAATAGATGCCATATAAGACAGTGTATGTGTGTTAGTGAGTGTGTGCAATGCTCTCTACGTGTAGAGAGTGCACTGCCATGCTATACTGGAATATATATGCATATATGTGTATATGTATTAGTGTGTGTGTATATCACAACAATTATAAAGTACAGTTAGGTGACTCAGTGGATAGTGCAAAAATTGGTAATCTACATTACTCCGCTATCTAGTTCAGCTTCAGCCTTATGCATGTCATTGCTGATTTAAATGAGGTGTCTAGTGGCAACTCCCTACCCTCCAATGTCCCTTGGAGCCTGAAAAGAAGAAAACGGTCCTCAGTGTCTTTTTTTAATCTATAAAAATGTGTGTAACCAGTGCACGGCTATGTTATACTGGAATATATATGCATATATGTGTATATGTATTAGTCTGTGTGTGTGGATCACAACAATTATAAAGTGCAGTAAGGTGGCTGAGTGGTTAGTGCACAAATTGCGAGTTTACATATTTCTCACTGCTCACAATACCATTTTTTTGCAACCATATTGGCTCTTGCTAGAGTTTGTTTCATTGTACACATCCATGACAGGAAGTCCCTTCATTTCCAGTTGTATGCAAATCAGCCATTAGAGGCAGAGAGTGGTAGGTGGCCACATTTTGGACAATCTGAGCTGCATTGCTATTTGGGAACACCACACAGGTAACGCCGATGCCAGCAAGAGCAGGACCAGGAGAAGTCACAAGGTATGTCACACATTTGGCCGAAATAAGAACAGAAGCCGACTGGCAGTGCACAATTTCTCTGCATTGGCAGTCATGGCTGGATTCTGTCTTCATTTCAGCTGAGTACATTGTGCTTATTAAACATGTAGCTGATACTCTGGGGGAGCAGTGTCGATAACTGCAGTATAATTATTGGTGACCCCCTTTAATATATGGCTGAACTGTGATTTTTCAAATGCTGTAATAACCGGGAAATGCTGTAATAACCAGTAATTACAGCATTTTTGAAAGTCAGCACCAGTCTCCTCATGAACAATTTCTATTGCGGCTCTTCATTGGCTCACTCTCTGCATGTGGGCAGCCTCAGCATTGTCTAAAAAATGTCGGCTCTCATTCTTGCTCACGGATGAGACGTTTTTCTGTACTATCATTACTATTTTTTTAATTATCTGGTTGATCCTGCTTCCCGCCATGTGTCCAAATCAGCAGATGCTGACTCCGTGCCTGAACAGATCACGGCTCACATAAGAGTCATTCACTAAGTAATGGGAGAATGGGGAAAAAGTGTGTGTCTGTGTCTATGTGAGTGAGTGAGTGTGTCTGCGTGTGTCTATGTAGTGGAGAGACAGACAGCACCAGCAATTATAAAAATAAAGTTTATGTAACTGTAGTGTTATCAGAATTTTTTTTTTTTTTACACACACCCTTGGGTGTGATGATCACATAAATCTTGCGAGCTTCAATCTCAAGGTTTATGGGTCATCATACCCCTCGGGTGTGTAAAAATCTTCCATAACACACAGTTGCATAACCATTATTCTCTATGTTATGTAGGTATGTGGGGTCTGATACTGACTGTGAGAAGAGTGGCTGATACTATCTGGCAGGGGTTGGGACTTAATGGCTACAAGAGCAGCTTGGTTTGAAACCCTGCAGGAACCTAAATGCTAATAATACTCGCTGTGTAGCAAATACCTCCAAGTATACCCAGCAGTGGAAATGGGTAGCAGCAGGACCTCACTGAAAATCAGATGTCATTTCTCTGCTGGGCTAATGAAATGAATTGTAACAAAAATAATTTGGTTTTGCCATGGTGTAAATGGGAAGGGGTTAAATGATTCGCACAGTGTTCCTATGAGCGATATTGTTTTTTTAACCGAAACTCTTAATGTTACAAAGAAACATAGAATGTGTCAGCAAAAAAGGACCATCTAGTCAACTCTGTTTTCCCTGCCTAATACTACACCTTGGACCCTATTTTGCTGTTATGTAAACATCAGTACCATGCTACTGTGGCTCACTTCAAAGCTCATACCCAATAATTCAATTTTTACGAAGGTGACAGCAGCTTTGAAAGGGGGAGTTATTTAGTGATAGTTGGGTTCATATGTACTGGAAATGATGTTGGCATGATTCAGTACCACAGTAACAAAGGGAACTGGTTTGAGTTCCAAGCCAGAGTTGTCTTGGTGAATGTGTAACACAGAAACATAGACTTTGATGGCAGATAAGGACCGCTTGGCCCACCTAGTCTGCCCTTTTCCCTACCTATTGGATAAGCTGCAGATCCTAGTTAACCAACAGCCTGTTTCTTCCTACCCCCCACAAGAATTGCCTTATGCCTGTCTCATGCATTCTTGAATTCTCCCACAGATTTAGACCCTTCAACCTCCTCAGGAAGGTGGTTCCATGTGTCCACCAACCTCTCTATAAAAATACTTCCTCATATTGCTCCTGAGCCATCCCCCCATCTTCAGATTGTGTCCCCTTGTTCTTGCACATCTCTTTTTCTGAAAGATGCTACCCTCTTGGACTTTGTTGATTCCACTGAGGTACTTAAAAGTTTCTAACATGTCCCTCCCCCTCCTTTCCTCAAGGGTATACATATTAAGCTCCTTTAGCCTCCCCTCATATGGCTTCTCTTGCAGACCCTGCACTATTTTAGTTGCCCTCTTATGGACTGCCTCCATTCTGTCTATGTCCTTGCGGAGATGGGGTTTCCAGAACTGGATGCAGTACTCTGGATGGGGTCTCACCTACTGTCTGTACAGAGGGATAACAACTTCCTGTTTTCTGCTGGTGATGCTTCTCCCTATACATCCCAGTATCGCCCCAGACCTCCCTACTGCCTTCTCACATTGCTTGCCAACCTTAAGGTCATCTGATATGATTACCCCCAGGTCCCTTTCCATTTTTCTTGTTGTTACTACTCCCCCACACTGTGTACTCTTCCCCTGGGTTTTTGTTTCCCAGGTGCATTATTTTGCACTTCTTTGCATTGAATCCAAGCTGCCATACTTCTGACCATTCCTCCAACCTTGCCAAGTCCCTTCACATCCTTTCCATGCCCCCTTGTGTATCAACCCTGTTGCAGATCTTTGTGTTATCTGCAAAGAGGCATACTTTTTCTTCCAGTCACTCTGCAATGTCACTTATAAAGTCATTAAAAAGGATTGGATCCAGTACTGAACCCTGCAGTACCCCGCTAGTAACCTTCCTTTCTTCAAAGTGGACTCAGATTACTGTTACCTTCTGTGTCCTGTTATCCAGCCAATGTTTTACCCAGGCTACCACCCTGGAACCCACTCCCAGGCTGGCTAATTTGTTTATTAGTCTTTTTGTGTGGGACTGTGTCAAATGCCTTGCTAAAGTCCAGGTAGGCCACATCCACAGCCCCTCGCTGGTCTACTACTTTGGTCACCCAGTCAAAGAAATTGATTAGATTCATCTGACATGACCTTCCCGCTGTGAATCCATGTTGCCTTGGGTCCTGTGTACGTTTTCAACATTCCAAAAGATGTTTTTTACTGTATTTATTTGTTTGTTGATTGATTTATTGATTTATCTATCAATCCATCTGTCTGTCTGTCTGTCTGTCTATCTACCTATCTATCTCTCTATCTGCAGTATCCATCTCTCTATCACCACTTCTATGCTACATCACAATTACCAACTCTGCCAAATTGGACGTAGAAGCTTTACTCTATGATGTATCCTGTATCAACTGGTCCAACATCTATCACTCCCATGATGTTCAAATAGCTCTTGATATCTCCAATGAGAATTTCACAGAACTTCAGAATAAACATGCCCTGAAGGTCACCAGAAGGGTCAGGGGTAAACAAACAAGATGGCTACACAAGGACCTGCTGGCTAACCTGCGCACACAGGACAAACTCTGGAAGAAGTATAAAGTGTCCAGACTACCAAAGGATTACAATACCTACAGGGCCTCTTGGAGCAGCTGTAAAAAACAAATCAGAACAGCAAAGAGCATCTACTGCAAGGAACTGCTCACAAACTCTGCTGGTGACCCTAGAAAATTCTGGACACACATCAAGACCTTTCTTGGGGCTGCCCAGTCATCAACCCCAGGGGATAGGAACCTAAATGGTGTACACTGCAATGACTCAAACACTATAGCAAATGCCTTTAATAGATTATTCACGGACCTGTCTCAGTACACCTGGTCCTTCACTTCACCTCCCACAGCAACTCAGCCTTACTGCACACCCCAGAGATCTGCATCTGGTGCTGACCACTGCCAACTAACTACTACCCCCTTTCCACTTTAAAGCTATATCTAGATCTGAGGTCCAAAGGCTATTGCAAAACATATCTGACAACACTAGCCCCGGCTCAGATTCACTCGAGCCATGACACCTGAAGATAGCGGCACCATTGATTGACTCGCCACTGGCCAAGATTTTCACTCTGTCTCTCTCTCTTGGCTTTGTCCCAGATCTCTAGAAGATTGCCCGAGTTACGCCTATCCTTAAAAATGGAGACCCAAAGGATATCAACAACTACAGGCCCATAGTCATCCTCTCTGTGCTAAGCAAGCTACCGGAGAAGCGTGTTGCAACCCAAACCATTGACTATCTCACAAAGAACAACCTTCTCTCAGACACTCAGCATGGTTTCAGAAAAGGACACAGTACCTCAAACGCTCTTCTCAAATTCTCCATCGATGTACTGTGCAACACGGACAAAGGCCTACTCACTGGAGCAGTATTTATCGATCTTACCAAAGCTTTCGATCTTGTTGATCATCCCATGCTTCTCTCAACCCTGCATAGACTTAACTTCTCATCCTCAGTAGTTGACTGGTTTAACAACTACCTATCAAACAGATCACAACTTGTTAAATTCAACTCCGCTCTCTCTGATGTGACCAGCACTAACATCGGAGTACCCCAGGGCTCCATCCTGGGACCCCTTCTTTTCTCACTATACATCAGCAACATAGACTATGCCATACTCTCCTGCTCAACTATTCTATACGCAGATGATCTTGTCCTCTACTCCAGTGCTGACAAAGTTAACATAATTAACGAAAACCTCTCCTTGGATTTCAGGAATGTGCAAACATGGGTAAATGCTAATAAGCTCATCCTCAACACAAAAAAGACCCAAGCCATGCTATTTGACACTGCCCCCAAACTCAGGGCCTGTAAGGAACCCCCTCCTAGTCCATGACTCTGGGAGGGTCTCTCATCGACTGTGTCACATCCTTCAAATACCTGGGAGTCCTCCTTGATAAACCCCTTGATTTCAGTCTGCACATCCAGTCAACCTGTAAAGCAACAAATGCCAAACTTGAAATCGCCTGTAAGACTTGTCACCTGCTAACACCATCCACCAAATTGGCAATTGCCATGGGTATTCTGCTTCCAGCGCTGACATACGGTGTCTCCACTTTTGCTAATGCCCATAAGACTGCTCTCCATAAATGGGATGTCACGTATAACGACATATGTCAGTATGCCTCCTCTTTCCATCACCTCAAGCACCACTGTACACTGTATAGCGACCTAGGCTGGCTCTCCCCAACTGCCTACCAACTATACTCCCTAGGGACCCTCACAGACTCTGTAACCCGTAAGCAAACCCCCTCCTCCCTTGCAGCTCTACTTGTACCACAGACACTTGCCCACGGACTACGCTCGGCAAACAGATTTTTACTCACCGTACCCAGGTGTCTTACTTCAAAAGGCTCTGGAGCATTTCACTGCACTGCCCTGGCCACATGGAACTCCCTCCCTCCTGCCCTGAGGCAGGCTAACTCCCACCCAATCTTAAAAAAAAGAACTGCATCGCCACCTATCCCAGGACCCCTGCACATGCTCTGATCCCGCTTAATGCCTCACAGCTAACCACCCTATTTCACCCAAGACACTGCTGCACTTCTAAACAAGATTTGCTATAAAATGTCTTTATAGCTGCCACTTAGCCCAGTTTCAGTTGTTATTTGCTTGTACTAATGTCACTTTTGTCATCTCTGCATAGTTATATGTATTCTCACGAGTACTGTCTGACTTGATCTGTATTCTGACCTACCTGTACTATATACTATGTACCTTTAGAAAATGGGCCTTTTATTTGCTGGACTCTGATTGGCTAATACCCCCCTGCCAGGGGGGTACATTAACTTTCGATAGATGCCCAGCAAATAAAAAGTGCCAGTCACCTGACCCCATCACCACCTAAATAAAGTATTCTTTTGCCCATTCTGCTTGCTCATTGGTCAAAACATCTTTATTCAATTTGAAATTGACGCCATTTCTTTCTGTTGCTTACCGAGTGTTCCTGCCATCGTTTACTCAATCTGACACTCTACCCCACCACAGTCTCTCCATTCTACAAGCAAGCAATACTACAAACTGCTCATTTTTTTTAAAATTGTGAATCCACTTCTCACAAGTAACACACAGTAATAAAACATTTTAAATTAGTAGTGTTAGCATGTCGCGTGCTCAGCGCTACTCATAGTCAACACTTCTCCCTGAATCACACTGCCTCCCCTTGACTCACATTAAACATCTGTTCCTTCTGTTTTTAAATAATCACGTTAGTTAACTACTGACCTTTCCTGTACCATTGGCACTCAGTGAACTATACTTTCTTTTCCCTGTAGTTTTCATCGCAACCGACACAGGTTACTAATGGGAAGAGGAGAGGAATTGCACAGATCAGTCAATTGTGTGGCTCACAGGTGAGTTGAAGAAATGTCCGCTTCCTGCTTCATGATCGCGGTCCTCCGTAATGCGACTGGGAAGTAAAAAAAAAAAACGGACTGGGCAACATCTCCAGACTACTGGACAATCCACAGAACAAAGAAAAACGAGGCTTTGTTTCCCGATCGCTACTGCGGCTGCTACAGTACTTCCAGCCAGCACTTCTGTCAGTAGTTCTACTGACTAACCAAAAGTGACAGTTAGCCAGTGTTCTAAGAAATCAAAATAAAAAACAATAAAAAGAAATTGAGCTGGGGGATTTCAAGAGTCAAGATGGGATGTAGCACATATGATGCTGTCAAAACTAATATGAAATAGTGAACTGCCCTCTACTGGTAACTATTTGTAAGTAGTATACCAGTAGAGACTACTTTACTAACAAAATAACTTCAAGTTCATTTGTATAAAAACATTTTTATTTCTTAATTATTACAAAAAGTTTTACATGTAGCCCATTTTTTTTGTTATAATTTTCCAGGGTGGAGGGTAATATTGACCTTCCAGAGGCGGCTCTCGCCCGCGCGCCGGGCCTCATTACGCCTCTGGCGGTCCGGTATTGCCCATTACCGCCCACCCTCTCGGGTATTATTGCTTACGTACTATATACTATGTATTGTATAATCTCATCTCATTTTATGTATGTATTCTCCCAGGTCATGCCTGAAAATAGTCAGCTTTGGCTAGTGCACCTAACCCGGGTAACAAAAACTAAACAAATAAATAAATCTATCTAGTTGCAGTATCTGTCTGTCTGTCTATCTCTCTCCCCATCTATCTATCTATCTACCTATCTATTTATCTGTCTGTCTGTCTGTCTCTATCTAGCTCCCTCTGTCTGTCTGTCTGTCTAGCTATCTATCCTAGCTAATCTGTCTGTCTACCTATCAGCAGTATCTATCTACAGTATCTATCTCTCTATCCATCTATCTATCTCTCTATCTGTCTAGCTAGCTAGCTAGCTGTCTACCTACTTATTTAGCTTTTGTTGATCAGAAAAGGAGAGCTACACAATACTGCCTGTTTTCAGCCACATCCAAGGGGGTGGAGCATACAGATGCAAACCAACTGAACTTTAAAAAGATTAAACTATTGATTGTATTTTAGTGAATGGGGGAAATTTGGCCAGGATACTTGGGAAGATTCACTGCTCTTCTTGAGAAGTGTCATGGGATCTTGAGACAGATTTTCAAAGAGCCTGACTTGACCAGAGACTGAGAGCTGGATTCATAGAGCTCCTAAAAACCTTGCAGCTCTGGGAAAACCTTGGCACATGTGGGTTGCCACTTGTGGAGTCACAGTTTTTCTCACAGCTACGGTATTCACAAAGGTGGAGCCGGTCCATGATTTACGGTAACTTGCGGGTGTCTTTTCCCCTGCAGCTGTAGAAAAAATTGCTGAGCCTCGCATAACATACTTTATTGTCTTTTCCTGTCTGTTTTTTATTTGGCTTGCCCCTTTGTTTCTGTCCCTGCAGTGACTGCTTGTTAAAGGACAGGTACATTTTTTTTAATTATTATGGCCCTTAGGGCTTCTTGTTTACAGCTATGTTCCTGTCTGGGCCTTTGTGGCTGTGCTGCTTTCGTCATGAAGCCCTTCAGTTCTTGAATATCAGCCACTGTGCTGCTCAAATTTAATAGTGGCCTCTGCCACGGAATGCTGCCCGTTGGGGAGTGGAGCGACTTGCCCCAGATCTTGCCTCCCACAGATAAATGTAATATTTAAACCCAGTTGGGTGTTTTAAAATTATCTGTGGTGTGACTTTCTTTCAATTGAAGCCCCAGTGCTGCCCACCACAGCTGTGCTTCTCTCTGGGAGCACTTGCCTCAAGCCATAGAAACAGCTGTAAACAGGTGGCTTCTGCTGTTCAGGGTGCTCCAGACCGGTAGCAAACCGTTGCCATTAGATCAGTTCTCCTGCTGTCCCCACCATACATTCTGCTCCTCTCCTTGCTGTCTCTTCTCCATTTGAGTTCTTATAGTCGGCTCTGGGGACAGTAGAGATGCACTAATTAGCATGCAGTTGCACTTATGCACAGGCCTTCTCCTCTGGTCAAAGACACATTGGGAAAAAGACAAGCATCAGAGACCAACAGTCTGGGAAAAGAGAAGCCCTTTTTGGACCCCCAGGACACCAGGGATATTTAGAAAATTTGTTATTGCCCAAAAGCACCCTAAGTAGCCAAATGGACCACCAGGAATCACATAACAACACGGCTCCATTAGTCCGCATGGGTTCTAAGTAACCAATAGGCCATCACAGGGGCAGGATGCTAAGGGGACTTTACTGCCCCCACAACAGAACTTTGTTTTAACTCTTCCTCTTCCTCTACTTTCTATTTCCTATCCCGTTTTCCTCGTATGTGTACTGTTTCTCTATCCCTTAACTTCTATACACACCCTGTACCCCTTTTGATTCTTTACTCTGTCTCTGCACTCATTTTCTTCCCCATATTAACCCATTTTTACTTTTCATTTTACAGATCTGACAGGATGCTGACCCCATAGCATATAAGTATTATTCTATGTTTAACCTGTCATTTCTGTTCTATTTAATATCTAAAGAACTTTCTATTCTTTGTGACTCCCTTACCTATATTTTGTTCTGCAGGTCTGATGGAAGTCGTCCCATCAGGACACCAGGATTCCTTCATATCCAGATAAGAGATTCTCTCTAAATACCTATTTTTGATTGGTAAACTGCAACTGTGTGGCCACATCCATTACACAGACAAATAATAAAGTATAAGGAGCAGGAGTAATTTATGTATTTAAAAAAATATACGGTTTGGGCAGCGTTGCTACAGGGCACCACTGTGAAGTTACGCTATTTGTATGTCTAGTGGAATTTGCACTATTTTCACCTGCCCTGGAATTATTACTTCTTGGCTACAGATAAAATCATTTAGCAGAAGCCTAACTTGTGTCCTTGTGACAGGAAATGCAGACAGATTCATTTATTCCTTTCCTGTAGTTAAAATATTCTTAATGTGGCCAGATTCATCTGTTCCTTTTCTGTAGTTTAATATTCAGCTGTTACAGGTTCTGTTTGGGCTGCACAAAATGGCTGACTGGTCAAATGTACAGACAACTCATGGGGGCTGTTCATCTACCCTGAAGGTGCTAACTCTCTTGAAGGAGGCTTAAACAAGACTTGCTGACTTGTCGACAGGCAGGAGACAATTAAGTCATAAAGCCATTGTGAGGGTCTTTTCCTGGGCTATGTTCTGATAGCAGACAATAGTGCAGCTGGATATCATAAAAACCTCACGCACTCACATGGGTGGGGATGCTGGGGGGACTGTCATTTCAGGGGGAGTGATGCCCCCACAGCCAAGATTGCATAAAAGTGGAGGGACAGGAAACTCTCACTCTCTCTGGGACACTCAACATCTCAAGAAAAGGGAACCCTGCCAAGGAAGCTAGCTGACTGGTTAAAAAAAGCACAGTTAGGGGAAGTGCCTTCTGTTGCTAGGGCAGGTTGAGAGTTTTAGTGAGAAAAGTTCTGACTTTTCTAACCACCAACTGTCTGTGTAACTTGCTTTATTTTATATTTCTTAGTAATGTGTAAACCTTTAGTTTGACTGTAAACATATCCTGTTTGCAAATAACTGTAGTATCCTCTAGTAAAGAATCTATTTTTGATAGAACCAGTGACCAACTCATTATTAAAAAGGTAATTAAAATATTTCTGCTGCACTCTGTTTGCAGTCCATCTCTGAAGGACACTCTACCAATAGTTACTGTATTGTGTTGTTCTTCTTGACCTTGAGCAGGGAGCAAAAAGAGGTTTCCTGATTCCAGATAAAAAAATCAGGTGGTGGCAGACAATAAGAAGCCCTCAACCAAAACTGCCCTATATGCTGGGATGGCCAAGAGGCAGGTTTTGTCACAACTGCTGGCATGGCAGTGCAGTGTGGATTACTGCACAGATTTAAAGCCAGAATGTGTGTGCAGTGTGTATTCCTATAGAGGCAGGAACTCTGGGAGAGAGGTAAAAGTCTTACATAGCACACAGGGTGACAGAGTGCCAATAGAAAGATACCTTAACAGTCACAAAACAAGATACACAAAAGGTTACATTGTTTACTACTTTTTTATTTCTAGAAAACAGCTTAGTGAAGCTAGTTAGAAAAGATGAGCACCGCAGCATATTGCAGATTATTGTGCAGCAGATTTGTGAACTATGCACAGATAGGGGGATTGTCTATAAGGGCCTGACAAAGAATATACTCATGGAAGCCCTGTCAGTGCATTACCAAATCCAAGGGGGTCAAACGGCCCCAGAAGTAAATTGCCAAGCACTTGTGCAGCAGGTTGTTCCTGGGGAAGGTAACCAAGGTGGTGAGACTATGGTTACAGAAGCCGAGTCAGGGGCACCTCAAGGCACAAGTTAGTGGAGCTGTGCAGCCCAAACCTGAAGTAGCAGCCAGTGCAGCAAAGGATCAGAATCAGCTGGAGTTCCTGAGGATGGAGCCTGCACTGAAGGAGGCCAAACTGCAGAGGGCAATGCTGGAAGCCAAAAGGGAGAGAGCAACACTGGAGGCTGAGGAAAGAGAGGCTGCTCACCGGCATGAAATCCGAAAAGGAATGGGCAGAAAGAGAAAAGGAACAGGAAGAAAGAGAGAAGGCTCACCAGCATGAAAGCTGGATGCAGGCAGAAAGAGAGGACAGTCAGCACAAGATCAAGATGGTGAAACTGCACCTGCAAACACCACAGCAAACCATAAGTAATGGTGTAGGTAGTCCAACCCACAAAGCCTCAATTAATTCTAAAATATTTTCCCAATACACAGAGAGGGATGATCTGGATTTGTTTTTAAAATCATTTGAGAGTGTATATGTGCAGCTTAAATTGGACAGGACTCATGGATGACCCACTTTAAACCATTGCTTACTGGCTGTGCTTTGCATGCATTTGCTTGAATGGATGATGAGAACTGCATGTACTATAATAAAGTAAAAAGGGTGCTATTGAAATGTTTTGAACTGACTCCTGAGGCTTATAGGTGAAAATTCAGAGAATTAAAAAAAAGGCCCAGGAAACAGCTATGTGAACTGCATGTCCAAATATGTGCCTATCTAGACCACAGGGTGGACCTGGCTAAAGCTAGGACTGTAGAGCAAATAAAAGATTTGCTTGTAAGGGAGAAATTTCTTAAAATTGTGCCTAAGAACCTGTATATATGGCTACTGAACCGAGCATGCAACTCTGCAAGGGAGATAGCAGAAAGTGTTGATTTGTATGTGGCTAGAAGACCACATGTGCAGCATAGGCACAGTGGGGATGGGGGGAGCACATGGTAATAAGGTGACCTAGGGAGGGCAGCCTAAAGTAAACCAACCTGGACCTGAGCCCAAAACAGAACCCACCAGTCCTAAGTGGAACAAGTAGCTGGGGGCAAAGAAATGCTGGATTTGCCAGAAAATGGGGCAGCTGTTCTATGACTGCCCTAAAAACATAAGCAAAGGGCAAATGCCTGGGGGAGGTGGTGATCAAGACACTACCCAGCAGATAGCAGCCTGTACACACACTTTAGTGCCACCAAACTCCTCCATGCATATGCACCCTATCCTAGTTAATGGGACAGTAACACAGGGATTGAGGGACACTGGTGCCTCCATCTTCATGGTGAGACAAGATCTGAATCAGGCACAGCTGATTCTGCCAGGGCAGCTTTCCAAGAGTCTGGGAGTTACGGATCCAGTGGGCCAAGTGCCAATGGCTCGAGTGTTCCTGAGCTGGGAAGGTGACCATGGGTTACAGGTGGTGGGAGTCGTACCTGATCTCCCTGTGAATGTGATCATGGAGAATGATTTTGACCACAGGGAAAACCTATTGTGTGTTACTACATATAATAAGGAAAAAGGGCAAGCTTCTGAGGGTGAGGAGTGTTGAAACAGCCTGTGCTTACTCCTCCCTCAGCAACTGAGGAAGCAGCTTGTGTGGCTGAGGAGCTAGCTAGGAGTTGCAGCCCTGAGCCTCTGCTGCAAATAGAGGAGGTATCAGCCAGGGGCAGATTTCCTCCTGAAGGGGAGTTGTGGAGGGTCAGACAGGAGGACCTCAGCAGAACTCAGCTGACTGATCCTACTCTCCAGAAACAGAAAGAGAGCAGATAGTGCAGAGGACTCTCAGAGGAGCAAAAAGTTAGTTTACTAGGAGAATGGTCTGTTGTGCAGGGACTGTACACCGGGGGGAGGGGGCTATAAGGAGAGGTGCTCTTGCAGCTGGAGGTCCCTGGGACTACCGCAAGCATCTTTTGGTTCTGGTCCATGACATCCATTTTTCAGGCCACCTGGGTATTAATCACACACAAAGGCAGCTCACCAAAAACTGTTTTTGGCCAAGCATGTAAACAGATGTGGCAAATTGCTGTTGGACTTGTCCACAGTGCCAGAAGTTGGGAAAGGCAGGAAACAAGGCTACAGCAGCTTTGGTTCCCCTGCCTATTATTGATGAAACCTTTAAGAGGGTAGCCATGGACATAGTGGTGCCCCTGAGCACCCCAAGTCGCATGGGCAAAAGATACATGCTGGTTGTTGTGGACTATGCAACCAGGTACCCCAAGGCAGTGGCCATGTCCTCTATTGAGGTGGAAAATGTGACTGATTAACTCCTGGGAATCTTTAGCCAAGTGGGATTTCCCCAGGAGATTTTGTCAAACTAAGAGATGAATTTCGTATCATCATTAATGACTAGTGTGTGGGAGAAGTGCAAGGTGAAACAGCTCCATGCCTCATCCTATCACCCTGAGACAAATGGCCTGGCCAAGTGGTTCAACGGAACCCTCAAAACTGTGCTCAGGACATTTTCCTGATCAGCACAAGAGGGAGTGGGACAATTATTTACCTCATCTCCTATTTGCATACTGGGAGGTCCCATAGGAGTCTGCAGGGTTCTCACCCTTCCAGTTCCTGTTTGGTCACAGGGTGAGGGGGCCATCTCGATTTAGTCAGGGATGAAGGGGAAGGTGACCTTGCCTCCCAAGGGGAATCTGTTGTGGAGTACATCTTTAATTTCTGGACCTGGCTTAAGGAGCTCATGGAGCTCACTCAGGAATACCTAACCACTGCACAACAGTGGCAGAAAACCTGGCACAACCACAGGACCAGAGCCTGCTAGTTCACTGGGGTCACAGATCATAATCCCCTGACATAGCTCCATAGGACTAGCAGGCAAAACACAAAATTATTGCACTGGAGTTTGATCCTACAGTCTTATAACATCACCATCCAGTACTGGAGTGGTGCACAGAATGCCAAGGTGGATGGACTACCGAGACAGGGCTAAGTGCATGGCATGTTCCTTTAGGCACTCCCCAGTCCCTACTTGAGCAGCAGTGTCTCTTGGGTGTCACCCAAAACAGACACACCTTCATCAACTGGGAGGGGGGAGATGTGACAGGAAATGCAGCTGGATCCATGTATTCCTTTCCTATAGTTTAAATATTTTTAAGGTTGCCAGATTCATCTATTCCATTTCTGTAGTTTCATATTTACCTGGTACAGGTTCTGTTTTGGCTGCACAAATGGCTGCTTGTCACATGCACAGGCAACTCATGGGGGTTGTTCATCTACCGTGAAGGTGCCAGCTCTCTCATGCAAAGTTTAAACAAGACTTGCTAACTTGCTGACAGACAGGAGAAAATTAAGTCATAAAGCCATTGTGAGCGTCTTTTCCTGGGATATGTGCAGGTGGATGTTGTAAAAACTGTGAAGATACTGAAGAAGTACAGTACAAAGGAGATGATGTCACACACACACACACAAACACACACACACACACACACACACACACACACACACACACACACACACACACACACACACACACACAAGTGGGGATGCTGGGGGGACTGTCACACCAGGTAGAGGTCACTCCCCCATGGCCAAGCCTACATAAAAGTGGAGGGACAGGAATTTCCCTCTCTGCGACACTCAACATCTGAAGAAAAGTGAGCCCTGCGAAGAAAACTAGCTGACTGGTAAGAAAACACAGTTAGGGGAAGTGCCTTCTGTAGCTAGGGCAGGGTAAGAGTTTTACGTGAGGAAAGTTCAGATTTTTCTAACCATCAACTGTATGTGTAACTTGCTTTATTTTCTATTTCTCTGCTACATGTAAATCTTTTGTCTGACTGTAAACATATCCTGTTTGTAAATAAATGTAGTATCCTCTTGTAAAGAATCTATTTTTGATAGAACCAGTGACTTCCTCATTATTAAAAAGGTAATTTTATTATTTTTGCTGGATTCTGTTTGCAGCCTGTCCCTGAAGGGCACTCTACCAGTAGTTATTGTGTTGACCTCCCTGAGCTTCAGCAGGGGGAAAAAGGTAGTTTTCTCATTCCAAATCAAAAATCAGGTGGTGGTAGAGAATTAGAAGCACTCAACCAAAACTGCCCTGTATGATCGGATGGCCCAGGGGCAATTTTTGTCACAGTCCTCCTTTTACATCTGCCCTCATGAGTCCTTCTATATTTTCACTTAGCTTGTCTGGGGCAGCAGTGGAGGATGGTGTAACTACAGGAGAGACCTATAACTGATAGAGCAGTACAGCAGTTGAGCTATTGTAGGGGTATGTGCCCAGAGGGAAGTGGAGTGTACACTTCCATCTTCAGTCTTATTTCAGTCCAGACTGACAAAGCACTGCTTTTCATCAGTGCACAGTTAATACACTGCACTGACTTTCTGCTACACTGTTGTACCACTGCTCAATCTTTCTTATGTTTTGATGCACACTGTAAGAGCACTGCAAATAATTATTAGATTTTCATGCACACTTCTTTAGCACTATATTTCCTTCACTAATTTTTGCTGCACACTGCAGTAGTACTGGCAACACTTTATAATTTTTATCACACTTCTTTAGCACTGCATTGTCTCAGCAATCTGGTTACCCTTACTGAATTTGTCACAATGGCATTACAGTGGTATAGCAATGGCAATACTGTGGTCAGCTGAAAAATCCACAATAGTACTACTCAGTGGTACTCTGGTATCACAGTGGTAAGTGATACATAGATTTTCCTCTGTGCATTGGAAGTGCACTGGCAGAATGGCATCCCTATGGCATTTTTTACCATTTTCTCTGTCTCTCACACATACACTGGTAATACAATGGTATCACGAAATTTTGAGATTTTTGTCGGTTCCCACAAATACTGGTACACTGGTAGCACAATGGTACTGCTATTTTGACATTTCAGTATTTGGTACCTCTCACAGCAGCCCTAGACTCATGTGGTAGCACAGTGGTACCAGTATTAATCTCATCATACTCTGTACTCTAACGCATTGTTAAGATAAATTACATTATCAACCTCATGGAGAACAGCTCTCAATTCCATATTTGCATTTGTTCACTTGTCTTTATCTTACTGGTAATGGACTGTTATTGTTCACATAGACCAGAACATTCAAAGAGCATTTGCGATCGCTAAATGGGTAAGTGACTCTCAAACAACACTTTGCACCCCAAAAACAGGGTAGGATCACAAAATGGTATCTTGAATAGCATAATTAGTGAGTCTCTGACCAGTTGGTAAATGGCTCTAAAAGATGTTGCCTCCCTAAACCAGGTATCACCTCTGCCTCCTACCACTGCCCCTTTGAGCTCCCACCATCAGTAATATCACACTTCCCTTGGTATTCAGTGGTGCTGCTGTCCATTCCATACATTGGAAACTGCCAATAACTACCTGCCCACCCAGTCCCACTGCTCGCACCATTCATGGCCCCCACCATATGTTTACGCACTCTCCCCACAGTGGCAATTGGCACAGACACTCTGCTAACCTCTGTGACCAACTGAGGACAGAACGCCAGTTTTGTGCTCATGTGCCTACTGTATAAACAGCTGTGTACAGTAAGCACATGACTGTGAACTATCATCCATTTTCTGCCTGACCAAGGAGCTAAGAGGATGGTCTGTGCCAAATGTGGAAGGGTGTCAAATATATAGTAAGGCTGGGGACCAGGGGGTAGTATTTGCTGTAAGAACTAACTGGGTCATGGTGGGGACTTTGGATATACAGGGGGCAAGGACTTTCACTCAACACACCACTGCTCACTCTATCAAGCCCTGGACTGGCTTCCCCCATCAGCCCAACAGACCTA
Source organism: Neoceratodus forsteri (assembly GCA_016271365.2). Taxonomy (NCBI): domain Eukaryota; kingdom Metazoa; phylum Chordata; order Ceratodontiformes; family Ceratodontidae; genus Neoceratodus; species Neoceratodus forsteri. The sequence goes on along the minus strand of CM057456.1, from coordinate 526,529,432 downwards.
TCTCCTGGCCAGCACAGTCAATAAGGCCATCCAAAACCGAGCTACCTCTCCGCAATCCCACCTTCTTTGGCCAAAAGTGTTTGTTCTAGAGTTCTGCCTCACTGCTGGCCCCATGCTTGAGTGCCCCCTAGTCTCCACCATATGGGTAAATGTGCATTCTCATCTGCAGCCCCTTTCCTTTGGAACAACCTGCCCACTCCACTTAGCACCACTGACTCTCCAGGACTCTTCCACTCTCTCCTTGGATCTCACCTTCTGTCCTCCACTACTTGCTCCTGCCCTCCCAACTTATTATCATGCCTCTACTTCCCTTCCCCTCCTTTTCCTTCTTGGTCCATACCTACACTGCCATGATGCACTTTTTCCTTTACTCATCTCAGATCATGCCTAATTTGTATTACAGCTTGGCTACTACTGTACCTGCTATTGTCATAAATGTTATTTATCCATTGTGCTGCAAGTTTATATATATCTTCTTATAAATATCCTGTATATTTTTATTACTGTCTATTGTATGCCTTGTCCCAGCCTCCTTTGTACTTGCTTTTATTCCTGTGCCATCCTCAATGACCCAGGTCATGCCTGAAAATGGTTCTCGGACCAGTGCACCTACTCGGTAAACAAATGAATGAATAAATAAGTAAATGGGAAACACGGAACATCAGGGATAGTAACAATGTACTGTATACCTGCGGGGTGATTGTAGGATGGGGTAGGATTGGAGAACAAGTAAATTAAGAACCTGGACCTGTGGGATAATTAGGGGGGAGGGGGCCCAATGGAGACTGTTTCCCAGGAGGGCTCCTTGGTGGTGTAACTCCCAGAATACATTTTGTCTGGTGCTGTAATGTGGCCTGTGCTGTAATCAGCATCAGCAACATGGCTGTCACACCAGCATGGGTGAACCCTTTCTCCACACCCTCCTGAGTGTCAACCCTATAACAGGTTTTGGTGGCATCTGCAAAAAGACATACCTTCCCATTCAGTTCTTCTGCACTCTCACTTATGAAGACACTGAAGAGGCTCCTCCTAGTACTGAGCCCCACCCTGCACCATGCCTTTAACCAACTGTTGAAAGCCGTGTGAGAGTCCTATCTTCTCCCAAGATGTATATAGGCAACCGTTTGGCAAAGCCACCATGCATGCTTGAGGACCTCCCTATCCCCGAAATTTCCCTGCACTACCCCTACCCCGTCCCTTGCTAGGTCATTTGTCCCCAGGTGGACAATGACATCTAGCTCCCTCTCATCTCCTGCTGCCTAATGATCCACTGTATCTGCTCTCATCCCTCCGAGCCAAAGTACCTCTCAGGTATTTCACCTCCCTCTCCTTTACCCCACCCTGATCACAAGTCTTTCCCCCTAATTAAGTCCCCCACCAGCAGTTGCTTCCTACTCAGCTGGGGGCCTCTTCCTCCCTCCTTGTAACTGTGAAATGGTCCATGGACAGTGCTTTCCTTGGGGAAAGTTTCTTCAGGGGCCGAAAGGGTGGTTCAGCTGCAGGGAGAGTGGTTAGCAGGGTAGGGCCCATTTCAGATGCAGGGAGAGTGGTTAGTAAACAAAGCAGGTGAACTGAAACTCTGACAAACAAATCAGCACAGGGGGCAGAAAATGCAAGCCCCATAGGAAACAGCACAGTGAGGGCTACAATAGATCATTTACTGGAGAAGTCTCAGGTCAGGGAACTACAGCTGAAGAGAACATAGAAAACAGGTAGGCATCGGAAAATGATGCATGGGGGCAGTGGACAGACATGGACTCATGAAGGCATGCATGGGAACTACGGATGCCAATGCTGGGGGGTGCAAAGGCCAGCTTAGGTAGGTGGACACTGACCTGTAGGTAGAGTGCACAACACACAGGGACCCCTGCATCCCTGCATGCTGGACAGCAGGGAAGTGTACCATGGAGCATAGCCCCCACTGCAGCACAGTAGCTGATGGGGGCCCAGGACACTGTGGACACAGAACTTGAATGTGACCATGGTGCACAGCACAGCCTTGAAGCACTGGGACTGTGGGCAGACAGTGGCACTACAGTACTGGTACAAACCACCCACAGACAAGTAGCAACGGTCACAGGTGTGGCCCATGGAGTGTGATGTGCAAACGAAGTGCAATCACACCCGAATGCCTGAGCTGGAACCAAAGCCGGTCATGTTGCACAGTCCTCTGGCACAATGGAGGACAGCGTGGAAGCCATGGAGGGGCCAGGGTGCTCAACTGCAACCCCAACAACATGGACAATCTGTGAGGTGGTACCATCCAGGAAGGGAAAGTCCAAGCTAAATGTGAATGGCTACCTCCTGGTCCATGAATGGACCTGCAATGAGACAGTGTACTATTTTTTTAACATATCATATTTTTCACCTGCTGCCGCACACACTCCAGCTTGGGGCATCCAGCAACCAGCTCCACCTACCTGGAGAGCTGGGTAGCTCAAACTTCACCCAGGAGGATCAGGGACGGCCATCATGCCATCTTGCTGGAGGGCTCCCCCTCTGCCTCTACCAGCCAGAACAGCCCCAGACCCTCCTCAACAGGACTCCACCAAAGCCCTCCGGGTGGCTCAGAGCACAGCCATCAAGCTGCAAGGTCATGCCCAGCCATTTTCCTTCGATTGGCCCCAGTAGCACGGACGTGCAATGATGTTCAGGAGCAATGTACAGACATCTGCCGTGCTCCCCATCTAGTGTCACTGACACTAGTAGTGCCCCTGGGCATCCCCAGGGGGCTGCTACAGCACAGTAAAATTCCCCAGCCCACCCCAGGACTGGGAAAGCAGTCTATGGATGTTCGATCCCAGTCCTCCCCTGCCGACCCCCAACAGCCCAGGCTCAATCCTGAACCCGGGTCACTGGCATGGCATAAGGTATGGCATCCAGCGTCTCAACCCTCAGCACCACCGGGACGGCCTGAGACAGTGTAACGGTGCTGCCAGCACCATAATTCCAAGTCCTGCCTCAGCCAGGCCATCACACTGCTCCAGGATGGCCAGCACCACCTAAAGAAAAAGAATGAGCACAGTCATGCTCTGGAGGTGACAGATGCTCTACCAGCACAGGTGTTGGCTGGCATCAAGTAGAAGGCACACAGCACCATGGCTAGCCCTGCATAGCTACTGCAGAGTGAAGCAACTGCAATGACCACTGAGCTGTGGCAACAGTTGCCAAGGAAGAGGGCCCTGCTGCAGATTGTGAACAGGACCCACAGCAAGGACCTCTCACCAGAACCAGTGACACTGGCTGACCTCACTATCCCCAAGCAGCTACAGACGGTGACTGGATGGCCATGGTACAGCAGGATCACCGGCAGCACCACCCACCAGGTCCTTCTACTCACCACGGAGGACATCAGGAACCTAGCACAGGCACCCTTCTGGATGATGGATGGTACATTCAAGACTGTGCCACACCTGTTCACTCATTGTACACCATCCATGCACCCATGGGGATGGGCCCTAACAACCTCATTATGTCATTGGTGTATACACTGATGATGACAAGGAGACTGCAATGTTACTGCACCTTGTTCCAGGAGCTGAAAAAATATGCCAATATACAGTCCTGCACCCTCAAACCACCTACTATCATCACTGACTTTGAGCAGGCTGCGATCAATGCCTGTAAGATGGAATTTCCACAAGCCATAAACAAGGGATGCCTGTTCCACTTTGGGCAGATTGTGTGGCTGAAGGTCCAGAGCTTTGGCCTTGCACCACAATACAGAAGTGACCCAGACTTCAGCCTGAAGATCCATGAACTCGTGGCTCTCCCCCATCTCCTGGCACAGGACATTCCAGCAGCATTCAGCCTCCTGAAGTCAACCATTCTGCCCAATGCCACCACACTCTTCTATTGTTTCGAGCAGACACATGTGCTGGGTAGGACATGGCTGTACAGTAGGGTGACCAAGGTGCCCACAATATACAACCCCATGTTCCCACTCAGCTGTGGTCAGTTGCAGATCTCAACGAGCGAGGTATACCGTGGACTCAAAGCAATGTCGAGACCTGGCACTGCCATCTCCATGCACTGCTTGGGAAGGTGCATGTAGGTGTCATGACAATGCTAGCAGAACTCCACAGGGAACAGCAATGGACCTATGTCACTAGGGAAGGCATTTGTTGTGGACTGCCATGGACACCACCCCAAGAAGAGCTATGAGGAGTGGATAAGGATGGTACTAGCATCCAAGGACAAGGGCAAGCTGCTGAAGTTCCTCTGTGGCATGACACCCAACACCACCCTGTAGGGTTTCCATGGTGACTTGGCACCTGACAGTTGTACACTCACAGTACACATCATGCACAACCACCAGGTTGCCACTGTGGTCCCCTACTGTTGAATAAAGTTTCACCCCCCACATTTAACATGCACCCCAACCTGGTGGTGATGTCTCATCACAACACTGCTGGGTATCGCCAAGCAGCCCACTGCACACTGCCACATCTGCATTGTGTGTCACATGTCACACAGGCCTGACTCTGTGTGAGTCCCCCCAAAATCCTTTCAGCTGTTCATGTGTGCCACATGTTGCACAGGTCTGAAGCTGTGTGAGTGCCTACTGATACTTCCAGCTGTGCAACTGTGTGGTAACAGCATTCCCGCAATGGGCCCTTGTGGAACCCCCCACAACACACCTGGCAGCCTTCATGCCACAGTGGGCTCCTGTGGCACAGGCCCCCCCAAACACCTCCAGACTTTTTTCTGTGTGGTTACTGCAGGCCCGTAGTGGGCTAGCATGACATGGCCACATGCACACATTGCACGATTGGTGCGATGGCATGCTGCTTTGTGTCCTGGCATCCACATGTGGTGTTGCTGTGGACCATTTCCTGGTGCAGCTATCCATGCTCTCACTGTGCCACTCTGCTGTGTGCCTGCAGTGTCATGCATGCACCGACCAACAGGCATGGTATTCCAATTCCTTCATGCATGCCCAGCTGGCTGGCTGTCAGCTGACATAATCATGCATGCAGGGATGCATGGACATTCCGCCATGCTGCCTGGGATGGCTGGTCAACACACTGGGGCATGCATGGCTATTTGTTTCATCCCTGTCCCACGGATGGTGAGACAGTCATCCTTACCAGGGGGTCTGTTATTGGGTCAGTGTGTCCTCGGAGGGTGCACCACATAGAAGGTGGGTGTTTTCACATTGTCCATGCTGTTCAGTAGTGTCTCAGGTCCTGGAATGGGTGACATAGGTCGGGATCAGGTGCTTCATGTGTTTGTGGAAAATCCACTCAACAGCCACACAGCATCCCGACCTCCTCTTGCCTGACAGTGTGTCAGGCACTGTCCTAGATCAGGCCACTGTGTTTTGGGCTGCTGGGGCTGTTGGCTTGTTGTGTGTGGGATGCAGCATGTCAGACTAATAAGCGTTGGGATTATAAAAGGGTACCTAGCAGGGCAGGGTTTTCTATGTGCAAGCAGAGTGGTCAGTGGTGGGATGGGCAACTGGTATCTGGGCAAGATGGGTAGTCTGGGTGGGTCCAGCTGCAGAAAGAGTTGTTATCTAGAGGGTGCTGGTCCAGCTCTAAGGAGGGTGCTTTGTTTGGTGAGACTGGAAGGTTGGTCCAGCTGCAGGGAGGTGGTCTACTGAGGTGGGGAGGCAGGTCTGGGGGGTTCCATCTGCAGGGGGATCGTGTCTGAGGGTAGGAAGGATGGCCTGGAGCAACCAGCTACAGGGTTAGTGATAGTTGATGGGGAGAGGCTGGTTTGGGGTTTGTAGGGTGGACTAGCTGCAGGCAAGGTACACAACTTGGGAGAGGTCTATTGGGATGTTGATATGGTTGTCCAGCTGGATGGTCATCTGGGCAGGGGGTGTTCAAGATGTGAGTGGTCATGGGGGGGTGCAGGCCCAAATGACTGTACTTGGGAACCCTCACTGAAGTCAAATACTAAATTTAGTACTAAAGCATTCATTAATTTGCCTTCAAAGACTAATTTTAGTCATTTTTAATAATCTTTAATCATCATTCAAAAATACAACCGCTAAGAATACTAAATTCTAAGTATTTCAGCAGACTAGTTGTTCAAGAGTAAGTTATTGCTAAATGAGGATTAGAAATAGATCTGCAATGCTCTTAAAAGTACAATTTTTTTTAATACAACTGAATCATAAATGAAGATTACAGTCAGCGGAGTAGTTTTAGGATTTAAATTAGCCAATCAAGGCTGCGTACATTACTGTGCATTTCAGTTCTACTAAGCAAGGAGACAGATAAAACAACCAGCAACACCAGTGAATTTTACAGAAGGTAAGCAATAATAGAATGTGGATTTTTACCTGGAAATAATACGGTGCAAAAAAAGTTGACAGTGTCCCTTTAAAAGTCTATTCTAAACTTCATTTCCCATAAGTCTACTCAGTCAGAGGCCTACATTTCCCAGCTCTCTTCCTGTCTGTGTCCAGTGTGATGAAACTGCACAAGCGCTCTGTGGTCTCCATTTTTGAACAACTGAGGTTTCCTACAGCTAAGATTTACATGTTAAGGTAAGAGCTTATGTTTAAAAAGTACATCTTTTTAACTCCCTGAAATGTTAAATACAGTAAAGGAATTATCAGTCAGGTGTTTTTTTTTTTCAAAATGAAATGCTGTGCAAGTTTCACTTTCAATGTTTTGTCTTGAAAACATTTTCTCTTCTCTGAACTCTTGGCTAAACTTTGAAATACACATTTTATTTTCAATCAACCCCTCCCCCCTTTAAAGTGTTTAGAATGCATTGTGCCTCTAGATTACTTGTTATTTGTGAAATTGTTGCTGATTTAGTTACTTTAAAGTAGTGTGGTGGTGGGGGCAGGAGAATGAACAGCAGGAAGATTGTATAACTGAGCAAATTCAGAATGCATAAAGAAAAGATTACAACTTTTTTTAATTTGAGAAAATCTGGAGTTACCCTAAAGGAAGAATTATTTACTGCAGATATTTGAGTGTGTTTGTGGGGGAACTGTTTTTTTGCGTTTAATATTTGTATTTAACAGTTGCATGTGTTAATCCATTTTGTAATCTGGGGATCAGTGTATTTTTTTTTCTTTTGCTGAAGACTGCATTAATTTATATTTTATGTTTATTTTATTTCGTTTTTGTTGACTGGCTAAGTGCACTAGACAGATTCTTGCCTATTTTCAGGCACGACCCGGAGGGAGAGGAATACTGTACAGATGAAAGCCAACTGACCTCGAACCAGATTAAGCTGTTGGTGGTATTTTTAGTGAATTGGGGGATATGGCCAGGGCACCAGAGAAAATTTCCCTGCTTTTTTTGAGAAGTGCCATGAGATCTTTAACATCCACCTGAACTACCACCAGAACAGGCAGATGGGACCTTTGGTTTAACATCTCATCTGAAAGACAGTGCCTCAGGAGTGCAGCCATCTCTCTCATGCTGCACTACAGCATCAGTATTGGGATATTAACATAACTGCCTGGTATGGGAATAGAACCCACTGCCTTCTGATCTCCCAGCCTTGGAGGTAAGTGTGCTACTTGCTGAGCCACTGACACTGCAAATGCAATATGTTAGTGTCATATATATATATATTTTTTTTAATACTATGTTGAGAAGTATGGGGTCCACGGTTGAGGAAGGGTGATTGGGGGGGTTGAGGTATAGGGAGGTTCTGCTCTGGATGGTGGGTGTGTCCAGCTTTTGGAAAGGGTGTCCAGCTCTGGGGAGGTTACTCAACCTGCAGAGGGGAGGGAGGCTGGTCTGTGGGAGGGAATGAACTCAGGGGTCTAGCTGCAGGGAGGATTGTCTGATGGGGAGGATAGTCCAGGGCATGAAAGAGTGAGCCAGCAACAGGGAGGGTGGCTGGTGGTGGTGGTGAGACTAGTTCAAGGTTGGAAGTGAGGTCTAGCTGCAGGGTGGGTGGTTGGATGGTGAGACAGGTATGGGGCTTCTGGTGGATCTAGCTGTAGGTTGAGTGGTTACGTGGGGGACTGCTGGTCCATGGGCTTGGAGGGACAGCTTCAGATATGTGGTCTGTTAGAGTGGAGGTTTGGGGTGGTGCTCCAGCTACATAGAGGTTGTATAGAATGTAGTTGGATGCTGGTGCAGATGTAGGGAGGGTGGCTGGCTGGGTAAGCAGCTGACCCAGAGCCTGTGTGGTGCTTTAGCTCAAGTGCTCATTATGTGAAAGGCTGGGGCAAGAAGGGCTGTCCAGCTGTATGGAGGATAGTCTGGTGCCTGGAAGGGTGATCTAGCAGAGAGGAGGGTGATTGACTATTTTGGGGAGGGGCTGAGGCTAAAGAGATTGATCAGCCTAGGAGGGATCCAAAGTGGTAAAATTAATTAGAAACTGGTTAACATGTGTGCCCTTCAGCTTAACAGTAGCACTATGATCTGCGCGGAGGTGACCTTAGTTCAGGAATGAGCTCAAGGCCAGGGCTCTCTGGGGAGAGGAGGAGGATCAACTGTTATACAAGAGGCTCTCTCTGGGAAGGAGGACCCAGCTCAGCTGTAGTACTGCCAACTGAGTGACCACAAGTGGCAGTGCAGGTGGGAGTAGCCCATGGGTGGGAAGACATTGACTGGTGCTGTGCCACACATGTCTGTGCATGTGTTTGTGCACCCTTGCCGCTTATGTCCTAGGGGATGGAAGAACATGCAAACGTATCCTGACTACCTAGGCAGCTGCTCCACATATTGGATTCATTCTATGGTGGAGCAAGTCCTGGCAGATGCCAGAGTGATTGTGTTGTGGTAGCTGAACAGAAGGGGGACAACCAGAAATGCAGGTTGGAAAACAGAGTAGTAGTTGGGGGTGGGGGTTAAGGTGTCAGAGGGTGATGGTTAATGGCACTTATTACAGTGATGGGACAGTGAGCAGCTCAGCTCAGTACTGGCACAGATCCTCTTCAGTGTCTTCATAAGTGACATTGCAGAAAAACTGGCAAAGAAGGGAATGCCTTTTTGCAGACAATATCAAAATTTGTAGGGTGGCATTAAGAAGGGAGCAGAGAGCATGCACATGCCTCTTGGAGAAACTCAAAAAGTGGTCAAGATTGGGGCAGTTAGGGTTCAATGACAAAGTGCAGAATTGTGCACCTAGGGCATAGAAAACCAGGAGCTGCTTTATAGGGTTGGTACTTATGATCACTAAGCGGGAGGGACCTTGGAGTTATTATGATCTTAAAGATACTTGCCAAGGTACTGCCCTGCACCATACCATTCGGTGCCTTGCTGCCAGAGGACCCCAAGGAAGTTAATATGTCCACACTCTAGGTTATTAAAGTTCTGTTCCTCATAAAACATATGAACTGGGTCCCGCGACTTCCTGTTTTTTTTGCTGCACAAGCTCCACTCCCCATGCTCACTAGCAGGATGACTAGATGCTAGTAAGGGCGTGGGGGCGACTTCCATTATATGTAATGGTGGTAGTATTTCTATTGATTTAAACTATACAGGATACCTGGCAACAAAATGTGGCACTGTTCAACTAACAAGGGCCTTGTTACTTGACTGATGCCCACGTTTCATTGCCAGGTGGTCACTAAATCATTTAAAATCAATAGAAAAGCTGCCGCCCATTACAGATAAAGACGAGCACCCCAGCGCTCTCACTGGCATCTCGTCATCCTGCTAGAGTGTGGAGCAGAGCTGAACGCAGCAAGCAACTGGGAAGTTCTTGGGACCTGGTTTGTATATTTTTACGTGAAGGACAGAACTTTTTAAAGGCTTAAAAATTTGGGGACATATTAACTCATTGGGGTCCTTTTGCAGCAAGCAATTGATGGATATGCGAGTAGGGGCCGACTTTGTTACCTGTGAGTCTCTTTTAAAGTTGCTGGCTGTACAAAGCAGTGGGTAGCTAGAAGGATGCTGGGGCTGCATAGGGAGGGGTATCTTCAGCAGGAGGAGGGAGGTGGTAGTGCTGCAAGTAATCCCTATTAGTGAGATCTAACTATGTTTCCATCCACACTGCACCTCTCAGACCCCGTGAATAGATAGAAACGCTGCAATCGTGGAGTGGTACAGTGTCCACATTGCTGTGGTGTCCATCTTTCAGGCCGGCACCACCGCTTCCACACACTTCGGAAGCTGGGAGACCATTACCATGGCACCGATCCCACAATGCATCTCGTGCTGCACTAGGGGACCAGTGCCACAATGTCCACACTCTCGCCCAGTAACGCTACTGAGGTGTAACTGTTTAACTCGTTGTTGAAACCACCTCATGTGGTTTCAACAACGGTTACAAAAACTCCTTCAGTAACATTACAGGTGTAAATGTAAACCATTGTGGTAACGGTTTGGGCACTCTGTAATGTTACAGAGGGATAGTGTGCACAGGGCCTAAGAGTACTGTGTCCAGGTTTGGAGGCTGCGCCTTAGAAAGGCCATAGGGGTGTAGGCAGTATAAAGGGCAACTAAAATTGTACATGGGCTGTGGCAAAAGCCCTGTGAGGAGACTGGGATCTCAACATATAAACTCTGAAAGAGAGGGGACATGATGGAGACCCACAAGTGGGCCCATAAGGGATGAACAGGGTGCTGGGGGGCTCTTCAAATAGGAAAAGGACCATGGGACATAATGAAGCTTACGGTGGGGTAAGAAGGATGTGAGGAATTACTACTTCACTGAAAGGGGTAGTAGACACCCGGAACAGACTGACAGCATTATGGTGTTGGAGGTCAGGAGTGAAATGTGGTGGGGGGCTTAAACATGTGTAGTATAGACACAGAAATATCAGTAAATAATAGGAAGAGGAGGGCTACAGGGCCACAAGAGACCAGCTTAGAGTTTGCAGAGAAGGACTTACAGGAGCCTATGGTTGCAGTTGTAGCGTAGGTCTGGAAACCACAGCAGAAGTGTGACCTAGAGTGAGGGCTCATCAGCAGTGGGTCTTCATGTAAGCAAGCAGTTTAAGGAAAAAAATCTGACAGCTTCTATGTGCTGGGGGAGCTCTGGTGGCAGTTGTAGCGAGGTGGGGAAACCAGAGTGGAAGAGTAAGAGTGAGGGCTTATCAGTTTTTGAGGAAGCAGTAAAAAAAAAAAAAAAAAAAAAAAAAATTATAAAATTCTGTTTTTTATATTGAGAGGTGTGACGAGGACACGGCAACAGAATGCAGAGGAGTGCGACAGCTTGGAGCAGCCAGTTGAAAAAGGTTTGTTAGAAAAGCAAAAAACTAAAACTGTTAAACAGAAACAAATGCTCACTGTATGATAGCGGGAAGAACGGGGAGAAGTATGACTAAATGGCAGGTGGCGTGGCTGAGGGACGGTCAACCTGGAAGAAACAAACTCAAAAGCAAGATACCAGTAAGCAGTGTCAAACAACGGGGTGAGGGATGATGATGACGAGTCCACTATGCACATTAATCGAGGATGACCATAAATATATGTGTAATGTTAGATTCTGCATGAATATATTCGACATGCTCAGATAAATGGATTTATCACACTCCATTTATGTCCATTCCTATTGTATAAATTTATTTAATATTTATAACCCATTAGGCTCTTCTTTAGTGCTCTGTGTTTTAACTGTGAGCTGTCCTGACCTTATGTTATTCTTTTTCCTCCCCAAATCCTTTTCATAGGCCCCTTGTACTTTATTAGCTGCTATAAGATTTCATTTGTATGTGCCATGTTTCTTATGGTCCCCGCCAGGCTCACTGATTTCTGTTTGCCTCCCACCCACAGCTACTTTTAAGTCAAGTTCGTACATTCCTTCAGCTGCACTGTGATTTTCCTCAGGCCACGCATTCGTGTGGCCTGCCTCCCAGTCACTTTCACCAGGCCCTCAGGGCACCTAGAGTTCACCGCCATGTGGCTTAGCTAAAGGTTCCTGCCACTCACTGCTGCTGCCCACCCTCCAGACCTCTTCCATGGGGGTTTTTCACATGCCACTTTGTGGCTGATGGGCAGAGGAGGCATATTTGCTCTAGTCTCTTCCCTCCCAAAAAATATCCCATCTTCATTCCCACACATGTGCAGGTTACAGCCTTGAGCTCTGTGGGCTTAAATCAGACACATAGACCTTGGATGGCAGATAAGACTGGTTGGCTCCACCCAGTCGGCCCATTTCCTACCTAGTGGATAAGCTGCAGATCCTAGTTATCCAACAGCTGACTTCCTCCACCCACCAATAGAATTGGTTCATGTCTGTCCCATGTATTTTGAAGTCCCTCACTATTTTTGGACCCTACAACCTCCTTACAAAGGCCATCTCCTGTGTTCACCACCCTCTGTGAAAAAATACTCTTCATGTTGCCCTGAGCCGCCCTCTATCTTCAAATTTGGCCCTTGTTCTTGCACACCTCTTTTTCTGAAAGATGATATCTCTTTGACTTTGTTGATTTCCTTGAGGTGCTTGAAATTTTCTGTCCTGTCTCCCAGCCTTTTCCTCAAGGGGCATGCATATTCAGCTCTATCTCTTTGTATGGCTTGGTGCAGACCTTCGCTATTTTAGTTGCCTCTCTTCTGACTGGCAGTTGAAAGTGCCTGCCATTACTGTCACTGTAGTTCAGTAGCACTAAACTGTCTGCCTATCAACAGCGCAGCATTTCTGGTCAGCAGTTTTCTGAACAGCCTCCTGCCTGCTACACAGTCTGGGCCGAGACATCACCCCCACATTAGGTTCCAGGGAAGATAATATAAAAAAAAAAATTGCCACTGTCCATGAGGGAGTGACATTATATCACCAGAGCTATACCTTTCAAACCACTGGCCTCCTGGGACAACTCAAGACTCTGAACCACAGTGTCCCCTTTTTTAAATAATATAGGGGCCACTAGCCCAAATCATTCCACCTGCCCATCTGGACTACTTCTTAATTTTGGTTACCTGCAGGTCACCTCGGGGCGCTAAGGGGGGGTTTTGCCGAGTCCCAAATACCACTTTATTCTCTGTTCTTAGCTGTCTGCATTTTTTATTCCATCTCTAGTTTCCTTACTTTGGCCTAGTTTGTCTTTTCCTCTGAAACTTCTCTTCCTTTACTCCTGTGCTATATACCATTTTTGTATCTCTCTACTCTTGCTACTATAACTTCCCCATACTGATCTATTTTTCCCTTTATTTCTACAGGTCTGGCCAAACATACCAATCAGATAAGTATCTTTGTTTAATTCTAACACTCTAATCTCTCCTCTAGCACCTCCGAACCTTTGTGTCCCTTCAACCTTCTCTGTTCTTCCCTTTCAGGTCCTACCAGAATACCCCAAACCAAGGACACCCAACTCTGGACTCCCCTACTCTGATGGAACAGGTAAGTCCTAATTACTTAACTGCCTTAGAATCATAGAAATCTGGTGACAGAAAAGGACCATTTTGGCCAGTCGAGTCTGCCCCTTACCCCCATCCCCAATCATCATCTTTGTCAAGAGACACCCCACTCTGCCCACTGGTCAGCTCCTGGTGTCTGTCCCATGCCCCCTTGAATCCTTTCACCATTTTTACACACACCACCTCTTCTGGTAGTCAGTTCCTGGACTCCACCACCTTCTCAGTGATGTAATGCCCCTCATTGCCCCTAAACCTTCCTTCTTCTAATCTTGGTTTATGATCCCTAGTTCTAGCACTTATTTTCCTTGCAAAATATTCCCTCTCACCTTACTAGTCTCCAGTGGGTACAGATCAGATTCCTCCACCTCTCCTCCCATGGGGCTGTCTCATGCTATGTGCACCATCTTGGTTGCCCTTGTCTGAACCCTTTCAATCCTGTCTTATATCCTTGTGTAGGTGAGGCCTCCAGAACTAAACCATCACTCTAGGTGAGGCCTCACCCATGGATTATAAAGCGCATCAGCACCTCCCTCTTCTGTTTATACCCTCCGTACTACAGCATTCTATTCACTTTGCCCACTACTGTGCTGCACTGGTTCTCCGCCTTTAAGGTTATCTGAAATTATAATCCCAGATCTCTGTCCTGCTGAGTTTCCTTACCTCCCCCGTGTAAATGGTTTGTGGGTTATTACACCCATGTGCATTACTGTGCACTTTTTGGCATTAAATTTCAGCTGCCAAGTTTCCGACCACCTCTCCAGAATCTTTAGGCCCTCCCTCACTGCCTCCACCTCCCCTACCAGGGTGTCTACCCTATTGCAGATCTTCGTATCATCTACAAATAGGCACACCTTCCCTGCAGTTCCTCCGCTATATCTAACATACTAAAAGCCAGCAGAATAGGCCGGATGGTCTGTTGTGTCTGCTCGGTAGCCAGCCTCCTAATGGGTTCTTTCTTTCCCACCCAGCCCCAGAGAGGGTCATCCTCTTCTTCAGTTTACCCTTGAACCTGTCCCACTCCCTCTTCAAGCCCTCCACTGTGCCCTCCTCCACCAGACTCCTGGACAGTGCATTCCAGGGCTCCACCACCCTCTCAATGAAGTAAGGTCTCCTGCATCCCCCTGTAATTTCCCTCCTCTAGCTTCCACTCATGTCACCTGGTTGTTTCCCACCTTCTTTAGTCTGAACATCTCTTTGGCACCCCCTGTTTATTCCTTTTACATATTTGAAGACCCTATCATGTCCCCCATCTCTCCTCTCCTCCAGCCAGTACAGCCCAAGCTCTTCCAGCCTTTCCTCATAGGGCCTTCCTCCCATGCTCTGAAGCATCCTGGTTGCCCTCCTCTGGACACTCTCCAGCAGTGTTGCGTCATCCTTGAGGTGAGGTCTCCAGAACTGCATGCAGTACTCGAGATGTGGTCTGACCAAGGCATTATACAGAGGGAGGATCACCTCCCTCTTCCTGGACGTAATCCCCCTGGCTATGCAGTATCCGGTTTGCTTTGGCCACAGTTCTTCTGCAATTTTTAGTGTTATTCATTTTGACGTCTACCACCACCCCTAGATCCCTCTCACTCGTTGTGGCTTGCAGTATGACACCCCCGGGTGTATACATGGCCCGGGTTTCTGACCCTCAGATGCAGCACCCAACATTTCCCTGCATTAAACCTCAGTCCCCACCTCCTTGACCACCCCTCCAGGGTATCCAGGTCCCTCTGGACTGTCTCTCTCGCTTCATCTCCGTCCGCCAATGCTCCCAGTTTTAAGTAATCCACAAAGAGACTCATCCTACTCTTAACCGCCCTCCCCATATCGAAGACATAGGCATTGAACAGGAGTGGCCCCAGTACCGAACCTTGGGGGACCCCACTGGTAACCTTCGTGGAGGAGGAGGAGACTACCCACCACTACCCTCTGTATTTGCTCTGTTAGCCAATTTTCTACCCATCTGAGCAACTGTCCTCTCACCCCACCCCCAATCTGAGCAACTGTCCTCCCACCCCCAGCTTTAATAGCAGCCCATTTTGGGGTACCGAATCAAATGCCTTACTGAAATCCAGGTATAGGACGTCCTCCGGTCTATGCCGGTCCAGGGTCCCAGTCATAAAAATCTATGGGGTTGGTCTAACACGATCTCCCCGGGATGAAACCATAATGTTTGTCATCCAGTTGCCCCAACCTTTCCAGCTGCCTCCTGAGCCTATCCTTGATAATGCCCTCCATTACTTTGCCCACCACAGACGTTAGGCTGACAGGCCTATAATTCCCCATCTCCTCTCTAGACCCCCCATTTGTGGATAGGCACCACATGAGCCACCCTCCAGTCTTGAAGCACCCATCCTGTCAGCAGAGAGGTGTTAGAGTGCTGCCAGTGGTGCTGCTAGCTCATCGGCCAATTCCTTCATAACCCTCGGATGCAACCAATCTGGCCCCGGTGCCTTATCAGTTTTTAGTGTCCGAAGGGCCTCCTTCACCCTTTCCACTGTGATTTCTCCTCCTCCAGCCCACCCCTCATTTAACCACCATCCCCTTCTAGACTCTGGCCCAGCCTGTACCCCAACTTCTTTCAGTCCTCTAGACTCCATCTGACCTCTCGACTCTGCTGGCTCCCCTTCCTTCCCATTGGGCTGGAGGGATCCCCTGCCTCCTCCGTAAATATCAAGGCAAAGTACTCATTTAGCACCTCTGCCTGATTTCCCTGCCTCCTGAGTCCATCCCTCCTCAGTCCTAATCATGCTGATCTGTGCCCTCCCTTTTCTCTTCTCCCTTGTGTATCTATAGAATCCTTTCCCCCTCTCGGATATCCCTAGCCAGGTTTTGCTCCCTCCTCACCTTGGCTCCCCTCACCACTGTGGTGACCCTTCCAGCCATCAACTCATACCCCTCTCCCTATCCCCCTAGAGCGCTTAAAACATGCATAGGCAGCCTTTTTATCCCTCACTGCCTCCTGCACCTCCCTGGTCCACCAACACAGCTTGTTGGCTCTACCATGCTTATCGCTTACCTTTGTACAGGAGTTAGTAGTCTCCTGCACCCCCTTCTTAATTGGCCTCCCACAAGCTGCCAGCATCCATGTCCGCCTAATCTTGTCCAAGCTCCCTGTAGAATCCTGCCCATGCTCAAGGTCTGTTCCTCTGAAGTCCACTACTACTGTATTAGAATGGTTATCCTCCCCCGATACAGCAGAAACCAGACTGTAGTGTGATCACCACCTGCCAGTGGCTGCACACCTCCAGGCCCTTTATCTGGTCACTGTCTGCTAGGACACAATCCAGTATCCGCTCCTCCCTAGTAGGTTCCCCCACCTGCTGGACCAGGAAGGCATATTGGAACATATCCATCAGTCTCTGTTCCCTGGCCACAGAGGATGCCATAGTGTCCCAGTCTGTCCCCAGCATATTAAGGTCACCCATGATCACCACCATTCCCTTTCCACGGTCACAGTGCCCCTTGATGTTCTCAACTAGTTTGTCCTCCAGGGCCTCTTCCATCATTGGGGGTTCTGTACACCACCCCTATTTTCAATCTTTTACCTTCCCTCATTTGTAGGGTTACCCAGATCTCCTCCACCTCCCCCTACAGCCTCTCCACTCCACTAACCGCTATGTCATTTTTGACTATCAGTCCTACACCCCCTCCTCTTCCCTCTCCTCTATCCTTCCTGAATATTTTGTAGCCCACCAAATTTAGGTCCCAGTCATTTTCTGAGTGGCCCATGTCTCAGTAATTCTGCACATCCACTGATCCTCAACCAGCATCACCTGGAGCTTGGGCATTTTGTTGCCCATGCTCCTAGCATTGATCAGGCTGTCCTCCATCCTGACCCTCTCCCTTCTCCAGTCATCTCGGACCCTGAGCAGTCCCTAGATGCCTTTCTTGCACAGCTCTGGATGGATTTAGATCGCAGTTACCTGCCTTCTTTTCATGCCCTGACCTGGACCCTCGGAGCAGCCTCCTGGAGCCACTTCTTTACTTAACCCCTTTACAAGTTTAAACCCACCTCTCGACTATGAATCCAGCAAGATTTAGTTCAAGATCTCCTCCCTCCAAGTTGAGGTGTAGCCTATCCCGGCATATAACCCTTGTCTCCCATGTATCCCCAGTCCTCACCAGCCCATACCCTTCTGCCCTAGTGCCAGTCCCTGAGCCACTGGTTCACACCTCTAAGTTTATGTTTGGTCTCCCTGGACACCCTAGGTACTGGCAGAATCTCAAAGAAGGAGATTGCGCTTCTATAGAGTGGTAAACCCTGGCCAGTTCTCGGAATCTTGCCTGGATTTCTAGTTCACTGTTCTCCTCTAAGTCATTTGTTCCCAGATGTTTCGTCTGGGGATTACCCGCATTCCAATGCTATCGAGTATAGCTGGAATTTGGCCTTGTGTACGGCTAGGCCTGGGATACATTTAGCCTTGACTGGGCTGCTTTTTCCTCCCCCCCTCCCACTGGATGCCCCAGGTCATGGAGTCACCCAGCAGGATCACCTCTCCACCCCCACTTTACTGGCCCGTTAGATTCCATCCAGGCTCTTCCTTCTGTCATCAACCCCCAGCTTACTTCTCTTGTCCCCCTCAGCCTGGGGATCACAAGCCTGTGCTTGCCCTACCATGCTCATTCTTCTACCTGTAGCTCCCAGCTTGCTCCTTGCCCCCCAACCTCCTGGGTGGCACAGATTGCCCCCCACCCAGATCTCCGTGGACTCTTTCTGGGCTGGTATCCTCAGATCCCCCACCCAGGCTCCCTTCTACTGCTTCCCTCCTTGCCTCCCCCAAGTTCTGCATCCTTCACCCCATCTGCTGTGTTTCTCCCACCCCCATCTCCCCCCTCCTCTCCACCTCATCTGATTTCTCCTGCCTGAAGCTGGCCTATCTAGAGTATTCCTTATCCTTGGTTGACTTCCCTAACCTGGATGCTTGCCCAACCCTAGTCCTCCCTCCTCCCACCCTGGCTTCACTCTGCACTCCCTTCCTCCCCTCCCTCCCACCTAGGCTAATGTCTCCTCCCTCCCTTCTGTGGATCTGGCTCTCTCTCCTGCCCCATCTCCCCCAGCTTACTGACCAAACCCTCTCTGTCTGCCTGCTCCCCTCCTCCCGCCAGCCTCTCCACCTCATCTCCCGTATATAGCAAGGCGAATAGATTAGTAAGTGTGATGCTTGCCCCCGACTTGCTCTCTCCTGTCCCCCCTCCTTCTGGTCAGCCACCTCCCTATAAGTGATTTCCGTACATTGCTTGTTTCGTGCCCCACCCCTCATGAGTAACCATATGATCCTTGTCTACCTGTTCCCTGGGTTATGCCATATTGGCCTCGTGTACTCTCATGAGGTCCTTTCCACACCTTTCCTCCCCACCCCTCCCACCTTCCAGCTGCCTTCTGATCCCCTCTACTTCCTCCCTAAGACCTGCCAACTGAAAACACACTGGGCACCCTCTGAACCTCCTTGCCCAATTTAATATTATTGCCCCCCGCACCCTGTACACCCAATCACTCTACCGAAGGTGCCCGCTTTGGCCACCCCCAAGTCTACCCTCATTTTAGGTGAGCAATGCGGCCCTCTAACAGAAATAATTCAGTCAGTGTTGCACTAAAACCCAAGCAGTTTGCCCCCTCCGATTACAGCAATTTTCCCTCTTTCTTGACAGTAGCCAGTTTTCTAGCCCTAGCAGTAGATGGTTCACAAGCAAAATTAGCCCATCACAACACTAGCCAGCTCAGAGGCCCTAGCAGTAATCGATTCACACACAGTTTGCCTACTCCCTCAGATGTAGTTGGCATACACAGTCATTTATACAGTCTGCTTCATTATGCCCCTTCCTGGTAGTAGTCAGTGTTGCCCAAGCAGCACAGTGTACAGGACCCTTTTCCCCAATCAATAACAATCCAGCTTCCTAGTGTTCCAGTTCGCCCAATCTAGACTTGTCCTCCTCCAAGGCTCCGCCCTCACCAACCATTTAATAGAGGTCGGGGCCAGGGTAGGTGGTGTGGAACAAAGAACAGCTCTCCTCCTCTGATTGTGACTGGACTATTTGCCTTTTATGGCCCAGTCACACAGTCAAAGTTCGCGCCCTATCACTGATTGGCGCTCCTTCCTGAGTTGCCCGGCTTGCAAAGTTGTGGCTGATGTGGACCCGCATGCATTGCCTGTCCCCGCCAGCAAGAGCTTCTTGTCGATCACCAATGTGATCCCATCTTCTCCCACTGCCGATGTAGCCCCAGAATGCCTGCCCAGACCACTTCCATGACAAGCCCGGTCTGGAAAGAACAGCTCTCCCCTGATTGGAACTGGGCTAATCGTGCTATAGATATTAAAAGGATGGGTCCCAGCACCAACCCCTGGGGCACACCACTGCCACCCTGGAATGCACCCCATTTGCCTTACCACCACCCTCTGGTTTCAGTCTTTGAACCAGTTCTCCACCTTGTTATTTTCTGTTTCACCCTAAGCCTTCCAGCTCATTTACCAGCCTTCTATGTGGCAAAGTGTCAAAGGCATTGCTGAAATCTGGGTAGGCTACATCCTCCTCCATCCACCTTCCTTGTTACCCAGTCAAAAAACTCAGTTAAGTTTGTCGGGCACAACCTGTCTCCCATAAAACCAAACTGCCTTGGGTCCTGGAGGCAGTATAGCACATTGGTAAGGCTCTGAGCTACAGATCTGGAGACCTGGGTTTGAATCCAACAGCCGTCTAAGTGCATACTGTGTGATTCTGAGCAGTTACTTAACTCTTGTGCTCCAGGTTGCATCTGAAACAAGCTTCAGCTTAGTGTGCTACTCCTGGTTAAACAATGTTCCTTCCCCACTTCCCCTATAGACCATTGACAACCAGGTGCTCCACTATTTTCTTTCCTTCAGCAGTATTTCCATTACTTTTCCCACTGTTGTGGTCAGGCTGACCAGTATGTAGTTCCTGCATCCTCCCTGTTAACACTTTTGTATAGTGGGACCACATCATCCCTTCTCCAATCCCTGGGCATGTCACCAGTTTACAAAGACAGGGTGAACAGGGTAATGGAGGTCCTACTAACACCTCCTTAGCTCCTCAGTGTCCAGGGATGCATCTATCTGGCCCATAGCCTTATTGCTGCCAGTTCCATGAGGATCCTTTCTTTGCAAAGGAGCTGTGTCCTTTTCTATGATCTCTCCATCCTTATTAATGCTGGCCCATTTCCTGCCCTTCCTTTGTAAAACCGAACAGAAGTATTTGTTCAGTATTTCTGCTGGCTGAAAGACACAACAGACCATCCGCCTATTCTGATGGCTTTTGTATGTTAGATATAGTGGAGGAACTGCAGGGAAGATGCGCATTTTGTAGATGATCGGAGATCTGCAATAGGGTAACACCTGGTGGGGAGGTGGAGGCAGTGAGGGAGGGCCTAAAGATTCTGGAGGTGGTCAGAACCTGGCAGCTGAAGTTAATGCCAAAAGTGCACAGTAATGCATGGGTGTAATAACCTAACCATTTACACACGGGCAAATTCAGCAGGACAGAGATCTAGGATTAGAATTTCAGATAACTGAAGGTGAGTACCAGTGCAAGTGAATAGAATGCTGGTGTGCATGGAGGGGACAAAACAGAAAAAGTGCTGATGTGGCTTTATAACCAAGTTGAGGCCTCACCTGAGTAAGAGGTTTAGTTCTGGGCCCTCACACAAGGATATAAGACAGGATTGAAAGGATTCAGACAGGGCAACCAAGATGGTGCACCATGCATAGAGCAGCCCTCAAGGGAGAGATGGAGGTCTGATCTGTACAAATGGAGACCAGTGAACATTTGCAAGGAAATAAGTTAGAACTAGGGATCATAAACCAAGATTGAAGAAGAGGTTTAGGGCATGCAGAGAGGGCATTACACCACTGAGAAGAGGGTGAGTCAGGAACCGACTACCAGAAGAGGTGTGTGCGAGAAATGGTGAAAAGATCAAGAGGGCACAGGACAGACACAGGAGCTGACCAGTGGGCGGAGTGGGGTGCCTTTGAACAGATGATGATTGGGGGTGGGGGCAGACTCGATTAAAATGGTACACCTGTCACCAGATTTCTATGATTCTAAGGCAGTTAAGTAATGGACTTACTCCATCAGAGTAAATTCCAGAGTTGGGGTGTCCTTGGTTTGGGGTATTCTATAGGACCCGAAGGAAGAACAGAGAAGTTGAAGGGACACAAAGGTTCAGAGGTGCTAGAGGAGAGATTAGAGTGTTAGAATTAAACAAAGATACTATCTGATTGGTATGTTTGGCCAACACCAGAAAAGGAAAAATAGACCAGTATGGGGAAGTATCGTAGCAATAGAGAGATACAAAATGGTATATACACAGAGTAAAGGAGAAGTTTGAGGAAAGACAAACTAGGCCAAAGAAACTAGAGATGGAATAAAAATGCAGACAGCTAGAACAGAGAATAAAGTAGTATTTGGGATTCAGCAAAACCCCTAAGCACCCTAGGTGACCTGCAGGCCAGTAAATTTAAGAAGAGTCAGATGAGCAGGTGGAATGCATTTAGGCTAGTGGCCCCTATATTATTTAAAAGGAGACACTGGTGGTTCAAAGATCTGAGTTGTCCCAAGGCCATGGTGAAAGGTATAACCTGGTATATAATGGGTCACTCCCTCATACAGTGGCAATTTTTTTTTATATTATCTTCCCTGGACATAATGTAGAGGGGATGTCCTAAGACTGTATGCAGCAGGCAGGAGGCTGTTCAGAAAACTGCTGACCAGAAATGCTGTGCTGTTGATAGCAGACAGTTTAGTGCTATGAACCACAGTGACAGTAATGGCAGCACTTTCAACTGCCAGCGGGGACAACTAAATAGAAGGTCTGCAGAAGCCATACAAAGAAATGACTGAACATGGCCCTTGAGGAAAAGGGCTGGGAGACAGGAAGAAAATTTCAAGCACCTCAAGGATCAACAAGTCCAAAAAGCAGCATTCAGAAAGAGATGTGCAAGAACAAGGGCCAAATTTGAAGATAGAGGACAGCTCAGGGCAACATGAGAAGCATTTTTCACAGAGAGGTCGAACACATGGAATGACCTTCTAAGGAGGTTGTGGGGTCAAAAAATATGGGGGACTTCAAGAATACGACAGACGTGAAACAATTCTATTGGAGGGTAGGGGGAAGTCAGCTGTTGGATAACTAGGATCTGCAGCTGATCCACTAGGTAGGAAATGGCCGACTGAGGGCCAGCAGTTCTTATCTGTCATCAAGGTCTATGTGTCTATGATTCAGCCACAGAGTCAAACCTTGCTCCATGTGTGTAAGATGAAGATGGGATATTTTGGGAGGAAGAACCAGAGCAAATAGAGTAATGGTCTACCATCCGGACAGGAACCACTGTCCTCACGAATGCTTTTAATATTACATTTTGATGAACATTTAAACTAGCTGTGGGAGAGGGAAGAAAAGGGCACCAAACTGCCCTCCCCACAGGCTGAGATTGAGGTAGGGAGATCCCAAGGAGACTCCAACAGGATCAGCTAAAGAAAAGCAGGGGACAATCAAGAAGAAGAGGAAAAAGGGCACATGTCTCTCTACCCATCAGCCAAAGTGGCATGTAAACCCCACGGAAGGGGGTCTGAGGTGGGCAGCCAGCAGTAGGTAGCAGGAACCTTAGCTCAGTCGATGGTGGCACTGCAGGTGCCTGAGGCCTGTGAAAGGACTGGGAAGCAAACACAATAGGAACCAAAGAAAACCACAGTGCAGCTGAAGGGCAACACCTGAACTTGACTTAAAGTTGCCAAGGGGGAGGCAAAGGAAATCAGTGGACTCTAACAGGACCAAAGCAACAAGCACTACATACAAAGAAGTCACAACGCTAATGTCAGTACCATGGGCTAACAAAAGGATTTGGGGGCAAAAAAGGTCAGGACAGCTCACAATTAAAACACAGGCAATAAGAAAAGAGCCTAATGGGTTATAATAAGAAATGTATGCAATAAGGTGGAATAATGGGTGGTAATCCATTTATCCGAGCATGTCGTGTACATGCAGAATCTTACATTACATATATTTATTATGACATCCTCGATTAATGGCACAGTGGACCGGCACATCCCATCCTCACCCTGAGCTGACACTGCTTACTGGTCTTGCTTAGTTTTGTTTCTTCAGTGGAAATCCCCAGCCACGCCACCCACCAGTTAGCCATCTTTCCCGTTCTTCCGCCATCATACAGTGAGCATTTGTTTCTGTTAGCAGTTTTAGTTTTGCTTTTCTAACAAACCTTTTTCAACTGGCTGCTCCAAGCTGTCTGCACTCTCTGCATTCTGTTGCCGTGTCCGCGCACACCTCTCAAATATAAAAAAACAGAATTTTATAATTTTTTTTTTTTTTTTTTTTTTTTTTTTTTTTTTTTACACGCTTCCTCAAAACTGATAAGCCCTCACTCTTACTCTTCACTCTGGTTTCCCCACCTGCTTCAACTGCCAAGGCTCCCCAGCACATAAAGCTGTCAGATTTTCTTCATTAAACTGCTTGCATACAAACCCCACTGCTGATGAGCCCTCACTCTAGGTCACACTTCTGCTGTGGTTTCCAGACCTCACTAAACTGCAACCACAGGCTCAGTGAAGGCCTTCTCTGTGAACTCTAAATGGTCTCTATGTGGCCCTTACTTAAACTCCCTCTTCCCTGCTTATTTACTGATGATTCTCTGTGCTCCAGATACTACACATGTTTTAAGTTTCTGCACCACATTTCACTCCTGACCTCCAACACCATAATGCTGTCAGTCTGTTCCAGGTGTCTACTACCCTTTCAGTGAAGTAATGATTCCTCATCCATCTTACCCCACCATAAGCTTCATCATGTCCCATGGTCCTTTTCCTATTTGAAGGAGCCCCCAGAACCCTGTTCATCCTTGTAAGGTACTTGTGGGTCTCCATCATGTCTCCTCTCTTTCAGGGTTTATATGCTGAGATCCCAGACTCCTCACAGGGCTTTTGCCACAGCCCATGCACAATTTTAGTTGCCCTTTATACTGCCCACACCCTATGGCCTTTCTATGGTGCAACCTCCAAACCTGGACACAGTACTTTTAGGCCCTGTCCACACTACCCTCTGTAATGTTACAGAGTGCCCAAACCATTACCGCAATGGTTTACGTTTACACCTGTAATGTTACAGAAGGCGTTTTCGTAACTGTTGTTGAAACCACATGAGGTGGTTTCAACAGCGGATATAAAAACGATTACGCCTCGGTAACGGCACTGGGCGTAGTGTGGATGCGTGGCACTGGTCCCCAGTGCAACACAAGTTGCATTGTGGGATCGGTGCCCGCGTACATCGCCAGGCTCAGAGTGTGGAGTGGCAGTACCGGTCCGAAAATGGACACAGCGGGCAGTGTGGACACACCTTACCACTCCACGGTTGTAACGGTTTCTATCTGTTACAGGGTCTGAGAGGTGCAGTGTGGATGGGGCCTGTAGTTGGATCTCACTAATAAGGATTACTTGCAGCACCACCACCTCCCTCTTCCTGCTGAAGATACCCCTCCCTATGGAACCCCAGCATCCCTCTAGCCCCACCCACTGCTGTCTCATGCAGCCCAGCAACTTTAAAGAGAGACTTACCAAGGTAAGGTAACTGAGTCAGTCCCTGCACCATATCTAACGGTGCCTTGCTGCCAAGGACCCCAAGGAGTTAATATGTCCCCAATTTTTAAGCCATTAAAAGTTCTCCTTAAATGAAAAATATACAAACCAGGTCCCAAGAACTTCCCAGTTGCTTGCTGCTGCCCCAGATCTGCTCCCACTCTCTAGCAGGATGACGAGATGCCAGTGAGGACCAGGCGAGGTGCTTGTCTTTATCTGTAATGGGTGGCAGCTTCTATTGATTTTAAAGTAGTTGGTCACTGGCAGTAGAAACAAGGCCCTTGTTGGTTGAACAGTGCCCACATTTTATTGCCAGGTATCACTGTATGGTTTAAAAATCAATAGAAATGCTGCTACCATTACATATAATGGAGTGCGCCCCCGCCCTGGCATCTAATCATCTACTTGTGACATGGGGTTGGAGCTTGTGCAGCACAAAACAAAAAACAGGAAGTCCTTGGGATCCAGTTTGTATATTTTTATGAGGGATGGGTGAACTTTAATGGCTTATAAATTTAGGGACATATTAATTTCCTTGAGTCTTCATGCAAGGCAATCGATGGGTATGGTGCAGGCAGCATTCTTGGCAAGTCTCTTTAAGATCATAATAACTCCAAGGTCCCCCACTTGGTGATAATCAGTACCAACCCATGAAGCAGCTCCTGGTTTCCTATGCCCTAGGTGCACAATTCTGCACTTTGTCATTGAACCTAACTGCCCCAATCTTGACCACTTTTTGAGTTTCTCCAAGAGGATGTGCATGCTCTCTGCTCCTCTTAGTGCCCTCTCACAAATTTTGGCATTGTCTGCAAAGGCATTCCCTTCTGTGCCAGTTTTTCTGCAATGTCATTTAGAAGACACTGAAGAGGCTCTGCGCCAGTACTGAGCTGAGCTGCTCACTGTCCCGTCACTGTAATAAGTGCCATTAACCATCACCCTCTGACACCTTAACCCCACCAACTACTACTCCATTTTTTCCAACCTGCATTTCTGGTCGCTCCCCTTCTGTTCAGCTACCACAACACCACATCACTCTGGCATCTGCCAGGACTTGACCCACCACAGAATGAATCCAATATGTGGAGCAGCTGCCAAGCTAGTCAAGGTACATTTACATGTTCTTCCATTCCCTAGGACATAAGCGGCAAGGGTGCACAAACACTGCACTCAGACATATGTGGCACAACACCAGTCAAGGTCTTCCACCCATGGGCTGCTCCACCTGCACTGCCACTTGTGGTCACTCAGTTAGGCAGCACTACAGCTGAGCTGGCTGTCCTCCTTCCCAGAAGAGGCCTCTTGTATAACAGTTGATCCTCCTCCTCTCCCAGAGAGCTCATTCCTGAACTAAGGTCACCTCCACCACAGGTCATAGTGCTACTATTTAAGCTGAAGGGCACATGCTAACCAGTTTCTAATTAATTTTACCACTTTGGATCCCTCCTAGGCTGATCAATCTCTTAGCTCCCCCCCAAAATAGTCAACCACCCTCCTCTCTGCTAGATCACCCTTCCAGGCACCAGACTATCCTCCATGCAGCTGGACACACCTTCTAGTCCCAGCCTTTCACATAATGAGCACTGGAGCTAGAGGCACCACACAGGCCCGGGTCAGCCACTTGACCAGCGAGCCACCCTCCCTACATCTGGACCAGCCTCCAACTACATTCTATTCAACCTCCAAGTAGCTGGAGCACCACCCCAAACCTCCACTCTAACAGAGCACATATCTCAAGCTGTCCCTCCAAGCCCATGGACCAGCAGTCCCCATGTAATCACTCAACCTACAGCTAGATCCACAGAAGCCCCATACCAGCCTCACCATCCAACCACCCACCCTGCAGCTGGACCTCATTTCCAACCTTGAACTAGCCCCACCACCACCACCAGCTACCCTTCCTGCTGCTGGCTCACTCTTTCATGCCCTGACTAGCCTCCCTCAGCAGACAATCCTCCCTGTAGCTAGACCCTGGGTTCATTCCCACCCACACACCAGCCTCCTCCATCTGCAGGTTGAGTAACCTCCCAGAGCTGGACACCTTTCCAAAAGCTGGACACTCCCACCATCCAGAGCAGAACATCCCTACACCTAGACCCCCAATCACCCTTCCTCAACGTGGACCCCATACTTCTCAACGTAGTATTTAAAAATAAATAAATAAATAATTATGTGACACTAACATATTGCATTTGCAGTGTCAGTGGCTCAGCAGGTAACACCACTCACCTCCGAGGCTGAGAGATCAGAAGGCAGTGGGTTCTATTCCCATACCAGGCACTTATGTTATTGTCCCAATACTGATGCTGTAGTGGAGCATGAGGGGATGGCTGCACTCCTGAGATACTGTCTTTCAGATGAGACGTTAAACTGAAGATCCCATCTGCCTGTTCTGTGGTAGTTCAGGTGGATGTTAAAAGATCCCATGGCACTTCTCGAAAAAAGCAGGGAAATTTTCTCCAGTGCCCTGGCCATATCCCCCAATTCACTAAAAATACCACCAACAGCTTAATCTGGTTCAAGGTCAGTTGGCTTTCATCTGTATTCCTCTCCCTCTGGGTCGTACCTGAAAATAGGCAAGAATCTGTCTAGTGCCTTAGCCGGTCAACAAAAGGAGAAATTGTTTAACCAGGAAAGGCACAATAAGCCAGAGCTTGTTTCCAGGTGCGACCTGGCAGCACAAGGAAGTTAAGTGACTTGCTCAGGGTCACACAGTATGCAAGAGGAAGCTGTGGATTCAAACCCAGGTCTGGCCTGCTGGATGTCACCAGATTGCAGGTCAGAGCCTTAGATCGTCATGTCACTGCCTGCTATAAAATGAAATGAAATAAAATATAAATTAATGTAGTCTTCAGCAAAAGAAGAAAAAATACACTGATCCCCAGATTACAAAATGGACTAACACATGCAACTGTTAAAACAAATATTAAACGAAAAAAACAGTTCCCTCACAAACACACTCAAATATCTGCAGTAAATAATTCTTCATTTAGAGTAACTCCAGATTTTCTCAAATTAAAAAGTTGTAATCTTTTCCTATGCATTCTGAATTTGCTCCCTGCTAGTTCATTCTCCTGCCCCACCACCACCAACACTACTTAAAGTAAGTAAAGCAGCAAAAATTCCACAAATAACAAGCAATCTAGAGGCACAATGCATCCTAAACACTTTAAGGTGGGGTGATTGAAAATAAAATGTGTATTTCAAAGTTTAGCCAAGAGTTCAGAGAAGAAAATATTTTCAAGACAAAACATTGAAAGTGAAACATGTACAGCATTTCATTTTGAAAAACACCTGAGTGATAATCCTTTACTGTATTAACATTTCAGTGAGTTAAAAAGATGTACTTTTAAACATAAGCTCTTACCTTAACATGTAAATCTTAGCTGCAGGAAACCTCAGTTGTTCAAAAATGGAGACCACAGGCGCTCGTGCAGTTTCATCCAGACTAAACAGAGACAGGAAGACAGCTGGGAAATGTAGGCCTCTTGCAGAATAGACTTATGGGAAAAGTAGTTTTAGAATACACTTTTAATAAAGGGACACTGTCAACTTTTTTGCACATATTATTTCAGGTAAAATCCACATTTATTATTGCTTACCTTCTGTAAAATTCATTGGTGTTGCTGGTTGTTTTATCTGTCTCCTTGCTTAGTAGAACTGAAATGCACGATAATGTACCCAGCCTTGATTGGCTAATTTAAATCCTAAAACTACTCCGCTGACTGTAATCTTCATTTATGATTCAGTTGCATTAAAAAAAATTGTACTTTTAAGAGCTTTGCAGATCTATTTCTAATCCTCATTTAGCAATAACCTCTTGAACAACTAGTCTGCTGAAATACTGCTTAAAATTTAGTATTCTTAGCGGTTGTATTTTTGAATGATGATTAAAGATTATTCAAAATTACTAAAATTAGTCTTCGAAGGCAAATTAATGAATACTTTTAATATTAAATTTAGTATTTGACTTCAGTGAGGGTTC
This sequence comes from Neoceratodus forsteri, assembly GCA_016271365.2. NCBI lineage: Eukaryota > Metazoa > Chordata > Ceratodontiformes > Ceratodontidae > Neoceratodus > Neoceratodus forsteri. Next base: position 526,500,632 of record CM057456.1, on the reverse strand, counting down.
CAAGTACAGCCCTTTGGGCCTGCACCTCTATGACCACTCACATCTTGAACACCCCTTGCCCAGATGACCACCCAGCTGACAACCATATCAACATCCCAAGACCTCTCCCAAGTTGTGTACCTTGCCTGCAGCTAGTCCACCCTACAAGCCCCAAACCAGCCTCTACCCATCAACTATCACCCACCCTGTAGCTGGCTGCTCCAGGCCATCCTTCCTACCCTCAGACACGTCCCCTGCAGATGGAACCTCCAGACCTGCCTCCCACTTCAGTGAGACCACCTCCTGCAGCTGGACCAACCTCCCAGTCTCACCAAACAAAGCACGCTCCTTAGAGCTGGACCAGCACCCTCTGAATAACAACTCTTTCTGCAGCCATACCCACTCAGACTACCCATCTAGCCCAGATACCAGTTGCTCATCCTACCACTGACCACTCTGTTTGCACATAGAAAACCCTGCCCTGCTAGGTACCCTTTATAATCTCAAGCTTATTAGTCTGACATGCTGCATCACACAACAACCCAACAGTTCCAGCAGCCCAACACACAGTGGCCTGACCTAGGACAGTGCCTGGCACGCTGTCAGACCAGAGGAGGTTGGGATGCTGTGCTGCTGTTAGTGGATTTTCCACAAACACATGAAGCACCCGATTCCAACCTATGCCACCCATCCCAGGACCTGAGACACTACTGAACAGCATGGATAATGTGAAAACACCCACCCCCAATGTGGTGCACCCTCCGATGACACACTGACCTGGACACGGACCCCTGGTAGGATGACTGTCTCACCATCTGTGAGACAGGATGAAACAATAGCCATGCATGCCCCAGTGTGTTGACCAGCCATCCCAGGCAGCATGGTGGATTGTACTGCATCCCTGCATGCATGATTATGTCAGCTGACAGCCAGCCAGCTGGGCATGCATGAAGGAATTGAAATATCATGCCTGTAGGTCGGTGCATGCATGACACTGCAGCACAGCAGAGCAGCACAGCGAGAGCATGGATAGCTGCACCAGGAAATGGTCCACAGCAACACCACATGTGGATGCCAGGACACAGAGCAGCATGCCATCGCAGCAACCGTGCAATGTGCGCATGTGGCTGTGTCTGCCAGCCCACTATGGGCCTGCAGAAACCACACAGAAAAAGTCTGGAGGTGTTTGGGGCCTGTTTCACAGGAGCCCACTGTGGCATGAAGGCTGCCAGGTGTGTGGGGGTTCCACAAGGGCCCATTGTGGGAATGCTGTTACCACACAGTTGCACAGCTGGAAGGATTGGTGGGCACACACAGCTTCAGACCTGTCGACATCGACACACAGTGCAGATGTGGCAGTGTGCAGTGGGCTGCTTAGCGATACCCAGCAGTGTTGTGATGAGACATCACCACCAGGTTGGGGTGCATGTTAAATGTGGGGTGAAACTTTATTCAACAGTAGGGGCCACAGTGGCAACCTGGTGGCTGTGCATGATGTGTACCAGTGAGTGTACAACTGTCAGGTGCCAAGTCACCATGGAACCCTACAGGGTGGTGTTAGGGCCATGCCACAGAGGAACTTCAGCAGCTTGCCCTTGTCCTTGGATGCTAGTACCAACCTTATCCACCCTCAAAGCTCTTTTTGGTGGTGTCCATGGCAGTCCACAACAAATGCCTTCCCTGGTGACACAGGTCCATTGCTGTTCTCTGTGGAGTTCTGCTAGCATTGTCATGACCCCACATGCACCTTCCCAAGCAGGGCATGGAGATGGCAGTCCAGGACTCGACATTGCTTTGGGTCCACGGCATACTTCGATCATTGAGATCTGCAACCAACCACAGCTGAGTGGGAACATGGGGTTGTATCTCGTGGGCACCTTGGTCACCCTACTGTACAGCCATATCCTGCCCAGCACATGTGTCTGCTCAAAACAATAGAAGAGTGTGGTGGCATTGGGTGGAATGGTTGACTTCAGGAGGCTGAATGCTGCTGGAATGTCCTGTGCCAGGAGATGGGCGAGGGCTATGAGTTCATGGATCTTCAGGCTAAAGTCTGGGTCACTTCTGTATTGTGGTGCAAGGCCAAAGCTCTGGACCTTCCGCACACAATCTGCCCAAAGTGGAACAGGTCCCTTGTTTATGGTTTGTGGAAATTCCATCTACAGGCATTGATCACAGCCTGCTCAAAGTCAGTGATGATCGTAGGTGGTTTGAGGGTGCAGGACTGTATACTGGCATATTTATTCAGCTCCTGGAACAAGGTGCAGTAACATTGCAGGCTCTTTGTCGTCATCAGTGTATACACCAATGACATAATGAGGTTATTGGGCCCATCCCCATGGGTGCATGGATGGTGTACAATGAGTGAACAGGTGTGGCACAGTCTTGAACGTACCATCCATCATCCAGAAGGGTGCCTGTGCCAGGTTCCTGATGTTGTCCTCTGATGAGTAGAAGGACCTGGTGGATGGTGCTGCCGGTGATCCTGCTGTACCATGGCCATCCAGTCACCATCTGTAGCTGCTTGGGGATAGTGAGGTCAGTCAGTGTCACTGGTTCTGGTTAGAGGTCCTTGCAGGGGTCCTGTTCACAATCTGCAGCAGGGCCCTCTTGCTTGGCAACTGCGCCACAGCTCAGTAGTCATTGCAGTTGCTTCACTCTGCAGTAGCTATGCGGGGCTAGCCATGGTGCTGTGTGCCTTCTACTTGATGCCTGCCAACACCTGTGCTGGTAGAGCATCTGTCACCTCAGAACATGACTGTGCTCATTCTTTTCTTTAGGTGGTGTTGGCCATCCTGAGCAGTGTGATGGCCTGGCCGAGGCAGGACTTGGACTTATGGTGCTGGCAGCACCATTACACTGTCTCATGCCATCCCGGTGGTGCTGAGGGTTGAGGCGCTGGATGCCATACCTTGTGTCAAGCCAGTGACCTGGGTTCAGGATTGAGCCTGGGCCATCGGGGTCAAGCAGGGAGGACTGGGATCGAACATCCATAGACTGCTTTCCCAGTCCTGGGGTGGGCTGGGAATTTCAACGTGCTGTAGCAGCCCCTGGGAATGCTCAGGGGCACTACTAGTGTCTGTGACACTAGATGGGAAGCACGGCACATATCGGCACGTTGCACCTGGACATCATTGCATGTCCGTGATACTAGAGCCAATCGAAGAAAAAATGGCTGGGCATGACCTTTCAGCTTGATGGCTGTGCTCTGAGCCACCCAGAGGACTTTGGTGGAGTCCTGTTGAGGAGGGTCTGGGGCTGTTCTGGCTGGTAGAGGCAGAGGGGGAGCTCTCCAGCAAGATGGCATGATGGCCATCCTGATCCTTCTGGGTGCAGTTTGAGCTACCCAGCTCTCCAGGTGTGTGGAGCTGGTTGCTGGATGCCCCAGCTGAGTGTTGCTGCAGCAGGTGAAAATATGATATGTTAAAAACAGTACACTGTCTCACTGCATGTCCATTCATGGACCAGGAGGTAACCATTCACATTTAGCTTGGACTTTCCTTCCTGGATGGTACCACCTACAGATTGTCCATGTTATTGGGGTTGCAGTTGAGCACCCTGCCCCTCCATGGCTTCCACGCTATCCTCCATTGTGCCAAAGGACTGCAACACTGACCAGCTTTAGTTCCAGCTCAGGCATTCGGGTGTGATTGCACTTTGTTTGCACATCACACTCCATGGGCCACACCTGTGGCAGTTGCTACTTGTCTGTGGGTGGTTTGTACCAGTACTGTAGTGCCACTGTCTGCCCACAGTCCCAGTGTTCAAGGCTGTGCTGTGCACCATGGTCACATTCAAGTTCTGTGTCCACAGTGCCCTGTGCCCCTGTCAGCTACTGTGCTGCAGTGGGGCTATGCTCCATGGTACACTTCCCTGCTGTCCAGCATGCAGGGATGCAGGAGTCCCGTGTGTTGTGCACTCTGCCTACAGGTCAGTGTCCACCTACCTAAGCTGGCCTTTGCACCCCCAGCATTGGCATCCGTAGTTCCCATGCATGCCTTCATGAGTCCATGTCTGTCCACTGCCCCCATGCATCATTTTCTGATGCCTACCTGTTCTCTATGTTCTCTTCAGCTGTAGTTCCTGACCTGAGACTTCTCCGTAAATGATCTATTGTAGCCCTCACTGTGCTCTTTCCTATGGGGCTTGCATTTTCTGCCCTCTGCCAGTTTGTTTGTCAGGAGTTTCAGTTCACCTGCTTTGTTTATTAACCACTCTCCTGCATCTGAAATGGGCCCTACCCAGCCAACCACTCTCCCTGCAGCTGAACCACCCTTTCGGCCCCTGGAGAAACCTTCACCAGGAAAGCACTGTCCATGGACCATTCCACAGTTACAAGGAGGGAGGAAGAGGCCCCAGCTGAGTAGAAGCAACTGCTGGTGGGGGACTTAATTAGGGATAGACTTGCAGACAGGGTGCGGTAAAGGAGAGGGAGGTGAAATACCTGAGAGGTACTTTGGCTTGAGGATGAGAGCAGATACAGTGGATCATTAGGGCAGCAGGAGATGAGAGGAGCTAGATGTCATTGAACACCTGGGGACAAATGACCTAGCAAGGGACGGGGTAGGGGGTAGTGCAGGGAAATTTCAGGGATAGGGGAGGGTCCTCAAGCATGCATGGTGGCTTTTGCCAAAAGGTTGCCTATATACATCTTGTTAGAAGATAGGACTATCCACACGGCTTTCAACAGTTGGTTAAAGACATGGTGCAGGGTGGGGCTCAGTACTAGGAGTGGGCCTCTTCAGTGTCTTCATAAGTGAAAATGCAGAAGAACTGAATGGGAAGGTATGTCTTTGCAGATGCCACCAAAACCTGTTATAGGGTTGACGCTCAGGAGGGAGTGGAGAAAGGGTTCACCCATGCTGGTGTGACAGCCATGTTGCTGATGCCTATTACAGCACAGGCCACATTACAGCACCAGGCAACATGTATTCTGGGAGTTACACCACCAAAGCGCCCTCCTGGGAAACAGTCTCGATTTGGACCCCTCCCTAATTATCCCACAGTTACAGGTTCTTAATTTACTTGTTCTCCAGTCCTACCCCATCCTACAATCCCCCACAGGTATACAGTAGATTGTTACTATCCCTGATGTTCAGTGGTTCCCATTTATTTATTTATTCATTCATTCATTTGTTTACCGAGTAGGTGCACTGGTCCGAGAACCATTTTCAGGCATGACCTGGGCCATTGAGGATGGCACAGGAATAAAAGCAAGTACAAAGGAGCTGGGACAAGGCATACAATAGACAGTAATAAAATATACAGGATATTATATGAAAATATATATAAACTTGCAGCGCAATGGATAAATAACATTTATGACAATAGCAGGCACAGTAGTAGCCAAGTTGTAATACAAATTAGGCATGATCTGAGATGAGTAAAGGAAAAAGTGCATCATGGCAGTGTAGGTATGGACCATGAAGGAAAAGGAGGAAGGGAAGTAGAGGCATGATAATAAGTTGGGAGGGCAGGAGCAAGTAGTGGAGGACAGAAAGTGAGATCCAAGGAGAGGTGGAAGAGTCCTGGAGAGTCAGTGGTGCTAAGTGGAGTGGGCAGGTTGTTCCAAGGAAAGGGGCTGCAGATGAGAATGCACATTTACCTATACGGTGGAGACTAGGGACACTCAAGCATGGCCAGCAGTGAGGCAGAGCTCTAGAACAAACACTTTTGGCCAAAGAAGTTGGGATTGCAGAGAGGTAGCTCGGTTTTGATGGCCTTATTGACTGTGCTAGCCAGGAGATAGGTCTGTTGGGCTGTTGGGGAAGCCAGCCCAGGGTCTGATAGAGTGAGCAGTCGTGTGTTGAGGAAAGTCCTTGCCCTCTGTATATCCAAAGTCCCCAACATGACCCAGTTAGTTCTTACAGCAAATACTATCCCTGGTCCCCAGCCTTACTATATATTTGACACCTTCCACATTTGGCACAGACCATCCTCTCAGCTCCTTGATCAGGCACAAAATGGATGATAGTTCACAATCATGTGCTAACTGTACACAGCTGTTTATGCAACAGGCACATGAGAGCAAAACTGGCGTTCTGTCCTCAGTTGGTCACAGAGGTTAGCAGAGTGTCTGTGCCAATTGCCACTGTAGGGAGATGCGTAAACATATGGTGGAGGCCATGAATGGTGCGAGCGGTGGGATTGGGTGGGCAGGTAGTTACTGGCAGTTTCCAATGTATGGAATGAACAGCAGCACCACTGAACACCAAGGGAAGTGTGATATTACTGATGGTGGGAGCTTAAAGGTGCAGTGGTAGGAGGCAGAGGTGATACTACCTGCTTTAGGGAGGCAACATCTTTTAGAGCCATTTACCAACTGGTCAGACTCACTAATTATGTTATTCAAGATATCATTTTGTGATCCTACCCTGTTTTGGGGTGCAAAGTGTTGTTTGAGAGTCACTTACCCATTTAGCGATCATAGAAATGCTCTGTGAATGTTCTGGTCTATATGAACAATAACAGTCCATTACCAGTAAGATAAAGACAAGTGAACAAATACAAATATGGAATTGAGCTGTTCTCCATGAGGTTGATAATGTAATTTATCTTAGCAATGCGTTAGAGTACAGAGTATGATGAGATTAATACTGGTACCACTGTGCTACCACGAGTCTAGGGTTGCTGTGAGAGGTACCAAATACTGAAATGTCAAAATAACGCAGTACCATTGTGCTACCAGTGTACCAGTATTTGTGGGGCTGACAAAATCTCAAAAGTTTGTGATACCATTGTATTACCAGTGTATGTGTGAGAGACAGAAAAATGGTAAAAATGCCAAAGGGATACCATTCTGCCAGTGCACTACCAATGCACAGAGGAAAATCTATATATCACCTACCACTGTGATACCAGAGTACCACTGGGTAGTACTATTGTGGATTTTTCAGCTGACCACAGTATTGCCATTGCTATACCACTATAATGCCATTGTGACAAATTCAGTAAGGGTAACCAGATTGCTGAGACAATGCAGTGCTAAAGAAGTGTGATAGAAATTATAAAGTGTTGCCAGTACTACTGCAGTGTGCACCAAAATTAGTGAAGGAAATACAGTGCTAAAGAAGTGTGCATGAAAATCTAATAATTATTTGCAGTGCTCTTACAGTGTGCATCAAAACAAGAAAGATTGAGCAGTGGTACAACAGTGTAGCAGAAAGTCAGTGCAGTGTATTAACAGTGCACTGATGAAAAGCAGTGCTTTGTCAGTCTGGACTGAAATAACACTGAAATAAGACTGAAGATGGAAGTAAACTCCACTTCCTCTGGGCTCCCTCCATCCACCCTTTTCAGACACTCCGTATCTCCCTTGCCTTCCTTTTCTCCCTGATGTACCTGCATGTAAAGGTTTTGTCCTCCTTACCACAATACCCACTGGCTGGTTGTGTCAAGGGTCCCACATAAGTGTGGGTCTGGTGCCAATGTACACTTTGCACGTGGGAAACATTTTGGTTTGCCTGCTGTGTGCTGTAGTGTAATGGATTATGATGACTGGTTTTGCTGGATTCTGCACTGACAGCTTCATTTGCAGCAGATCCTGGAGTCCTTTCGGTGGGAGATTGTCCTACAGTGCATGTTAAGAGTTTATGTAGGCTCTCATCTTTGGTTTACTGGCCCCACTGAACTCCCTGTGCTAAGTTCTGTCACAGACTGACTTATCCTCTGGAGAAGAGCAGAAGTGGAAAACATCTGATAAGGCTCAAAATGCACTGCAGGCTATTGAAGTTCTATTGCCTGTTGCCAGCTGAAGGGAGTTCTGGGGCTGGTTGTGTCTGTGTATATCTGCCTAGAGATGGTCACAGTTGGCCTGCTGCGTGTGCTATACTGCAATGGATGGTAGTTGGAAATTCCAAATCGGTTGGGGAGGGATTTAGAGGAAGGATTAGGAAATACTTCTTCACTGAGAGGGTGATGGACAACTGGAATGGGCTGCTGAGGGAAATGGTGTGAGGGTTCACGAGGGCATGGGATAAGCACAGAAGGCAACTGGCATGGGGACTACAGAAAAGGTCTAGTGGATATCTAGGTGAACTGGGCAGACTAGGTGGGCTTGCGGTCCCTTTCTGCCATCACATACCTGTGTTCCTATGTATTCTACAGGCAGATTGGAAAAGGAGGGGATCCACTACACCACCAAGGAAGCATTCATTGTGCCTTGAATATCTGTTCCTTGGTGTCTTTATCCTACCCTGTGTTGGTTGATGTGTGGAGCAACATGACGACCTATCCCAAAAAGATCAGTTCTAGGGGCACGGGCAAGGAGTCCTCCTCCTCCCCCAACCATGACATCCCTGAGTGACCGAGTCCATTCTAAAGCCAGGTTGATGGTGTGGTACAGGTCTGGTATCTCCCCCAACCCACTATTTTTTATTTTAACCTCTACAGAGCCTTCCCAACTGACCCAACTGATCAGTATTTTTATTTTTCATACTGACCCATTTTCCCTTTTTATATCTACAGGTCTGACAGGACATTGACTGGGAGTAGGAGGACACTGACCATATGTATCAGATAAGTATTGTTTTTTGTTTACCCTACATTGTTTGTCATATAATAGTTCATAACGAGCTGCAGATCCTTTGTGAGCCCATTGCTGTTTTTGTTTTACAGGTACGAATGGCTGCTATGGAGGCACTGTGTTGGAGCTGTACCTTGTGCTTTAGAAAGGAGGCTATCGGCTTGGGAGTATGGGGTGGGCATCAAGGTTGGGAACTCCAGGGAACACCACACAACCAATTTGCCAAGACTCATGAGGCTCAGACCCTCTTTCATTTTCTTGCTTTGTGTGCTTTGCATTCTAATGCCTGCATTAATGTATTGTTTTGTTTTGCAACAAGTACTGTCTCATATATATGTGTGTGTGTGTGTGTGTGTGTGTGTGTGTGTGTGTGTAATAGATAACCCACTGTAGGGTGTGTGGTCACGCTCTGATATACGCACACATTGGTGTGTGTTGTTGCACATGAGCCGCAGGCCGAGTGCATCAACCACCCAAGCCATGTGTATATCACTGCGCTCCACACACCACACAGTGGTTATCTATCTTATAAAATGGCAAAATTGTTTTGGAGGGAGTAAAAGTGCAGGTGCGTGGTTGCACTCCGATATACGCACAGTTACCTAATGGTGTTTGTCCAATGCATTGATAATCCCATTATAGAGATAATATATATATATATATATATATATATATATATATATATATATATATATATATATATATATATATATATATATATATATACATACATACACACACTTCACTCGAACAGCCCCTTGATACGAAAATAATTTTCCACACCGTGCCTGTGCTCCCAGTCCAAAGAGGCTCTCTCTCCTTTGAAGATAAACCTGTAAATACTGGTGAGGACCTGCATATCAGGGAGGCTCCCATACCATTTTCTGCAAACCAGAACAATTATTGGTCATTTCGTTACCTAAATGTCCACCTCTTCCTTGTGACTTTGAGTCAAACATGGGGTAACAGACTTTAGTACCTCCTTTAGACACAGCCCCAAGATCTCCATCTTCTTTGGAATTCACAGACGATTTTCTCACTCAGGAACCCTTAACAAAGCTTCCTCTGCTGAGGTTGCAGATACTTGCAGATGAATACTGTTTTGTTTTTGTTGAATTTTATGCGACGCCATGTTTAATGCAGCCTAATACACTGAAATATAACTACAACACTGCTGACAGGAGTGCTACCAAAATCACACTGCACACTGAAGTGCACTACAGGTGTTGATGCAGTGCTAATTAACATAATTCGCACACACTGAAAAGCAATGCAACACTGCTTTAGGCAGTGTTGCTGACACAACACTGCTTCTGCCAGTATTGCTACACCAATCAATCAATCAATCAAAACTTTATTTTTAAAAGGCGCTTTCTCAAAGCCAAAGCACCTGTACAGTTTCATAAAACAATAAATACAGCAAAATTAAAACTAATATTAATCATTAAAAGCTATACTAAAAGGTGGGTCTTCAGAGCTCCTTTAAAACTTAGGGCAGTCGAGCAATTTTGCACCTGACGAGGTAGAGAATTCCACAGGGTCGGTGTCATAAAACTAAATGATCTAGCCCCTGAAGTTTTCAAATGAACCCTGGGAATCTCTAGCAATCTATCATCAGTGGATCAGAGGGGCGGGAAGGACAGTAGGGGCAAAGGAGCTCTTTCAGGAAGTAGGTCCCTGATTGTGTAGGGCTTTGTAGGTCAGCAAACCGACTTGAAGGTGATTCGCCAAAACATTGGCAGCCAGTGCAGTCCGTGACACAGGATTATATGGTTGGATCTAGACGATCCAGTCAACAACCTGGCTGCCGATTCTGCACTAGCTGCAGGCGCGAGTTCAACCCCGATAGCCCTAGGTACAGGGAGTTGCAATAGTCAAGGCAGGAGGTAAAGAAGGCATGGATCAACATTGGAAGATCCTCTGGAGGAACCAGGTGCTTCACCCTGGCAATGTTCCTCAGATGGAAAGGAAGTTTTGACCAGCGCTGACACCTGAGATTTAAGCGCCAAGTGGTCGCCAATTATTACGCCAAGATCCCAGACCTGATCTGAGGTCGTCAGCTGAACAACCCCAAGCCATAGGCCTGAGGGTGATCCATCCGCAGACCCACCTCACAGCGACCTTTGTCCACTCAGCACCTCAGTTTTCTCCAGGTTTAACCTCAGCCAACTCCCATTCATCCAGTCTTGGATTTTGGCAAGGCAGTTATTAAATACCGACAAGGCAGCATCTTGGCGGGCACAAAAGACATATACAGCTGGGTATCATCTGCATAACAATGAAAACCCAAACCGTATCATCTAATAATCACTCCCAACGGCAGCATATACACGCAAACAACATAGGCACTAAGATAGAACCCTGCAGTACCCACAGGATAGGGAGACTGATGCCGAGAAAAATTCCTGACACCACTCTCTGAGTCCTACCCTCGAGGTAAGATCAAAACTACCTGAGGACACGATCAGATAGTCCACAGATGGACATAAACACTCTAACAGCACACCATGGTCAACAGTGTCAAATGCTGCAGAGAGATTAAGAAGTACCAAGATAGAACGGGTCCTATGATCTCGCGCTATTAGGAGGTCATTTAGTACCTGAACAAGTGCTGTCTTGGTACTATGCCTTTCCTAAATCCAGACTGGAGAGAGTCGTAGATATTGTTGTTGGTCAGATGATCCTCTAACTGCACTGTGGCCACCTTCTCAATAACTTTACCCACAAAGGATAAGTTAGAGACTGGTCTGTAATTTGCTAGACAATCTGGGTCTAAGGAGGGCTTCTTTAATAGAGGCTAACTATAGCCTCTTTAGGGGATCTGGAAAGATCCCCTCTCCAAAACTTCCAGACTATCAAAGCCAGGACTAGGCCGATTTTATCCACACAACCCACTAAAAGGCGTGTGGGGCCAGGGTCCAAATCATAGTTCGTCGGTCGCAACGCTCGGATGATCATCATAATATCATTGATTGTGGGAGGCTGAAGTCAGACCATACAAACTGAGTGTTCGACATCTCCTGCCGACCATCACCACTCCCATTGGAAAGGGAAGAATGAATGTCCGATCTGATTTTGGCAACCTCATCTGCAAAGAAGAGAGCAAACTTCTCACCGTTCTTGAGAAAAAGCTCTTCTGGGCTGAAGACAGACTGGATTGCACAGTCTGTCCACAGTCCGAAAGAGCTGAGCTGGTCTATTCTGTGCAGCTGCTATCTCTCTGGACAGGAATTCTGCCTTCTTATGAGAGATTACGGATTGATAGGCCATATAATGGTGCATCAAACTAAGCCTGTCATCATCCAGACTGGACTTCCGCCAATGCCTCTCCAACCTTCGTCCAACCCTCCTCAACTCCCTCATGGTCTCATCGAACCAAGGAGACCTGGGGCGAAGAGTGAGGACGATCACAAACAGGTGCAATAGAATCCAGGGCTCCTGTCACGCATTATTATAAGCATGTACCAGGTCACCTGGATCTAAGCAATCTATCGGTAGGCCCGATGGGTCCAACACCATCAGGTCATCCGGGACACACCCTTAAAGGGCGGTACTGGACCATCTCCGAAGGGGCTGACCTAATGGGGTGGCCTCAAAACTGAACTAATGAAGTGATGGTTGGACCATCCAACGGTTCCACCACCAAGTCAGATATCCCCATCCCAGAAGGAACACCAGGTCCAATGAGTGTCCACCAATATGGGTCGAGGAGGAAACAAGCTGTGTGAAGCCCAGTGATATCATCAACTGGAGAAAGTCTTGACCAAATTGAGAGAGTTCATCGTCGACCCAAGCATTGAAGTCCCCAGAACCAACCATCTGGGGACCCCAATGTAAGGTCGACAATGAAGTCTGTGACTTCCTTCAGGAAAACATTCTCGTCACCTGGTGGACGGTATCAGAAGTATCCGCACCCCACACCTCGCCCAGGATACACTCAAAGGATCTGGTGATTCCCACGGTACCTTCACAGGCCCAGTTCTGCTGCTGCTAAGACTGTCCCAGCATTTTCATCCAGCCAAGTCTCGGTGATGCCGCCAGGTCAGATGACCCAACAAGATCGGCTATAATGGCAGTCTTGTTTTTAATGGACCTGGTGTTGCACAACCCACCGCCAGTAGGATGAACCTCCGAAGATGACCGCCTTGCCTGCTGATCATAATCAGAACCTGCAGTATGGGCACCAGACAGGGAGGTCCCTCTCCTGTGCCCATTTCACCCCAGGGCATCTCCTTGACCCCACTATCCCTATCCGCCCGCTCCTTTCCATTCCCCCAAGGCCCAGCACCAACCCTTCTTCTCCCTCACAATCCCCAGAGCCCTACATCTTCTATAGACTCCCGGTGACAAGGGGGACAGGAGAAAGGACGGAGGTCCCTGAGCCTAGAGGGGAATAATACCGACCATCCTATTATCGTTCCAGCACATAATTAACACCACAATCAACAATAATAAACCCCACTAAAACTTATATAAAAACAAAATTCTAAATAAAACTAAAAATACAACACTCAAATATCAAAATATAAATACAAAATCTATTAACAAAATTATACCCTATCAATGTGTCAAAATTTGTGCTTACAGATTATCAGAAAGCTTTATCTTTCTACCCCACCCACAGTACTCTCACCACTGCGAGGAAGGAGCTTACCACCTATAAAACCCCTACCATAGAAATTGGCCAGTCACTTTAAAACCCTTAGTCCTAAACCAATACCTCATTTGCCCAAAACAAACAAGAAACAAGAGTTCAAGGTCTTCTTATGTCCACACCTATGTGCTCTCACCACTCAGTATGGCCCAAACATTTATCAGTCTCCTCTCACGAGACTGAAATAATTATAGATGAACTCAGTTTAAGTTTCCTAGTGGTTTCCAGTAATTAACACACGGTGGCTAACAACAAAAGAGTTCAGAATACTTCACAAATTCGAGTAGTCCACACCAGTCCACACAGTTCCAACTTCAATCCAAATATTTGAAATTCCAGTAGCCAAAATCCTGCAATCCAAATATTTGAAATTCCCAGTAGCCAAAATCCTGCAATCCAAATATTTGAAATTCCCAGCCAAAAATCCTGCAGGCAGTGAGCAGACAAGCACCACGAATAACTCCTCTGTAAGTTCCAGCTCCACCGACCCTCACTATGATGAGGCAGGCAGGACCACCCTCCGATGGTGCCCCTGTCTCACCTAGGGAGCAGAGTAACCCCACCACCCTCCGGAGGCAGAGAAACCCGTCTCCCCATCTGGACCGGGGAACCAAAACCTCCAAATTGTAGAAAGGATTATCACCAGTCTTCACTGCCCATTATCCGCCATCCACTTCCTTGTTCCGATGGTTCCACATGCACTGGGAGCGGTAACCTCTTCTCCTACAGTCCGGCAAAATTGTATCCCGAGTTGAAACTGCAACTCCACCGCTGGATACCGACCGAAGAAAAATGGCTGCTGAACCTCCAGGCTGCAAGCCACCGACTTCCTCAAAGAATCCAGGCCAAAATCAATGCCCGATACACCACTCACAACGAGCAGCCCGACAAGCCACAGGCCAGCAAACCAGGGAACTCCACAGGTCAGTCTCTCTAAAAGCGTCTCAGCTTTTAAATCGCAAAACAATAGTAGTCATAGTAATAATCGGCTGTAACAACTGCAACAATGAGGCGATATTATGGCTTAAGACTAAAACAACGACGATTAATAATAAGAAGCGATGTAAATGAATGAAAAGCGATAAAAAGCGATATAATTATAATACAATTAGAAAAACAATCGAGCCAAAGTCCAAAAGCTCAGGCGTAGCGTGGCGCCATCTTTTCCTTGTAATTGTATTTTGCTTCAGGCAGTGTTGATGACAAAACACTGCTAATTGCAGATACTTTTGCAGTGTGATTACAGTGCTAATTAACTAATTCGCACACACTGTATCAGCACTGCATGTACACCAAAATAGACCTGAAGATGCACTGATTAAACACTGATGGACTGCATTATAAAATGAAGTGTGCAGGAAGTACACTGCTAGTGTAACACTGAAATAACACCATATAGTGACTATTTGAACACTTCACTTCCTCTGGGTGAGTACCTTCTTGAAATTACATAATATCCCCAAATACTCATTAGTCTTTAGACCCAAAGATAGAAAAAAGAAAAAAAGTAAAACCCAGGTGGCCAGTTCTGGGTTTGTGTCCACCTCCTCAGTTCTCTTCTATCCTTTCATAATGTTCTATATTAAAGTGAATTGTATAGAAACATAGAAACATAGACTTTGACGGCAGATAAGGACTGCTTGGCCCATCTAGTCTGCCCATTTCCTACCTACAGGATGGGCCGCAGATCCTAGTTAACCAACAGCCTATTTCTTCCTACCCCACACAAGAATTGCCATATGTCTGTCCCATGCATTCTTGAATTCTCCCACAGTTTTAGATCCCACAACCTCCTCAGGAAGGCTGTTCCATGCATCCACTACCCTCTCTGTGAAATAATACTTCCTCACATTGCCCTAAACCGCCCCCTTCTATCTTTAAATTGTGTCCCCTTGTTCTTGCACGTCTCTTTTCTGAAAGATGCTACCCTCTTGGACTTTGGTGATTCCACTGAGGTACTTAAAAGTTTCTATCATGTCCCCCTCTCCCTTCTTTCCTCAAGGGTATACATATTAAGTTCCTTTAGTCTCTCCTCATCGGCTTCTCTTGCACACCCTGCACCATTTTAGTTGCCCTCCTCTGGACTGCCTCTATCCTGTCTATGTCCTTGTGGAGATGGGGTCTCCAGAACTGGACACAGTACTCAGATAAGGTCTCACCAACTGTCTGTACAGAGGGATAACAACTTCTTGTTTTCTGCTGATGCCTCTCCCTATGCATCACAGTATACTCAGCCCTCCCTACTGCCTTCTCACATTGCTTGCTAACCTTAAGGTCATCTGATATGATTACCCCAGGTCCCTTTCCTTTTTGCTGTTGTTACTACCTTCCCCCATTGTGTATTCTTCCCCTGGGTTCTTGTTTCCCAGGTGCATTATTTTACTTCTTTGCATTGAATCCCAGCTGCCATACTTCTAACCATTCCTCCAACCTTGCCAAGTCCCTTCTCATCCTTTTCCACGCCTCCTCGTGTAT